>JBBCBC010000034.1:18316735-18663716 GCA_037126765.1 Stenogyne calaminthoides
CTCGAGCCATGGTTTGAACTCTGAAATTTAAGTGTAATTTAATTCTTTGTTCATTGAATTTGGAATTAGATAGTAAGGGTGTCGGATGTTTTTTGCGGTATCGATTGTCATGGTATTTGATGAATGTTTATTTATGCATGCGTATAAATTGTGGTTTTAATTGATTAGATTCGAATTCGTTTTTACCTAAATGAGAAAATCTTGCAGTAAATTAATTTGTTTGATTAGATTTCATGTAATAGACTAGTGAATCTAGGTTTATTTATTTTGCAAATAAATTGTAATTGGATCGAAAAGGCGGAGCGCGAGCGGATCCGGAACTGGGGCGGCTGACGTCGTCGCGAAATATTTTGAGGCGCCTGTGAAGACGCGCCTGACAGATGGGGCGGCGAGCCAGTCAAATTTGGCAGCCGAGATATTTAGGCGGCCGTGGGCGTGACGGCGTCGTGTGTAGCGGAGCCTTGAGCGTCTTGTGAAGGCTGTAGTGATCTTTGAGGTGGTGGCGGAGATCCGAAAGGAAGTAGCCTTGTGAGGGTGTCTTGGCCGTCTGCGAGATCTGAGAGATCTCATGGCTAAGCGACTTTAATGCCCGTGACTTATCTCTTGATCGACATGTAGGGGGTGTTGGCTGCACTCCGACCAGCGAGATAGTGATCGATGGCGTGTGGCGTGGCGATTTTTCGGCCGTCAGTGAGAGCTTTTGAGACGAAAGAAAGCGAAAGGACTGATTTCTCAAGATCGAGACATACCAAAATTAAGCTGTGACAATTGGATATATGTGCCCGATTATGTTTAATTTTTGTTTTGATATTTGCTTTTATTTTTTTTTTCATGCGTATTTAAGCGTGTTTTGAATATGCGATGCATGAAATTATTTTGGAAAAAATCTCACTTTAAGAAAATTACTAGTATGATTTAAATAATTAATTAACAATTTTATTAGGACAATAAAATTGAATTAATTTTGGCCTCCATGATTTAGTTATTTGTGATTCTTTTGGAGAAAATTCCCCAGGACGACCAAAGAATAGCTTTCACATTAATAAATTCAAGCGATGATTGTGGATTGTTATTAGTGGCGGCGATGACCCTCGCGAGGCTGGTTCAAAGCGAAATAATGATTCTGTATTTAATTATGGTTATTACTTAGGTATAAAATTGATGTCGTATACTTCCCTTTGAAGTCCTACTTGATTTTATATTGGTCGAAATAAAGACGACTATTAATCTGGATATTAAAGGTTTATGCTTGTTCTTGTTTGTATTTTTGCTTGAATGTGTTTAAATAATGACCCCGTGGCTTATTTAATTTGTTTTGAATATTAGGTGATCGTGTTCATATTTTTTGAGATTTTTAATATGATACATGTGATCGAATTTTGTGATAATTTTGTGCTTATACAAATCGTTATTTATTTCGTTGAACGTATACTTAACCTTTTAATCCACTTATTCAATATCTTTTGAAAAGATAATTTACTTAACGGTGAAAATTTAAATGCGATTGGAATCGAAAATATACTATTATCTTCTTTACTTAACATCATAGCGGGTCTTCTTGTCCCCAAAACTTTGAAAAACAGATGAGTCCACAAAAATGGGATAAGAAAGATTATCTTGTTGGGGCGGTCGAATGAGATGGTAATTTACTATGTCACGGGGCTTCATGTCGGGGGGCGTGTTGCAACATCAACATCAATATTTTTAAGCGATGTAGACATACGTGTGAGTCTTAAAAAGCGATGTTCCAACATGAGCAGTGTGGGCTCGTCGAGATCACCATGTGAGACTTCTTTCCATGAAAATGGTGGAGAGCTTGCGTAAAGAACTGCGTTCTCGGATGATGGCTTCACCTAAATAAGATTGAAGTACTTGGCGCTCAATATGATATCGAGACCCATATCGATTTCATACTCCGTTCTCTGCTTAAAAAGCTTTGAACAATTGGGTTGAACTACTCGGATGAACAAGCAAATTTACATTTATGCGATCTATTCAAGCTTTAGTCTCGGCCGAGTTTATATTAGAAAAAAGAGCGAGCCTTGGTGGAAAATGGTCTTCTTAACTGTGCTAGGCGAGAGGAGGTAGGAATAAGAGAAGGACAAAAAAGCCAAGTAAGTGAACTCAGCGTTGCCAATAGCCGAGGATAAGGTGAAGGGAAATGGAGGAAGTAAGGAAAGGGGGAAAATATTTTTAAGCTGCGGTGAAGAAGGACCTTTGGAGTCGGCCCCTATTCCAATAGAAAGGAATGGAAAAAAGGTAATTCTCGCTGCTAGTTATTTGAAACTTGTTTGCGGCGTATGCTTCCCGTTTCATTGGGTGATCGATCTGGGATCCTTGATCATGTTTGTTTCAAGCTACGGGGGTTCAGCCGGACGACAACTTAGTGGGAGTGAGATCCTCGTCTGCTTAGGTGATCTTCTGAGAGTGGCGGTGAAGCGATGGGAGAAGTCTGATTATCTTTTTGAAGCAAAATTTTAATTTTAAGAGATGTTCTTTCGTTCGATTTTAGAAAAATTTAATTTCAGTTTCTAAACTTTTCTTGATGGATATTGATTACTTTTAATAAAGTTGTTACCATTGCTCTAAATAATGAGTTTATATCACATCATGGGCGTTGTCGAATAATCTCTATACAATGCTTTGTACCTGCATTTCATGGAATCGTCCTATAACACATCATTATTTAATTTTAAAAAGCGTTCATCAAATGAGCAGAGACACTTCTATGGCATCTAAGACTAGGTCATATCAATCTAAAGAGGATCGAAAGGTTGGTCAAAATGGTTCTTTGGAGTCTCTCCGGTCGAACCATTTCCAACTGCGAATGCGTGTTTGGAGGGTAAAATGACGAGGGCATTTGGAGCCAAAGGGAATAGAGCGAAAAGAAGTGTTGGAGATCGTTCACCTTTGATGTATGTGGTCGATGACAATCAAAGCAAAAGAGGAGGCTATATAGTATTTCGTTACTTTTATCGATGATTACTTTCGAATCTGGATACATTTTCCTAATGAAGCATAAATCAGGAGACCTTTGAAAATTCAAAGAATTTAAGGCTCAAGCGAAAGAATCATGGGAAAAAGCGTATCAAGTCTCTCTCGATCCGATCGTGGAAGGTGAATACCCTTGCGATGAATTCTTGAACTACTTATCGGATGAAGGATTGTATCGATTAAGCGCACAGAACCCCTCAGCAAAGCGTGGTTGCGAGCGAAGAAGCAGAACTCTTTTGGAAATGGTTAGGCCGATGATGAGTTATGCGGATCTACCCGAATCATTTTGGGTCACGCCTTAAACGGCTGACACATTCTAAACTTGGTGCCCATCAAATCGATTCCCAAAACCCAAAAAGAATTGTGGAGCAGCGCAAGCCGGTCTAGAACACATGAGAATGCAGGGGTGTCCGGCATCACGTCTTTAGACAAAGGGAAGGCCGTTAAATTGGATCAGATCGAATTAAAATTTTTTTATAGGATACCAGGAGCGAAGGGTGCATGTTCTAAGGTTAGAAGATCAAAAGGTGGTCATCGATTACACACTTTAGATTTTTGAAGAAGACTATATGAGCGACAAAAAGCCGAGAAGTGAGATTACCTTGAATGAGCTAAAGGGGCTCACCTCAATGCTGGTATACAAGTTGATATACCGAAAATGACACACTTACACAACAAACCCTGTCAGCGATGGAAGGGTTATCAACAACTAAAAGATTCATGGGGATAGGAGAGTCTTGAACTTGATCCGGCGAAAAATGATCGGACCCATGGACTTCTGCAAAGAGATACAATCCGTGACAAGGATCTTGATTCTTGGCAAACAACAATGAAAAGCGAAATGAGTTCTATCGATTAGAACCAAGGTGTAGGAGCTTGCCGAACCAATTTAATGGGGTCAAACCCATTGGATGCAAATTGGGTATACAAAGAAAAAGGGGATCGGGACGAAATGTGGAAACCTTCAAAAGCTAGACTTCAGGCGAAAAGGTTACACCGGGAAAGAAAGGATCGTATGAGGAAACCTTACCGCTTTAGCCATGCTAAAGTCCATCCGCATTCTCTTATGTCGATAATTTGCGCATTTGATTCGAATCCAACAAATCGATGTGAAGATAACTTTCCTCAGCGGAAGTCTTGAAGAAGAAATCTATATGCGACAACCCGAAGGCTTCATTGCAAAGTAATAAGAACATCTTGTTTGCAAGCAAAAAAGTCGTCATGCAATTTGAAGCAAGCATCGTGTGCTTGGAACCAATGTTTTGATCGAGTTATAAAGTCTTACGGGTTCAATCAAAATGAGTTCGAAAGTTGTGTGTACAAAAATATAACCGGAGCTGCATTGGTATTCTTAGTACTATCGTGAGCGATATTCGCTTTCCTGAAATGATGTAAAGGTTTTTTGTTAGGCGTAAAGGGCATGACTATCAAAAGCAGGTTTGATATGAAGGACTTAGGGAAGCCGGTCACATCATGGGATCAAGATCTTCGAGATCGCAAAGAAAGGATGATAGGCTTATCATGACCTCATACATAGATATTGTCTTGAAGCGATTCAGCGTCGGATTCCAAAAACCCCTTGCATTTTAGGCATGGAATCCATCTATCCAAAGAAAATGTGCTTCTAAGACTCAAAGGAGATAGATGACATGAAAGACATTCCTTATGCTTCAATTTGTTTGAAGCTCATGTATGCTATCATTACGAGGGCCAGTATATCTACTTTCTTTTCGGCATGGTAGCAAGATATCAAAGTAATCCGGGAAAGAACATTGGATTGCATTTTAAAAACGATTCGAAATGTCTGAAAGAACTTCATGATAGAATGCTTATTTATCGGTCGAACGGTCGATTCCCATCGATTCACGGACTTGGATTTCAATCGGACTAGACTCGGAAAATCTACCTCGGGTAGTGTGTGTTTTGCATGGGGGAGGAGCCATGACATGGAGGAAAGCGTTAAGCGAAATGCATACAGCGGACTCCACCATGGAAGCCGAATATATAGTTGCTCATGAGGCGTGAAAGAAGATGTTTGGCTCAAAAACTTCCCTAGTGGACTTGGACGTAAGTATCGAATTTGCCCGAGAACCATCACGGTCTCTTTGTGATAATGCGGAGCAATTGCAAATTCAAGGAAACCGAGAGCCCACAAGGCCAGCAAACACATTGAAAGGAAATATCATCTTATCGAGAAATCGTTAAGAAGAGAGGAGATATAGATTGGCAAAAATCAAACGGGAAGACAACCTGGTAGATCCGTTCACAAGTGTTCCGCCTCGTAATACATTCTGAGAGACATGTGGAAGGAATGGGTGTCAAGACCAAGATTAATCTGCTTTGAGTATAAGTGGGAGATATTATTGGGTTAGTGTAGGTAGATTCTACACGGGCGTGTTGTAGTATAACTTAAGCGGACTTTGAGTATAAGTGAGAGATTGTTGGGATTATCTTTGGAAATTATGCTTTTTACTTTGTATAATCACTTAGTTTACATCTTATTCTTGAAATAAATTATTTATCACCGATCTTTAAAATATCATCGAATGTTACACATATTTCTTGCATAAGCATTAAATAAAAGTCGTGTTACATTGTAGTTAATTTAGTGATGCGGATCACAAAAGATTAAATTAACATTCCTTGTAACTAAAAGTACACTTTCGTGACCTAGATGAAATGAACAAACCATCGCGAAAGGTTGAGGTGTAAGGCTCGGATTGACTTGTCTTGACCAAGAGATTGCACCAAGTGCATCATGATGCACTAAGCGGGACCTCTCTGGGAGGACAAATTCTTCAACACTTTAAAATAAAAGAATTAGACCTTAGTGGTTAATTATTTCTTAATCTCAAATCCTTAAATAGGATCGTGTGCAATCAATAGTCGTTGCTTTGACTTATGATGGGAAGAGGATCATTGAGATTCAATACTTTGTATCTTGGGCAATGATATTGATTACGACATTTATTGCTAAGATTTATCTAGGAAAGCGTGTCTTGAAAGACGCCTTGTTTGATTTGTCCCTTGGGAAGGCATAAGATTTATCATACCAAATCTTGCAGTGGAATTTATTTAGGTATGGATAATAATGTTGAGCCGTTCCTTAACGAGGAAAAATATGTTAATTAATATAAAAAGCTATCAAATTGGCTTGAATTAATTAATGGGCTAGATAATCTTAAACACGGGAAATAATAAGCAGGGAGCCATATTACTTGATAATATGGGTTAAGATGGATAGTCAATATTAATTATGTAGTGGGATTAATTAATATTTATGGGCTTGAATAATATTGTGGCTCAATATTGAAAATTCAAAGTCCATTGGAATGTCAATCTTAATTTTCCTAAAGGCCCACAGGTAGCCCAAACATAAAGTCCAATAACTAAAAAAAAGGTCTTAAAATAAAATAAATTATTGTTGCCTAATTTTTTCCCTAAAATTTGAAAATTATGGATAAAGAGGAGAAAGATTTTCTTTGAATTTTGTTATGGAATGAAGATAAGTATTCTTGGAATACAAAATTATCTCATTAAATTCAAGAAATCTCCCACTTGGCTATTCATAAAGGAATTTTCGAAAATTCCATAACTTAAGGAGGAGGAGATTTTATTGGGAGATATATTGGGAAATAGAATATATTGGATATATCCAAATTGTTTCTTGGAGAAAAGCAAGGAAATTTCCCCAATCTCCTAAACCCTAATATTTTGCCCCTTAAGTATTATAAATAGGGGATGAACTTTTCATCTCAATGCAATTCCATGTGTTAAAAAATTAGAAATCCACAAAGGTGGTGCAACATAATATTTATTTTTCCCTTTTGTTAATTGCTCGCGAGTGTCCTTCCACTGGATTGACGAGCAAGGACTTGGGAATACTTGGGAAGGATTTTTGGTGTGTTCGTGTGACGGGATCCACCTTCTAGATGATTGCCACTTCAAAAGGTTAGTTCACGTAAATTCTAGTTATTAAGCGTCGTAGGATTTACGTGTAATGACGATAATATCATGATTTGTTGTTGTATTATTATTTGAATTAATATATGATTAATTCATGCTAGTAATAATTATGGTCGAATTAAATTTTATTTAAATTCACCCCGAATAGATCCGGACATTTATTCCCCAACGGTTATTCGAGAGTCGAATCAACTAATACCTTTTCTATCGCAACATAAGCGAACAAGAACACAACAAGCGATTTTTTCGTGGGTTCGATCAAGGTGATCTACATCCGCGGAGGATCGGGGCGATTTCACTATCACTCAACCAAAGAATACAAGATACAATCCACTCAACTCGAGGCATTCACCAAGTTCTAATCGATGTGATTATGAACTTTGAATCTCTGTCGAACTATGCTCTCTCAATGATTCGAATGATTTCTCTCTAATCTCTCGTTATAAAGTTTACAAGTATATCGGGTCTTGAATGGGTGACTAAGCATCACTATATATAGAACCCAAACCCCCAACAACATATGAGAATCCGTGCCGTGTAAGCGCCTTGTTTCTCTCTGTTGCCCGCCTTTAATATCGGTCACTAACAAACTCAGAGTTTATTTCCATCCTGAGAAACTCAATAGACATTCCCGTCCTGAACCATTCAACAGGTTTCACCACCGTGAACCACTCAGATCTTTTTACCATCATAAAAGTATTGATGAGACCTAAAGAACTGTTAACATTTATCCATCTGAAGAACTTCGGTGGGCACTGAACACTCTCTCACGAACCCATCAGTCTTTGAAGAGTAACTTCACAAAGTATAGCTCGATCTGAACAATATTAGTATGGCTTTATGTTGGGGTTATACTGGAAAATATGCTTTTTACTTTGTATAACCAAACTGAATTTCTTATTTATTTACTGAAATAAATTATTTATCACTGTTGCATTAAATATGATTGAATGTTATATATATTTGTTGCAAACACATTCAATAAATAATACATGTTACATTTTAGTTAATTTGGTGATACTGGATCACGAAAGATCAAATTAACGATTCTCGTAACTAAGTACAAATTCACAACCCGGATGGAAATGAACAATCCATCATGAAAGGTTGAAGTGTAAGGCTCGGATTGACTTGTCTTGACCAAGAGATTTACACTAGTGCATTATGATCTTATTTGAATAGGATCTCTGGGAGGATAAATTCTTGATGCGAATATACACAAGAATTCGACCTTAGTGGTTCGTTTTTTTCTTAATCTCTATCCACTTAAATAGGATGTGTGAAATTAATAACTATTGCTTTGATTTATGATGGGAAGAGAATCATCGCGATTCGATACCTTATATCTTGGGTAATATTATTAGTTACATGACGATTGCTAATATTTAATACGGAGAATCGTGTGCAAGTACGGTTTGCTTGATTTGTCCCCTTGGTGAGCTCAGAAGCTTTATCATACCAAATCTTGCAAGTGAAAATTTATTTCCGGTATGGATAATAATGTTGAGTTGTCTTTACTCCAAGGACAAAGATATTAATTAATACTCCCTCCGTCTATTTTTTTTATTATCCATTTCTTTGAGAACACGAAAATTAAGAAAAAGTAGAAGATAATATTATTAAATGGTGTAAAGTGGGTAAAGTGGTTTTGGTGGAGGGAAATAATATTATTAAATGATGTAAAGTGGGTTTGGTGGAGAGAAATAATAGTATTAAATAGTATTGAATGTTGCTTTATTGCCTTATTTGGAAATGGATAAACAAAATTAGGACGGCTATTTATGGAAAACGGATAATCAAAATCAGGACGGAGGTAGTATAAAGCTTGTTTGTTCAGTGGCTTAATTAATTAGTGGACTAGATAATCTTAAACACGGGAAATAATAACCGGGAACCATATTATTGTGAAATCGTAATATGGGTTAAGATGGATAGTTCAATATTAATTTTATAGTGGAATAAATTAATATTAATGGGCTTGAATAATATTTGGCTTAATATTAAAAATTAATGCTGGCAATTGGAGGTCCAATCTTAATTCTCCTGAAGGCCCCTCAATAGCCCAATTGAAGTCCAATTAATGAAAAGGAGAAGAAAATATTATTGCCTATATTTCTATGATAATTTTCGAAAATTATGAGTAAGGAGAGAGAAAAGATTTTCTTGGAATGATTTTATGGAATAAGTATTCTTGAGATACAAGTTTATCCCATAAATTCAAGAAAGGTAAAAGATCTTATTCCTTCCCTACACATAATGATATTTTAAAAATTATGAGTAACAAGGAGAAGAAAAAATTTTGTTGAGAGATATTTTTGGAAAATAGAATATATTGGATATATTATTCAAGATTGTATCTTGAGAAATAAACAAGGAAATTTCCAAAAGACCCAACTAGGTCAAATTTTTCGTCCCCCTAGTCCTATAAATAGGGGATGAATTTTTCATCCCCAATAAATTCATGTGTTGGAAAAATTAGAAATCCACAAAGGTGAGACAAATATTTTATTTTCTCCTTTGTTAAAATGGATTCGTGAGAATCCTGGCGGATTACGTTCGTGGGCGTGAGACATATTTGAGAAGGTACTTTGGATTGATCCATCGTCTCAGCGGTTGTCTCTACAAGAGGTATGTAATCTCGTAACTCTTAGATTTCACATGCTTAGGATTTTTCGTGGATTATGTGTATGCATGTTGCTAATTGCTTATTTAATTATTATCTTTGAATTGATTTAGGATTAATTCAGTATTAGTAATTAATTGAATAATTTAAATACACCTCCGAATGGCAGATAAGACGCGTGATTTCCCAACACTTTATTCTATAGATATTGCATTCACATCATAAAAAAGGAAGTTCGAGAGATATGAAAGGTAAGCTATTAAAATGCGACTGCAAAATTAGGTGCTACGTATTGCGTAACCAATAATCCAGACTAGTATTCACGTAAAATAGTGTTTCAAAAGATGAAAGTTTAATAGCAAACACTGATTATTTTTCGTGATTACGAGTTCAATAGTAAAAGTCCAAGTTTATTAATCAGACTACTTAAATGATAAAAAGAGAATGAATAATTGTTTACGTGAACAGTGCTTGTGATTTGGAAGTAAAGGTGAGAGTTCAAAAACAAGATGATAACTAAATAGAATAACCTGCAGGAGAGAAACTAATTGATCAACAGAGAATAAACTAACTATAAAATAAGTTTAAACAAGAAAATAAAGTTCTAGATTAAAAAGTAGTTATTTAACACAATAGTACTAAATTAAACTAATCCCCGGCAACGGCGTCAAAAACTTGTTCACTATATTTTTAACCTATTTTATTCCGCAAATGCACGGCGTAGATTATAGCACGTAGTGAGCACGAGTATCGTATCCACGAGAATTAGCTCTAGTATCTATTACGATTTTAATAACCTATGTTTATCTAGAAAATTAATAATTTGGATGGTGGGTTTTGTTTAACAAAGAAAATTTTAATAACCAAGTAATCAAATAAATCAATTAGCAAGTAGCAAATTAATCATTTTTAGAAAAATCAAATAAGATAAAATGGATCCTAGGACTTATGATTTCAATTAAGATCAAATTCACATACGAATCAATTCAATCAACTATTTCATTGAGTATTTCTTATATAGGTAATCACTAAGAAAGATTAAATCATCTCTCGATCTCATTAATCTTGTTAGATATAATTATTTAAGAGTCTGTATCTCTACTTCGCTCCAATAATTGTATCTCTACTTCGCTCCAATAATTACTCCTCTCAACAAATTAAGATTATATTCCTTTTTTATTATAAATCTCATCATTTGAATGTTGATTCACAATAAATTATGCAATCCTATGTTCAATATTCGAATCTCCTCTCTCGAATATTGACTCGAATAAACAAACGAATTCAACCACGTGGCGTTTGCAATTAAATTCACAAGATAAAAGGATGCATAAATAAGAATAACAAAACGAAATTCATCAAATGAAACTAATCCGTGCAAAAATAATCATAATCTACTTTCATGTCCTAGGATCTCAAATGAGTTTACCTAGAAAAATTCATAATGAAAATAACAAAGAAAAATATTAAAAGTAAAGAACTAAATAAACTTATTGTTTGTGCGGTGTCTCCAACGCAAGAACTTGTAATGCTGCTTTCTCCTCCTTGATGATCGATGCCTTCTTTCTGCGCTTGGCCCCTTCTTATTTATGATTTAATTCTGGTGGTATCCGTTCAAATCCCTTTCTTTTAGAGCAAGAAAGGATCTTTTTAATTCTAGAATCACATCTTTCATTTTTGGAATCCAAAATCTCCTTCAAATTTGCTTGCTACTTTGTAAGACCAAGATTTTCGTGACTTTCTTCTTGGGCTCCAGTGGCCTGACTTGGGCTGATCTATGGGCCTTTGTTGATTAAATAATGAAACTAATTTGGCCCATGCGCCCATGCCCAACATGGATATGCATGGCTGATTATTTTGCATGCAAGTCCATAATTTGAGTTCTCGAACTCTGATTTACTCGATTTTTATTTCATTGCGACCCTCTATTCAATGCACTTCTAATGTGATAGCTTTGTATCATCTTTGACTCACTTTTAATGCTCATTTTTTCCTGAAAACAATCGAAATAACTCATCTTGTACTATTCTTCAAGAAATCATCATATCACATCTTTTAAGCTATAAACAATTGTAATACGAGTTAACATGATACGTATTTACTCGTTAAAACCATAGAAAAACACCATTAGATAACGATCCAGCAACGCGCGCAAACTTTATTTTCAAACATAATATCTTGTCACTGGAATCTTATTTTTTCAGCATACAAAAATGCCTTAACATTACACAACCTCCTAGTATTCAAAATATAGATCCTTCCACCGTACCCACGATCATCATTAAAGAAACTCTAAATTATCATCAGCTTTTGAAAAAATCAGCATTTGGAGAAACCATAATCGGGCTTCTAACAGTGTGCTTTCCACTTTCCTCAATCCAAGTAATTGCCCCATGCCTATGCTCAATAACATCACCTCTAAAACGAACCGTTAAAGAATAGCTCTTCTTCTCGCCTTTCTTCGCAAACACCAACCTCTGAGGCCGAGCTTTGACCGTTATATTCCGCGGTATTTCCACCTTCAATATATACGTAGCCGCGCCATTTCCCACGTTCGTTACGGTCCTCTGAAACGTCCTCGTTACTCTCCTGTCTCTTTCCTCCAGGGTAAACAGAGCAACGAACGACGGGTAGTTCAGATCCGAAGATGGACTCGTGCAATTGTAGTTGGATCTAATGATGGCCCGAGTTTGCTCCTGAGTGAAATTCATCGAGCACACGAGGTTCACCAAATCTTGCACGGAAGCATCGTAGATAAGGCCCGGTTCAAGGGCCCGGTTTGGGTCAACTATTCCTGACCCAATTCCTAGAGGCGTGGCGACCTGATAATCGAAGGCTGTGTCTTTTATTGGTTGATTAGTGTTATCGAGAGGGTTAGCCGTCGTCATCATGGCAGATTGAATAGCTGCAGGGCTCCAGTCGGGGTGTGCGGCTTTCAGAAGCGCAGCAGTTCCAGAAACATGAGGACACGCCATTGATGTGCCTGATAAGATATTATAGTCACTGGACAAGTACACATTTTTACCGATATTTGGTTGTCCAGAAATCTCGATTTCTGGATTATACGCAGCTAGGATCGACACCCCTGGAGCCAGTAAGTCTGGCTTTAGGATGCGTTCGTAGCTGCGTGCCGGCCCTCTCGACGAGTCATCAGAGAGGGCCGGAGCGGCTCTGGGCTCTGCCCCAGAATCGTCTCCTGGAAATCGATGCTTGCGGTTGGGGCAGAACTATTCGACACGTAATCGATCAGTTCCTGTGCCTGTGCTGGGCTGATTACGGATCCGGGAAACGGAAACGAGTTGGCTCGATTTATGCTGAATGAATCTGCAATGATGATAGCTGCGTCCACGGAGGATTCAGACAGAGAGCTCATCAACGAACGGAAGGAGAATATGTCTCCCGATGTTATATTGCAAACAATGATTTTGACCAAGAAATCAGTCATGGCTTCGGCCAGGTCGGTTGGAGTGCACGCGGACAGAGTCTCGTTGTAAAGGAGAGGTACGTTTCTGGCAACGGCGCGTGCAGGAAACGCGGTCCATCCGGTGATTTTTTTTTCCCGTTGCCGAGAGTTATGGTTCCAGCTAACCACCGGTCGAGCGTTCCTGAGGCGACAATCACAGCCCAGGGATTCCTTTCTCGCGAATGGATCGACCACCTGGGCCGCGATTCCCAGCGGAGAAAGAAACCAGGATTCCTTTCTCCCTGGGGCCAAAACTTGCTATCGCCAGAGCGTTTTCGTACAGGTTGTTTCCTGCCAGGCCTAGGGATAGTGAGAGTATGTCGACTCCGTCGGCTACGGCCTGGTCGATTCCAGCTAGCATGTCGGATGCAACGCCGTTTCCACGCCAGAGGACTTTATAGACGGCGATTCTTGCGTGGGGCGACCCACGTGCTACTCCGGCGCGTACCCGAAGAAGGAAACGTTATTGACGTAGTTTCCTGCAGCAATGGAGGAGACGTGGGACCCGTGGCCGTCGTCGTCTCTGGCTGAATTTGGGGTAAATTGGGAATCTGGATTTTCGGCTCGAGAGCCTGCATTGAAGTATCTGGCTCCAATGATTTTGTTGTTGCAGTTTGATGAGTTGAATTGTTCACCTTCTTGGCAAATTCCTTCCATTTTGCGGGGATTTGGGTCATGCCTTTATCTGAAAAGCTGGGACTTTCGGGCCCAAATGCCAGTATCAATTATTCCAATGATTGCATCTTTGCCGTACTGGGAGGCTGGCCAGAGGCCAGTGGCGGTGTTGAGGGAGAGGAATTCGGTTGAACGAGTGGTTTCTTTGTGATGGGGTGATCGGGATAAGCGGAGACGAACCCTGGTGAGGATTTTAAGGCTTTGAGTTCGTCTTTGGACAGCGTTGCGCTGAATCCATGGAAGGCGTGGTCGTATGTGTAGATGAGATAAGGGTGTGTTTGGCTGACGGATTTAAGAATGGAGGAATACCAGTAATGGTGATTGGAGAAGGCTTTAGGCATGGAGGATTTGTCCATGTGGACAATGTATGTGGATCTCTTTTGTGCTGAAGCATGATGAGCTAACAGAAACCAAGAGAGTAGAAACAGAGCAGCTGAATTGGGAAGATTCATTTTATTTTTATTTTTTTGCTTTCTTTGAAATTTGTTATATGAAATGAAATTGGTGTTGATTGGTAATAATTGAGGGCTTTCAGAATTAGTGGACCACTCCTATCTATTGGTATTTAGGACAGATGTGGTAAGGCGACAATTTTCAATTTGCAATAATGCAGGGGACCACTATCATGAAGGCTATCTTTTAGTTAAATTCAGTAACTAAATGCAGATTCTGACTGTTTTATGATTAAATCTAGTTTAATTAAAGACAAATTTCATCTAAAAGTCTTAGTCATGTGCAAAAGAGATGTGGCAACTTAGACATGTACACATAATAATTCGGACAGAAAGAAACATGATTAATTGTGAGATGTTATCCGAAACTGAAAGAAACATGATTAATAACGAACGCATTGGTGGTGAAGGTTTTGAATCTTTCTACAGAACGCATTCTTGTCTATCCATTTATATGATTAATAGGGATCAACTTGATAGATAAACTCATATTCTTTCTAAAAACGAACGATTGGCGTATATGGAAAAAATTAAATTATTGATAATTAAATATATAATTTAATCTTAGCATTGTTGTATTTTCGACATCTATTCAGAAACGATATCTTTATTTACAGCTTTGTATTTAAATTTCTCTAATTTAAATTTTGTTATTGAGATTGTAATTTTATTTTAAGTGTATGGTAAATTTTTTTATTATAGTAACGCATTTTTAATATCAAATAATTTAATATATCATCTTATTAATATAATAAAAATTATTATAGATAAATATAATTAT
This sequence comes from Stenogyne calaminthoides, assembly GCA_037126765.1. Taxonomy (NCBI): domain Eukaryota; kingdom Viridiplantae; phylum Streptophyta; class Magnoliopsida; order Lamiales; family Lamiaceae; genus Stenogyne; species Stenogyne calaminthoides. Next base: position 18,331,690 of record JBBCBC010000034.1, read on the forward strand.
TAAATAGTAAAAAAAAAGAAAGATTATTTTATTAAGAGATTGAGTTGTGGGTGTTTGTTGATAAAGTATGAAAAAAGATGAAGATTGATTGAGTTGTAGATTGTATATGTGGAGGAGAGAGAAATGAATTATTTATTAGAAGATTGGGTTGTGGGTGTTTGTTGATAAAGATAGTGTTAGGACAGATGTGCAAGGCGACAATTTTCAATTTGCAATAATGCAGGGGACCACTTATCATGAAGGCAATCGTTTAATTAGTTAAATTCAGCAATTAGAGGCAGATGCTGACTGTTTTATGATTAAATCTAGTTTAATTAAACACAAATTTCATCTAAAAAGTCAGTCATGTGCAAAAGAAGAGATGTGGCAACTTAGACATGTACACATAATAATTCGGACTGAAAGAAACATGATTAATTGTGAGATGTTATCCGAACTGAAAGGAACATATTAATTTGACACATATATTAAAGAACAAGATAATGTCGGATCTGTTGTGAAAATGATATAAATTGATTGTATATTACGCAATGTTGTTAGAATCGAACCGGACCGGTTGGTTAACCAGTCCTGGAATCAATCCGATTCTTACCCTAAAAACGATTGTAATTTTTGAAGTTGAGCTTTTCAAAACCAGGTTAAACCAGGAAAGAACCGGACAAACTGGTCAAAAATCGGACGGACCGGTTTTCTCACTAATCTTTCTGTCCTCCCACATTTCCTCTAATACTTATTCAATGTGAGACAAATATATGAGGTACACCTCTTCACCCCTTTTATAATATTTCTTCCCATTTTTTTAATACTTTATTGATGTGGGATAAATATATAAGTACATCTTTTCCCTTTTATATTACTTTCTCTCACGTTTTCATCTAATACTTACTCGATGTGAGACAAACTCTTCTCCTTTTATATTACCCCCTCTCACATTTTCTCTAATATTTACTCGATGTCTGACACAAATATGCTAGTTTTCCCCTTTTTAAGTTATTTTGAAATATACTCTTTCCTTCCATAAGATACAATCACGTTTATATTATTTATCTTCCTCAAGTTTGATTAATTAATGTTAAATATGAATATTAAAGTGCATTGATGAATTGAGCATTTTCATAAAATAGTACTCCTCCTCATAGAAAGACTTTACACCAACTTTTGGGCACGTAATTTAAGAAAAAGGTATAATAAGTGGAGTGTGGAGGGTAATTTTGTAAACTTTTATGTATAAACTAAATAAAGTAGATGATTGAGTGTATGGGCTGGTCCCAAAGCAATGACATTTTGTGTAAATATGTAAATATTGTGAGAATGGAGTTTAGTAAAGAGTCTCCTTTTTTGGGTGTGCAAAGTGTTGTGGGACGTCATAATAAGGAAAGTGTCAAGAAATTTACGGGACCGGAAGGAGTATAACATAAGAAATATTGAAAAAAATAAACATGGATCATTTTAGCGGTTCAACCGGTTGAACCGCCAACTGATGTTCAATTCGGTTTAATCGCCAATTCGATTATAAAAATACTAGATACATGAAATACGTTTTAGAAAGTCTGAATTTTATTATATTTATGTATATAGTCTTGACAGACGCTACATAAAAGTACATATAAAGTGGAGGTGAGATGCATTCACCCATAGTACTACTTTTTTTTTTATTCAACTTCTTAAGATACTCCAAAAAGCAGTTAATGCAAATGTATTTTCCTGATCCATTATGGGATTTACAGGAAAATTGCTAAACGAAATCAAAGCGACGAAAAAATAAAGTATTATCAAAATCGGTGATCGACCGATCGAATGGAAAAATCAATCGATCGATCGACCACTAACATCGACATAAAAGTAGACCGAGAAACAATGATTGTCGTTCCACATCGAAAAAGCGGCACTGGCATCGAATAGCCATAAAAAATGACCACGAAGGTCGATCTACGCCGTAAATCAAAGGAACAATCGCAGAAACGTTCTATCTACGGTGTAGATCGAAGGAACAGCCGCAGAAATGACCACAAAAATTCTATCTGTGTTGTAGATTACGGTCGTTTTATGACATAAACAACATAAAAGTTAGTTACGCCAAGGCAGCGGCCCGAACCAAGAGCGGATGAGAGTGAAAATAAGAAAAAAATTGAATATTAGCTGGCCATGAGAGTGAAGATTGTTATGGAGTAAGATGCATCATCATCGACCTTACCTTATATTTATAGATAACAAATAGACGTCGCAACGTTTTTTTGAAAAGTTTTTCAAAAAAACTTGTAACCTAATGATATTCACGAAGATCGGACTAAAGAAAACCTCCGTAGTCGGGACTTGAGTTTTTGGTTGTTTGGGTTTTGGCGGATTGCTTTAAAAAAAAAAAAATAACGAATGAATACATAAAAGTTTTTTTTTCTTGGTGTCATGTTAAATTTTTTCATTGTAAGAATTGGGGTACCCCTTGTACCTCAATTTTAAGCTTAATAAATTCTTTTTTGGTTGATCAAAAGAGTAATTACAATGGACACTACAATCGTTAAGACTCAGACACTTAATTTATAAGATCCAAAAGCTAGACTCTATTTTTATGCGTGGAACCTTTGTAGACTTCGCTCTTTTTAAGACACACACCTCACAACACTCTTTTTATTCTCTCTATTGACACTCACTTACTAACACTAACAACGGTTAGAGGCTACCTTATATTCATAGGTTACAATGGAAATTGGTATCAACCGACATACTACCAAATTTGATTTTCTAGAATAATCTAGCTAGTTTTATAATATTTTAGTTTTTCCTACAAAAATTTGACTTTACTAATACTAGTTTGAAGTTGGTGAACTAGTCAACAATTTATATACTAGAATAATCTAATCCTTTACTTATTTGAGCAACTAGAAGAATCCTCCAATGTAAATGCACTTTGTGTGTTTTTTTGATCATTCTAGAAAAATCTCAAAGTCGGTGGTGACATTCCCCCTCAACACCGACTTTCTTCCTTTTTCTCATATTGAGTAGTTCTCTTAACTTCTAAAACCTTCTCGAGTTGAGCCGTTTAGTAAATATTTACGCTACTTGATCTTCACTTTTAATTTGAAGCATCTATAATTCTTCTTGTAATTTTTTCTCTCGGGGAAATGGTAATGAACTTCCACATGCTTCTTTTGAGCATGGAAGATTGGATTTTCTGCTAGACGAATTGCAGACTGATTATCACAATAAAGTTGTACCTTGTATTTCGTAAACTGATGTAGATCCTCCATCAACTGTATGAGCCACGTACTCTCTTGAGCTATCATCGCTGCTACTCTATACTCAGGTTCAGTAGTTGATAAGGATCTGATTGGTTGTCTTTCCGCACAAGACAACAACACAACCCCAATCCAAGCTTGAATATGAATCCCATCGTTGAACGACGAGTATCATGGTATCCCGCATAATCAGTATCACAGTATCCAATTATCTTAATTTCATCACCTTTATAAAAGAGACCATAGTCACCGGTATTTTTGACGTACCTCAATGTTCGTTGTACTGCTTCCAAATGAGGCTTCTTAGGTTGTTACATATATCAACGTGCTACGCCCACTGCATATGAGATGTCTGGTCGAGTTAATGTTAGGTAGATAAGACTTCAAACCAATTGTCGGTACATTTCCCCATCTTGCGGGTTCTTTCTTTCTTCATTGGGCACACAACTTGGCATTAACTTCCACGGGTGTTGAAGTTGGCTTGCTATCTAGAATTCGAACTTTGTAGTAGAAGTCCTTCGCGTACTTATGTTGGTAGAGAAATAATCCTGCTTTGCTTCTGTCAACTTCTAATCGAAATGCTTCAGTTCTTCAAGCTCCTTCATTTGAAAATGGATTGCAAGAATTGATGAATTGCAGGTTCGTCATCGCCAGTGATGATGAGATCGTCCACATAGACCAGCACGATCGGGATCTTCTCTTCTTTTGTCTTGACAAATAAGATTGAGTCTGTATGTGTCATGACATATCCACTTCCCACCAAGAACTCAACAATTTTTCCATACCATGCCCTTGGAGCCTGCTTTAGTCTATAAAGCGTCTTTCTCAGCTTGCAAACATAATCAGGATGAGTTTTATTCTCGAATCCTCTTGGCTGGACCATATACATTTCTCGATTTAACTATTCTTGTAGGAATGCGTACTTCAAATCGCTCTGATACCACTTGTTGGATACAGAGCAACACTTGGAGTGTAATGTAATTACTTTTTATTAGAACAAAAGAGTAATTACAATGGACACTATAATCGTCAAGACTCAAACACTCAATTTACAAGACCCAAAAGCTAGACTATAGTTTTATATGTGGAACACTCTAACTCACTCTTTTGAGACACACACCTCACGTCACTCTTTTATTCTCTCTATTGAGTGTTAGTGTTAGTGTCATAGAGACAATCCTTTGTAAGGACATAATACTCAGATAATATTCAATATTGGTTTAATATTATTATTTGTTTAATATTAAATATATGGCATTGCACTAATTAGAATATTATGTTTGATTGTTTGCATCTATTCTTATCTGTGTTCCCTTGAATCATTGTTGTCATTGAGTGTGTGAGAACTCAGATGACTTAAGCATGATTCTCAAATAGTCCAAATCGAGGATCATCAAGAATGGGATATTGATGATGCAATGGAGATTGGTGTGCAATCTGCATCATACTCTTAGAGAGTGTAGTAAGATCTCACTAGCTACGAGATACTAGGTATCTCATGATGGATGCACAAATACCTTAGAGGGTATTGGTATACCCATCCGAGAAATCGTTTGATGTAGTTCCACTATATGTGTCTACAGGTGTCTCGGTTAGTGGGAGCAATGTGATACTCCTTTGACTTGAGGTCAATACGCACGCACGACATGTGTGGAGTGATGAACTTTGACCATGACCGATGCTTGCACCCTTCCATGAGTAGATATGACTTGGATTGAGTTCATCACGAAGTGCATGTGCGTGGTAGTTGAGCCAAGAAAAGGATTCATTCCTCAAAGTGGATTTAGAGGGAATACTCACCTTCTCATCATAATTGGATCAAAGTCATTGGCCAATGTACGTCAACTTGGACTTTGTGGTCAAGTGTGACATAAGTGATCAATTAGTGATTGGAGATAAAGTGATTAAGTTATTTGAATAGACACTTCATCATGTTCAAGGCTAATCGAGTATTCGTGAATGAAAGGAGGAAATCGTAATAGCCCACGTTACAGTTACAGGTAGTTGCATGTTTCTCGCAACGTACCTCATATATTGAGAATGTCTGATTTATTGACTAGGTTTCAATTAAGACCGTTAGTTTTACTAATCGCTTGATATATTAGGGTCTATAGGTCACACAACAAGTAGTTCCCTTTTACGGATTATAGTTGGTTGATTAAATGTTAAATTGGATTTAATATTTAATTTATGGAGAAGTAATTAATAATAGATTAATTTGGAATTAATTATTATTAATAATTAATTAAATTGGATTTAATTAAATAAGAATTCCCAATAATTATATTTGGAATATAATTGTAGGATTTAATGTATATGGAAATAAATCATAGAGATTTTCATATAAGGCATTTAAATCCGTAGAGATTTATATTTAGGGAATTAAATTAAAAGGAATTAATTTAATTCAAGATTAGGGTTTTATTTCCCTAATTGGGCTAACTTAAGATTTAAGCTGGGCCTCCCTATATATACAAGCTCTTGGGAATTCACAAACAACGTTACTTCATATTTTCTCCATAAGATCTAGAGTTTGGATTTTTCTAGCAAATCTTTCTCGGGATTCAACGCTGACAAATCCGTGCAAGTCCGTAATTGGGGATTACGTGGATACCGTAGTAGAGAAATCTGCTCTCGAGTTACTTTAAGATTTCTCGTTATGATTATTGTAATCTGTTTGCAATTAATTGTTCATTGTTGGTGAACTTTAATTTCTGTTGCGCATATGATTACGTGTTTTACTTGCCTCTATTTTCCAACAGTGGTATCAGAGCTCCAGGCTCTTGTTTAATTGCATTAAAATTTGATTTTTAAATTAATTTTTTTTTATAAAATCAGTGGGGCACGGTTTATTATCAACCGCACCCCTTATTTGTTTTTGTCCCGGGTTTTCTTGTCCCCTTCGTCTTCTCCGAGGACCCTGAATTAGGGTTTCCCCCTTTTTCGTCGCCGCACTAATTCACGCGTTTTGGACCTCGGCCGACGGCGCTACGCCATGTCGCCGAAGGCCGGTGCTAGGCACCGCACCTCGTGACGCGCGCGGGAGCCCACGGCTCGACTCCCGAACTGCTCCGATCCCGTCTTGGAGGCATTGATCTTCTCCACCTCGATTCATGGTGAATCACCGCCGATTCTCTCCGATTTCGACGCTGGTCTCTTGAACGTATTTGGGGCTTGGCCGACATGCCCATCTCAACGCGTTTCAAGGCGGCACATCACCGGATTCATGAAGAGTCAGTGGCGATGCGCCGCTGACTCGTTGCTTGCTTGTGCTCGTCGATCTGGTTTCGAACCAGAGATCGACCAGGGGTGCGGCACTGCGCTTACCCCTCCGTTTTGTTTGCATCGATGACGGGTCGCCCGCACGTTAGGCGTGGCGTTGGCGACCCGCGTCGGATTGCTGGCCGAACCATGTCGCGTCGCCTTGTCGACTTTGTTCGTCTTCATTTTGGACCTAGACTGCTTCGATTGTTTTGGTTCCTTGGTTGGATTGAATGGATGAATTAATTTGATTAATTGTGATGCGATTTTGATTTTGAAATTGGGTTAATTTGGTGTTTGGACTTCGAAGTGGATTCGATTTGGTTGGGTGATGGTGTAGGAGGGTTGTTTTGTAAATTCGATTTGAGGTAGGCCCTCCCGTGTAAATTTTAGAAATTGCACCTGAGCCACTAGGATTAAAATAAATAAAAATTGAATTTTTGGAATTTTATTGGATATAATTCTGAGATTAAAATTTCGGTTGGACCGAGACGATTAATTGGATTAATCAATTTTAATAATCATAAAATGAATCTTTAATGTATTTTAAATTCATTTTTAAAAGGATTTATTAAAACCCACTGTTAACTTGTTTAATCGTTTTTTAAATTAGTTAACGTTTAAGTCCGCATTACAATGGTTTGGGTAGGCGGCGCCCAATACATGTCGGACCGTGTTAAATGCTTGGGTAGACGACGCCCAATTATTTGTGAGTCCGTGTATATCATGTTTGGGTAGGCGGCACCCATAATTTCTCAAATATGACTTAGACTTCATGGATCTCGATTAAGCAATTAATACCCCGCCTTTTAAAACGTTCCTCACTAAAATATTGTTTTCTCATTAACTTGATAAGATGTCTTCCATCGAAATTAAAAGTAAACCGGAGATTTTGTTCCAATGAGTACTTAAAGACCCTCGTCTTTTGCTCGGATCTACATCTAACGGGACTTTTATAGGGACATGAAAATGTCGCCTCTTGATGGTTGTAAACCAACTTAACTTTGTTTCGCTAGCCCTCGCGGGGAACAAAGGGTAAGTGACATCAGTCGAACTAGGTTCGACAAACTAGGAGTTGCAATCTGGCAATTAGTTTGGAGACCTACCAGTTATGTTGTCATAATGATCAGCCCTCGCTGGGATTATGATAGTAGTAATATGGATCCTAGTCCGTTATGATTTATATTAGATATAAATTCGTACTTTTCCGATGAGGTCGTTAAGTATGTGAAAATAATGGAAACAAAATAAATTGAAAGGCCATGTTTATTTTGATTGCTGAATATTGATCATAAGAATTATGTGTTTTAATTCCCGTTTTATTTTATTTCTCTAGGATTGTTGAAATGAATAACTTGTCATTGAGAAGCGTTTTGGAAACGAACAAGTTGGCTGGGCCAAACTTTCTCGACTGGCACCGAAACATTCATTTGGTGCTCAAGCAAGAGAAGATTGAGTACGTGTTGGACACGCCAATCCCTGCTACCCCTGAGGCTGGTACCGAAGAGGCTGAAGCGTTCGACGCTGCAGCCCAAAAGAAGCATCAAGAGGATGCTTCCCAGGCTCAGTGTGTTATGCTACTCGGAATGACTCCCGAGCTGCAAAGGCAGCATGAGAAGATGCTTCCCTTCGAGATGATTAAGCATGTGAAGGATCTCTTTGATTCTGAATCTCGTTCTGAGATTTATGAAGTGATGAGAGGTCTGTTTAGATGCCGATTGTCCGAGGGAGGGAAGGTTTCTCCTCATGTATTGAAGATGATAGGGCTAATCGAAAAACTTGGTCGTCTGGGCATTAAGCTCAAGACCAACGTTGCTGTTTATGCCATTCTTCAGTCGCTTCCCGATTCATATTCGAGTTTCGTAGTAAACTTTAATATGAATAAGACGGAATCGATCATGCCCGAGCTGCATAACATGCTCAAGACTTTTAAGTCCTCCACTGCTAAAGATCAAGTCCATTCGAATTTTACTTGCGATAGCAGCACACCTAGATTATGAGATTTGACAGATGGATGTCAAAACAGCTTTCTTTAATGGTAACATTGATAAGGAAGTGTTCATGACTCAACCTGAAGGTTTCATATCAAAACCAAAATCTAATCTTGTGTGCAAGCTTAAACGATCCATTTATGGATTGAAGCAAGCTTCTAGGAGTTGGAATATCCGATTTGATGAAGCTGTCAAATCATTTGACTTCGTCAAAAACTCGGAAGATCCGTGCATCTATCGGAAATGCTGTGGGAAGAATATTGTATTCATAGTTGTGTATGTCGATGACATACTCATTATGGGAAACAATATCCCACTCATGCAGTCCGTGAAAGAATGGCTGTCAAGGACCTTCATGATGAAGGACCTTGGAGAAGCCTGCTACATCTTAGGGATCAAGATCCATAGGGATAGATCCAAGAAGATGTTGGGGCTGTCACAATCCACCTACGTAGACAAGGTGTTGAAGTGATTTGCGATGGAGAACTCCAAGAGAGGTTCTCTATCGACATGTCAAGGGATAAAGCTCTCTAAGAAGGATTGTCCTTCTACTGAAGCTGATATCCAGCGCATGAAGGATATACCATATGCATTTGCAATTGGATCCATCATGTACGCCATGACTTGTACTAGGCCAGATGTGGCCTTCGTTGTCAGCATTACTGGTAGATACCAACAGAACTTGAGAGAACCCCACTGGATTGCTGTCAAGAACATTCTTAAGTACCTCAGACGTACTAAAGAATGCTTTCTGGTCTACGGAGGTCAGTCAGAGCTAGTTGCTACCGGCTATGCTGACGCAAGTTTCCAATCCGATTGTGATGATTACAAGTCACAGTCGGGCTATGTCTTCGTTCTCAATGGTGGGGCGATTAGTTAGAATAGTTCCAAGCAAGATACTACCGCTGATTGAACAACCGAAGCTGAGTACATTGTTGCGGCAAAAGCTGCCAAAGAAGTTGTCTGGATAAAGCAGTTCTTTAATGAACTAGGGGTAGTTCCGAGTGCCAGCAGTCCAATAAAGTTATATTGTGACAACACTGGTGCGGTTGCGCAAGCTAAGGAACCGAGATCCAATAACAGAAACAAGCATGTACCAAGGCGTTATCACTTGATTAGAGATATAATCGCTAGAGGAGAGATATAATTAGAACGTGTCCCCACGGAGGATAATCTGGTTGATCCTTTCACCAAGGCTTTGAGCGTTCATATACACACTAGACATTTTGATGGTCTAGGGGTTAGGCATGTAGGTGATTAGCTATAGTTCAAGTGGGAGATTGTTAATGTTAGTGTCCTAGAGACAATCCTTTGTAAGGACATAATACTCAGATAATATTCAGTATTTGTTTAATATTATTATTTATTTAATATTAAATATATGGCATTGCACTAATTAGAATATTATGTTTGATTGTTTGCATACATCTATTCTTATCTGTGTTCCCTTGAGTCATTGCTGTTATTGAGTGTGTGAGAACTCAGATGACTTAAGCATGATTCTCAAATAGCCCCAATCGAGGATCATCAAGAATTGGATATTGATGATGCAATGGAGATTGGTGTGCGATCTGAATCATACTCTTAGAGAGTGTAGTAAGATATCACTTGCTACGAGATACTAGGTATCTCATGATGGATGCACAAATACCTTAGAGGGTATTGGTATACCCATCCGAGAAACCGTTTGATGTAGTTCCACTATATGTGTTCACGGGTGTTTCGGTTAGTGGGAGCAATGCGATACTCCTTTGACTTGAGGTCAATACGCACGACATGTGTGGAGTGATGAACTTTGACCATGACCGATGCTTGCACCCTTCCATGGGTAGATATGGCTTGGATTGGGTTCATCACGAAGTGCATGTGCGTGGTAGTTGAGCCAAGAAAAGGATTCATTCCTCAAAGTGGATTTAGGGAGAATACTCACCTTCTCATCATAATTGGATCAAAGTCATTGGCCAATGCACATCAACTTAGACTTTGTGGCCAAGTGTGACATAAGTGATCAATTAGTGATTGGAGATAAAGTGATTAAGTTATTTGAATAGATATTTCATCATGTTCAAGACTAATCTAGTATTCATGAATGAAAGGAGGAAATCGTAATAGCCCATTTATGATTCTGGTAGTTGCATGTTTCTGCATAGCGTACCTCATATTTTGAGAATGTCGATTTATTGACTAGGGTTCAATTAAAGACCGATTAGTTTGACTAATCGCTTTCGGTATATGAGGGGCCTATGGGTCACACAACAAGTAGTTCCTTTTACGGATTATAGTTGGTTGATTAAATGTTAAATGGATTTAATATTTAATTTATGGAGAATAAATTAATTATTATTAATAATTAATTAAACAGGATTTAATTAAATAAGAGTTCCCAATAATTATATTTGGAATATAATTGTAGGATTTAATGTATATGGAAATAAATCGTAGAGATTTTCATATAAGACATTTAAATCCGTAGAGATTTATATTTAGGGAATTAAATTAAAAGGAATTGATTTAATTCAAGATTAGAGTTTTATTTTTCTAATTGGGCTAGCTTAAGATTTAATTTGGACCTCCCTATATATATACAAGCTCTTGAGAATTCACAACCAACGTTATTTCATATTTTCTCCATAAGATCTAGAGTTTGGATTTTCCTAGCAAAATGTCTCGGGATTCAACGCTGGCAAATCCGTGCAAGTCCGTAATTGGGGATTACGTAGATACCGTAGTAGAGAAATCTGCTCTCGAGTTACTGTAAGATTTCTCGTTATGATTATTGTAATCTGTTTGCAATTAATTATTCGTTGTTGGTGAACTTTAATTTTCGCTGCGCATGTGATTACGTGTTTTACGAGCCTCTATTTTTCAACATTGAGCAATCACTTACTCACACTAACAACAAGTTGGGGATACCTTTTTTTTATAGGTTACAAATGTCGGTAGTATCAACCTATTATACTACCACTTTTGATTTGCTAGAATAAGCTAGCTAGTTCTATAATATTTTAGTTTTGCTTACAAAATTTGACTTTTCTAATACTAGTTTAAAGTTGGTGAAATAGCCGATAAAGCATATATTAGAATAACCTAGTCACTACTTATTTGAGCAACTAGAAAAATCCTTCTCCAATGTGAATGCACTTTGTGTCTTTCTTGATCATTCTAGAAAAGTTCCAAAATCGATGGTGGCATTTTTCAATATATAATAGTATAGTGATTTCACCCACAGTAGCGTTGGCCCCTCGATAGCGTATTGTGCAATCGCGGGATATATTCAAGTAGCAACTATGTTGCTCGGACTCTCCAAAAATGGAAGAGTACCCGTGTCCATCGGGTGCAACACAGATACGGGTGTGGGACACGTATCGAATCCTTCACTTTTCCCGTGGACTCGACAGTTTTCAGGCCACTCTTCTCACCAGCATGGCGACATTGGATGGGATGACGCAGTGAAACAGAGGAGATGAATCGGGGATAAAGTCCAAAGAAGAAGAGGAGAGGAAGAATCGTAGACTAATTACTTTACTTTATTATATCTTCTACTTAAAATATTTCCACATCCGTGATCATTTTCATTGGTCGTAGGCATCTAGCCTAGCCACATCTGTGTCATTTTTATTGACCACAAACAGATCCTCCTTGAGGAACCACGCAAAATATAGCATCATAAGGCAAAACAACAACATTGTTGTCACCTCTTAAAATCACTACTCGAGAACTTCTCGAATTTCTCATCATGATCATGTTGGAATATAGAGGCACGTAAACACGTAATACATGCGCAGCGGAATTAAATAGTTCACCAACAACGAACAGTTAATTGAATAATCAAGAACGAATAACCATAACGAGAAATCTTACAGTAATTCAATAGCAGATTTCTCAACTACGGTATCCACGCAATCCCCGTTGGCAGATTTGTACAGATTTGCCAGCGCTGAGTCTAAGACGGAATTTACTAGGAAAATTCCTATTCTAGATTTTAAGGAGAAACTAAGTTTCTTGTTGTAGTAAATAATGAATCCCGAGAAGTCATATATATATGGAGAGATTGACGTAAATTTTAAGCCATCTTTATTAGGAACATAATTCCTAATCTTGCAAAACAAATCTCAAAGATATGTTTTTCCCTACGGATATTTTCCTACAATAATATTCCATAGTATTATTTTGGGATTCCTATTTAATTAAATCTAATTTAATTAAACAGTAATAATAATTAATTCTAAATTAATATATTATTAATTCTTCATAAATTAAATACTAAATCCAATTTAATATTTAATCAACCAACTATAATCCCATTACGGGAGTTACTTTGTTGTGTGACCCATAGCCCTCATATATCGAAGTTATTAGTCAAACTAATGGTCTTAATTGAACCCCTAGACAATAAATCGACGTTCTCAATATATGAGGTGCGTTATAGAAAACGTGCAACTACCCAGAATCTGAAACATGGGCTATTACGATTTCCTCCTTTCATTCACTTAATTATGTCACACTTGGCCTCAAAGTTCAAGTTAACGTGCATTGGCCAATGACTTTGATCCAATCACGATGAGAAGATGAGTATTCTCTCTAAATCCACTTTGAGGAATGAATCCTATTCTTGGCTCAACTACCACACATATGCACTTCGTGATGAACCCAATTCAAGCCATATCTACCCATGGAAGGGTGTAAGCGTCGGTCATGGTCAAAGTTCATCACTCCACACATGTCGTGCGTATTGACCTCAAGTCAAAGGATTATCGCATCGCTCCCACTAACCGAGACACTCGTAGACACATATAGTGGAACTACATCAAAGCGGTTGTTCGGATGGGTATACCAATACCCTCTAAGGTATTTGTGCATCCATCGTGAGATACCTAGTATCTCGTAGTAAGTGAGATCTTGCTACACTCTCTAAGAGTATGATGCAGATCGCACACCAATCTCCATTGCATCATCAATATCCCATTCTTGATGATCCTTGATCGGGGCTATTTGAGAATCATGCTTAAGTCATCTGAGTTCTCACACACTCAATGACAGTAGTGATTCAAAGGAACACATATAAGAACAAATGCAAACAATCAAACATAATATTCTAATAAGTGTAACGCCATACATTTAATATTATATAAACAATAATATTAAACCAACACTGAATATTATCTTAGTATTATGTCCATACAAAAGATTGTCTATAGGACACTAACACTAACAGATCAAACATGGTCTAGATCGTAATTAGCCATCATTTATAATCCGATCAACAGTTTCACATACAACATTATCATTCTTATCACTAATCAATTATTCGTTTTGCGATTGTTGTGACAGTAGTGATAAATAATGATTTACAAATGCAACAAATGTAAATGAAAAAATACAATAAAGGATTACAATATCTTGATCTTTAAATTTGAAATGGAAACCACGACCCAAACAAGAACGATGAACTGGTTACACGATCTGGTTACACCAAATCAAGGGAAACCTTTTACCCGCAAAACAAATACGCCCCAGGTAGTGCTCTCGGATTCGGCGTAACATTTTCAAAGGTGAAACGATGTACGTCTCTTTTCGTGCAACATCGCAAGACAAGGGGAAAAATGTTTGTTAAGGACAGTATTTTAGGGGTGGTTGTGTTTTAAGGACAATAGTTTCAATGACTTGGAAATGTTTTAAAATATATAAATGTAGGACAATTTGTTTTAAAATATGTAAATGTAGGATATGTTGTAACTGGTTTTTATCTACTCAGTTAAACAATAATTATTGTGAAATGTGTATGCTAAAGGCAATCGAAACAGGGAAAGGGACAAAGAAGTTAGTGATCCGGTTCGTCTTTGGAATCAAACTACGTCCGGGGGCGTCCAAGCCAGGGAGAGGATGTATGTATATGCCTAGAAGTATAAGTTGTTCGACCTGTTACAGAGGTGGCCGTGGTGGACTATTTATACTATGACTCCCACCCTTTGTGTGGGAATTTACATAAGGAATAATGCCTATGAAAGGGCTACAATATCGGGAACCATTAATCCCACCTTGACCGGCCAAAAATCATCCATCTTCAGCGTGCGCCAATCGTGGAGCGGATGTGGAGGGCGGATTAGTGGTGTGTCGGGGGCTGTCATTGACCACGTGAACTGTATAGTTACGACTGGTGCAGGTCGCTCCCGACTTGAGGATATAAAGCGGAAATCGCATTGCGACTTCCCGAACTGCCGACTACCCGAGTTGCCGACCTTTGCGACTTGAAGGTTTGGTCTTGTGGGAATTACGTGGGCTGATCCCTTGGTCCCCTTGCCGAGGTTGCTTCATGCAGTCTTTGTTGGATTGTTTATGATCCTTCGTGCCCAGGAGGGAGGTCGGGTTTATCCATGCTACAACAATTGTCCCTCAAGTTGAAGTCTCTTGTTCCGAGAAGGGACCTTGGCTTGACACATGGACTAAATCGACTCGCGACCATCCGACCTGGAAAGTCTCCTATGAGCTTTTTACTATCCTCGGGCAGGTGAAAAGTCACCTCGATAATACGAATCGTCGCATCAGACTTCCCTCGATCTCAGGGATTCGAAATGATATCGTGCCAGGATGATGACGTAAAGTGCCGCCATTTCATCCAATAAGATGCCGTAGTGGATTTCACACGAGCCCCTCGCATCTTTTTATTGCTAGGGGGCCGAAGTTTTGGCTAATTTCATTTTGGCCCCTCCTCTTCTTCGATAAATAGGCGGGGAATTAGATTTTGAAAATATATTTCCTGCGACTGTCTTGCGAAAGAATTTCCTCAAGATACTCTTCCTGGTTCTTTCTCCCTTCCACCGGAAACGCATTCTCGTGTCCCTGAAGCGGAATTAATCACAGGTAAGCACTTTGGTGCCCCTCTTCAAATTTATGAATTCTAGCGTTTTCAAATCCCATTTTGCCTCTCAGCCCATGGTGGCTTCCTCCTCTTCTGAGGATGACATCCCTATTGCCCTACGTCGCCACCGATTTTCTGGCTCCGCCACCGGGCATGTGGGTGAAAGTTCATTGGCTAGGGTTATGGGCGACCGTCGGGAGGACGATGCCAATGATGAACCGGTGGATAACCAATTTCTGGAAGAATTGGCCGAAATTACCCATCTTCCCCCGTTGGATGTTAATCTCCTTCATCCCGTCCCATGGGAACGGTCGTCAACGGCGGGTCCTTCTGTCTTGGTTTCGGATTTTAGGGCTTATGAACGAGTTTCAATTATGATCTGTATTTTAATTGAGCTCCGTACAAGCGACCTGACCGGGCATACCACAAGTCGGTCGACTCTCAATTCGCAGCGTCAGATAAAAGATACCGATCTGTGCTCTCCGATCAGTATGTGCGGGGACTTCATCGCATGTACAAGGTGCCCCGGGATGTGCATTTTTATGGGCCGACTCCGGACGAAAGTGCCGATCAGCCTCCTCCCAGAATGATTGCTGTGAATAAGTCTTCCATGTAAATCAGATTCGATTTCCATTGCACCGGCCATTTCCCATCCGCCGGGCGGCCGGAATGTGAGCCTCACGATATCACCCCCAATGGGTGGAGTTACATCATCTCCACCATGGTCGTTTTGAAGCAGTCGGAAAAGACGCCTAATCCGGGAGAGATATCTCACGTGATGTCGCTTTGTTGCTTTCGTGCCGGAGGCTATCACGTCTTGGCGCCAGAGAGGCAAAGAGCTCGTGAGTGGGATTAGAATAAGGTTGTGGTGGCACCGTAAATGGTGGTTTGTAGGAGGAGCATGGGAGTCGGTGGCCCCTTCCAAAGACCTTATCCATTAGAGTTCCTACGGATTATGCAATCCATGTTGAGAATGGTACTTCACCTTAATATTTTTGTGCTCAATGTCTTCGATCTAATTCTTTTTCTCGCTTTGCGGTGTTTGCGCCCCGACCTTCTCGAGCTATATTGGGACTTTCTCGAGGCGTTCAAGGAGGTTCGAGACACACCCCCTAGCCGGGCGAGACGTTAATTTCTTTGAACTCTCGAGCTTGACCGGCCAGAAGACGGTGTCAGACACTTACCCCGCCACTTGAGGATTCCTGTAAGTCTCCGACGCATCTTTTCAAGTATATTTCGCAATTTCAAGGCTAAAGGTTCATTTTTATGTTAGATCCGGATATCCCGATCCTGGCCGTCCCCTCGCGCTTTGAGATGGCCTCGCGACCTCAATCGATTATTTCGGCTCCATGAGGCGTCGCTCGGATTCTTGCCGCCAGGACATTCGATTCGAGACTCCTCCCTGCGGGCCGACAAAGGCAAGAAAAATTCCGAAACCCGCCATCGTGGTGGTGGCGACCTCCCAAGAGGGCGCGAAATTGAACCTCGACACGCACCGATCCACGTCAAGTCAGGGTTTGGAAGGGTGACTCCCAGCCCGACACCTTTGCCGACTTCTACCCGGGAGGGAGATCGCCATCCGGAGGACGATTCCTGGATTGGTTGGGATGAGGAGAGGATGCAGAGGTAGGCCGTTTTCAACTCTTAATGAATTTACCTCAAAACCTGGGACCAAACTTAATATATTTGTTCCTCCTTGTTGCGATCGAGAGACGGCGCGCCAAGTTCTCACCAGAGGTGCTGAGCTTCCTGAGATCCCCGATTCCCACGTTGGAGGGCACGCTCCGAGACTGGCCTGGCTACTTGGAGCGGACGATGACGAACGTGCCGCCAAGGCGATGGACGAAGGATGATCCTCCGCCTGGCCGCCAAAAGTCACGGCAACATGTATTCTACCGATGTCCACTTGAAGGCCGCCTCTACATGGAAAATGCTGCGCCTAATTCGAGCTTGAGCTCTCCAAACTAGAGAGAAGGCCAGTGATGACCTCCGAGCAAGCTTAAATCACCGGAGCAACGCCATGAGGTGCGGAAGAAACCGGAGGTCGCTAAGGTCGACTTAGCCAAGAGGGCCTGGAGCTCGAGGGCCTACCAAGGAAGCCGAGACCGCCGCTGAGGAGAAGGAGGTCGCGACCTTGGATGGATGAGTCGATCCACAAGGATGTAGAGGTCGGGAGAAGTTGGCCGCCAAAGATGAACACTTTAAGGTGTCAAGAGCGAATGTTAACCCGCTTATGTCGTGGCGGTTCTGGGTGCTATCCAACATTTCGTGGAAGAACCCCACGGCCGACCTCTCCGACATTGTGACCGAAGTTGATCGCGACGTTCGCGACTTCCCCTCCGACATTGAAGGCTGAGATTAAAGATCCGGAAGATCTGGGCATTGATTTGTCCTTCTTCCCTAATCGAAGCCGGATCGTGCACCCCACTCCCGATCCAGATGAGACATAGGGAGACTCCGAGGTGGTCCTCGAGACTCGCCCGGATGAGGCCGGGCATGAAATGAGGTCGCCGAGATGTCGTGGCGCAACTCCTCCCAAGAAGAAGCCACAACCTCTGGGGGAGGTGTTTACAGCCCAAGATCCGGGATATGGGCTGCCCACACCCCTCATCGGTGTTATTCAAAGAATAATTAGGTGGGCAACCTTTGAACATAGTCGATAGGTGCTGCCGATGGGATTCTTGATCGTTCTTAAGAATGATGTCATCAAGAATCGATAAGAAAAAAGGAGATTCGAAGTTCTTTGAACCCCATCTCCAACAATACTTTTGATCAAGATGCCTTTAAAGACGGAAGTAAGTCGCTGCCCGATCTTGGATATTGGGTTGTAGTAAAACATCCGTCCGCCGTTATCATGATGTATCTTGGTTTCCGCTTGATGTAATCTAGCCTTCGGGCTCTTATAATGTACTGATCTTCGGGCTTGTTGTCATTAATGAAATCTTCCTTTTTCTTTCCTTCATTGTGCCGACTTGATTTCCTTATGCGACTATAATCTATGCGTATGTTCATTCGTCTTATTGGCATTGCGATTTTAGATTGAACCTCACTTAGTCGTCTTATAAAGTTAGGGGAGGATCACACCGCTAGGGGTGGTGATCTCGCCGCAAATATGTCGAAAGTCATTCCCGGGGGAGGTCGATGTTTCATCTATGCGACCTCCCTGGGTTTAAACACAGGAATTGTGAAAAAGAAAATTTAACTCATTATTATTGACTCGCCTGAAAGTTTACAAGTACACTGGCCTCGACCCTACTGATAGTATCTCTTCAGATGAGATGTGTTCCACTTGCATGCGAGGCCCGAGTGCCATCCCGGGTTCTCGAGCTCAGATGCTGGATTGGATAATACTCGGCGACCTTGTATGGTCCTTCCCGGTTTGGTCCGAAAGTTTCTTTGGTTACTCAGAGTCTTCTTCAGACTGTGTCGCTTTTTGAATTTTTTTCAAGTCGACTTTAGAGTTGTAGTATTTTTCGATTGTTGTTTGTATCTCGCATTTGGGATATTTGCCTCTAATCGCTTCTCTTCGAGCAAGTCAGGTTTTCGCCAAGGCCTCATCGTTCTTCGATCGCGATCCGCGAGGTTCTCGAGAGTTTGGAATTTGACCTCTGCGCGGGTCTGGCCGCTTTTCGAGCAAATGCCATCGAATAAGGGGTCTCTCCGATCGAATTCGGCCAGGTCGATTCAGATGACCACAAGACATCCGTAACTCATCGCCCACTTCCCTTTTCCTCCCTCAATCTTGGTTTTCAGAGTGTGCTTGATGATCTTGTTCACAACTTCGACTTGACCGTTTGACTGAGGGTGATAAGGGGTAGAGAAAAGCTTGGTGATTTTCCATTTTCTGAAGAAATTATCGATCTTGTGACCATCGAACCGCTTCCCATTATCGGATATAATTGTTTTGCGGTAGGCGAATCTGCAGATGATGTTTCGCCATATGAATTTGATGGCGTGATCTCGATCTATGGTCGCCAAAGCCTCGACCTCGACCCATTTTGTGAAGTAATCTATCGCGATTAGTATGTATTTGATGAACCGGGCCGTTGGTAATGGCCCGATGATATTTATCCCCCACTTCACAAAAGGCCAAGGACTGAGGATGCTGGTGAGTTCCTCAGGTGCGACCTTGATTGATGGTGCGTGTATTTGACATTTGTGGCATTTCGATGCGAAAACCAGGGCATCGGCCTTTAAAGTTGGCCAATAATACCCCTGTCTCGTCGTCTTATGAGCGAGCGATCGCGCCCCAAAGATGGTTTTCGTGATACCCCATCGCGGAATATCTTGCAGATAGCTTTGCGCTTGAGGGTAACATATCGTTCTAAATGGTATGTTGAAGCCTCGCTTATATATTTCGTTACCAACCAATGTGTACCTTGCTGCCCTTAGTTGCAATTGCTTTTCCTGAATTATGTCGGTTGGTAATGCCCCAGTCATAAAGTAGTCGATTATGGGGGTAATCCAGCTTAAACTCGGGTGTCTAGGGCAGCGACTGTTGTGTTAGCAGTGGAGGGGTGGGAGAGTTTTGTGATGGTGACATCCCTCATCGGCTCGGGAGTTCGCATCCCTTGGTACTAGCTTGATGTAGATTTGTTCAAATTTCAGGAAAAGTGCTTTGATGACCTCTTGGTAGGCCGACATCCGCTCGTCTCGGGCCTCATACTCCCCTGATATCTGGCGTGCTACGAGCTAGGAGTCGGTGTGTACTTGAAGTCGCTTGATTCCCATTGCGGCAGACATTTCTAAATCGTTGATCAGCGCTTCATATTCGGCCTCATTGTTGGTGGCAGGGAAATCGAAAGTGGTGGCATTCTAAAAAGAAATCTGTTGGGAAATATGTATTATTAGTTTTGATGGAAGTTCCAAAATAGGTTGTAATAGGACCAGTCAGACCTTTTAGCTGACTGATGACTTAGAATCAGATTAAGATGACCAGCTGAAATGTATAGATAGCTGATGTAAAAGATAGGTCACATATTGAGGGGGAACTCAATATGTATAGGTCGTCGAAGTATGTCGGATGACCCGGATAAGGTCGATGATCGTAAGACTAAGAACAAATCGTAAGATAAGAAAGTCAAAAGATCGGTGAAGGCGGAAGAAGACATCGAAGACTGGGGATGAACTCGAAGACTCAGATGAACTCGAAGACTCGGGATGAACTCAAGACTCGGATAAACCTCAAGACTCAAGAACAAACCTTAAGACTCAAGATGACCGAAGACATCGAGGCTCGAGTCACCAAGTTCGAAGACTACCGAAGACCAAGACCTATATCACGAGTCGTGATATTGTCTTAAGACAATCTGCATCGAAGACTCAACAAGGTAGATCGATCATTTATTTGATCAAGTCACCACACCGTGTCAATCAAAAGATACACCGCATAAGGCTAATCTTCTACAAAAGGAATATCAATCGCCTAACGGACAAATCTTTGTGAAAAGCTGGGCTCAAGGAGAAAGCGACACGTGCAAAAAAGAGTCGACATTACGGGATTCGACGGACATAAACGGCGCTAATGATGCTTACGGCCACGCCGATATTCGGAGCACGTCACAATCATATCCTACAACCTACCTAATATAGCCCAAAATTCAAATTGCTCTCCAACGGCTCTTTGATTTCGAGGTTTATAAAATGGGATTGCTCGTCAAGAAGAGAAAAAGGACCAATACATGAACTATTGAGCAAGCGGAACAACAATATTCACGCAAATTATCAAGAAGCAAATTCAAGAAGAATTTTCGCTCGAAGAACACCATATTTGAAGATTATTCTTAGAGTGTTCATCCCATAGTTCTTAGCAAGAAATCTTATCCACTAGCTTTTGGCTACCTAAAACACCAGGATAGATTTCCAGTTGGAACCCTCAAACATTCTTTACCCAAACACAAAGTTAGGTTAAGTTTGTCACCGCAAATTTTCGCATCAGGGTTTCTAGTTTCTGATTTCTAATCGGTTGAGTGTGAACTCAATAAATATCTGTTGGGTGTTGGACTAACACAATAAACTAAGTCAAGTAGGTTAAGTTGGTGCCCCTGTGTTAAGGGAAGAGTGGACGTAAGACGGGTTTCGTCTGAACCACTATAAAAGTCTTGTGTGCATTTACTTGCTTTCTTATTGCTTTACACTATTCACACAACTGAGTTTAAAAGCGCATACATATTCTAAGTTAAGCTCAGTCTGCACCAAGCAACTGATATGATCAGGTTGACACCTTAGTCAGCTGGTTGAAAACTGACTTGAGAATCTGAATTGATAAAACTGGTTTTTCACACGGGTAAAAACAAGCTTCGCGACTCAGTTTAAACCGACAGATATCAAACCGATCTACCTCGTGCACTCAAGAAGATTGAACATCACCCAAACCGACTCACTCAAAGACTCGATCAGCAATCACCAATCACACCCGACCAAGACGAAAAGTTTTAGAAGTCTATTCACCCCCTCCCTCTAGACTTCTACCCTCACAAAACCCGTTCGGACCTACAAGTGGTATCGTGAGCGGTGGTTCTACGGACTAACCGGCTTTGAGTATCATCGATTCTTGAGGAAGAATCTTTGTGGTCATTTGAACAGTATCTTGAAAAACCATTTTCAAAACTCATTCGTTTTCAAAATCACTCAAAGATGGATAATACCTCCGGTATGTATCATGATCCGCCTAAGCTTTCAATTGATGAGTATGCAGATTGGACTATATACATGTGCAATCATCTGGGATCGATAAGCGGCAGAATGATGGAAGTCATTGAACGAGGACCCATCATCATATATCACGACAACCCAGCAGTTGTAGGAGATCCAGATCATGCACCGGGAAGTCTTGTATGAAAAAGCCCAGCCCTGATAGATGCAGAAGAAAGAAAGTTGTATACTCTAGATACAATCGCCAGTCATATAATCATGAAGACGATGGATAAAGTCACCAAGGAGAAGATAAAGTATCTCAAAACTGCGAAACAAATGTGGGATACTCTTGCTGAGATGTGTGAAGGTAATGATCAGATCAAAGACAGCCGACTACAAGCTGAACTGGTGAAGTTTGAAAAGCTCAAAATGCTACCCAACGAGACCATCAACGAGCTCGATGGGAGGATCACCATGTCAGTAAATAAGCTACGAGAACTTGGAAGAGAGATGTCAGACAAAGACATCACCTACAAAATCCTAAGATCTCTCACCAAGAAATGGGACATGAAGGTCAAGATAATCAAGGATTGCCAAGACATTTCGAAGATGAAGCCAAGTAGCTTGTTCCTAAGCCTTAAAGCCCATGAGTTCGATTTAATCGAAATAGGGCAAGCAGATGAAGAAGAGACGCCTGCTGAAGCCTCAACCTCCACATCTAAATCGGGTTGATTCAAAGCAACCCAAGCAGATCAAAAGGCCATCGAACTCGTTGGAAACATCATAAGTAAGTTAGAACAGACGCTCGCTTACCAAGAAACTTGAAAGATCAAATATTCAACTTGGTAAGTATCGCAGATTCTACAAGGATTATCAAGACAGAAGGAACAGGAGGCCAACTGACAGATCACCAGAAAGATCCAGATCAGACGACCGAAGGGACCACAGAGATGATAAAAGAGATGATCGGTCAGATGAGAGAAGAGATAACAGATTCGATGAATGAGTTCGGGATTATCGAAAAGGAAAGTCACCTGACAGATCATACAGACGGAGTGACTCATCTGGCAGAGGAAGTTCCGTGGAGCGTGGATCATGCTTCAACTGCTTGAAACCAGGTCACTACAGCTCCGACTGCCCAGACCTGACTCCCAGAGAAAGAGAAGAAAAGCGGAACAAAAAAGAGCTACGCTTCAAAGACAGAAAGCCTTGGTAGTCGACACATCAGAATTGATGATTCCTATCCGCCTTTTCCGAGGACTCGCTACTCATCCAGAGAAGATTTATGTCTCGATAAGCAAGTCTTTGTTGACTTCCTCGAACAGAAGATCCGATATTCTCTTCGGGATGACGATGAAATCACCGATGGCCAAGGAGGAAGACCAATCTGAGGTAACTTCCAAACCTTATGCTTTTTCAATTTCCACACCTGCTATTATTAGCACACTTGCTGGAGAGATTGACTTGCAGCTCTACTCTGAGCAATTGCTTGATGACCTCTCTGATGCAGTAGACACTTATACAATAGTGGAAGCTGGAAATGACAAGCTAAGGATCAGAAATAATCAGCTTGTTAAAGAAAACGCTGTCAAGAAAGCTACCGAATCGAATCAAATTTAAACCGCCGTAAGGTAATCGAGGAACTTAATGTTCGAAAGTTAAAACTTCGATCGGAGAAGAAGATCAAAGATCACCTAGCAATCAACAAACAAAGAAGTCGATGATTTCAAAATCCTATAAGCTAAATTTGATGAGCTATTCCGACTACATGAGAGTCTAAAATCTACTGAGGATAGTTTGCGCAAGAAAATAGAGGTTTTCACGAAGTCATTAAAAACCGTTCAAGAAATGAACACCTATTTTCGAACGCCGACTAACAAGAAGGGAATTGGGTATGAGAATCCTTATACATCCTCAAAAGCCCCGTTTGGTTCACTTCAGAAGGGTGTAATCAAACGAGTCTCTGACAAAGATACACAAAAACTAAACATGTATCTCGATAAGGGAAAAGAGACTCACGAGCAAGTAAGGCAAGTGCCTAATCGAAAAAGGAATAGAAATGGACCCCAATCGATTACATCATCCGAGGAATCAATGAAGAATCCGGTTTTTCCGAAGAAACCTCAACTCGATCAAAGATTATGTATCGTAAGAGACAACAACGTAAAAAGGAAATCTAATCTGAGACCCAATCAAGGTCAACTGCCTAATAAGCAAGCTATAGGTAAACTGCAAAGACCATCTATGCCAAGAAGATATGAATCTTTCGATGGTAGCAGTCGTACCTACCCTTATAACCAGAGATCTAGGGCTACTGCACCTGAGCCACACTGGATTAAAAGAAGACAAAATATAAAGAAAAATCCCAAGTCTTGTAAGTCACCCAAGGCTCACACGAATAATCATACTAATCAGAAAGCATATAAAGAGACGTATGATTATGTTGATATGTATGGGAGACAAATCAGACCTTCTAATCTATCTGATTTTCATAGAAGTGCTCTATTTGTGTGGATCCCTAAGTCCACCACTAACCCCCCAGGACCCAATTCCAAAGGGGTACCTAAAGCCTAATTCGATTGCAGGTTCGCGTGGGACTGGCCAACAAAGGAGGTGCACAAGCAACTATCTGGTACATCGATAGTGGATGCTCAAGGCACATGACAGGAAGCAAACATCTCCTTAGCTCTTACAAAGAATAAGAAGGCCCACGTGTACTCTTCGGTGATGATAACTTTGGTTTTACCAAAGGATTCAGAACCTTAGAGAATGATGATGTACAAGTAACTGGAGTCTCGTATGTCGAAGGATTAAAGCACAATCTTCTATCAGTATCACAATTGGTCTGCGACAACGGATTGGCGTTGAGTTCTCGGCGACAAGTGTGTAACGATAAAGGAATCGAGCTACTCAACAAATCTTGCTAATCTGGTTCAAGGAAAGGCACGATCTACACATGATTGGGGAAGTTGCCCAAGAAATGCATGCTTAATTGTTAAGAGTTCCAAAAGTAAAGAATTGGCTCTTGCACAAAAAGAATGAGTCATCGAACTTTAAGACTCTTAACAAGATAACTAGGTGCCTTTGGTTGAGGGACTTCCGAATGAGATATTCTCCAAAGATCGGATATGTGCCGCGATGTCGGAAGGGAAAACAAGTCAAAGCCTCATTCAAGGGAATACCGACCAAAGATTCAAGAGAAGTAATCAAGAATCGCTCCATATGGATCTATTCGGACGCCATTACACGTCGATCTCGATGGGACGCAAATATACTCTAGTAATCGTGGATGATTATTCCAAGTTTACTTGGTTGTATTCTTTATACAAGAAGAACGAGACAACGACAAAGATACCCCGCCGCCGCTCAAGAAGCTACAAAACGAGAAGCGGTATCAAGATAGTAAAAATCGATCGATAAAGGTACGAGTTCCCGAATTCCTTTATTAATGATTTTTTCACCGAAGTTTGGTATACATCATGAAACGCCACCGCAAGAACGCCACAACAAAATGGAGTAGCAGAATCGGAGAAACAGTAACTCTCAAGGAAGTCGCCGCAAGACTATGTTAGTTGAACATGCGACACCAAGCCGTTTTCGCGTATAATCAACAACTTGATGCCATACTCGTAATGGATGGTCTCTAACTAAGACTCACTTCAAAACACCTTATGAATCGTGGGAAGGCGTAAAACCTCGTGTTTCATACTTCCATGTTTTTGGGTGCAAGTGTTTCATTCACAACAATGGGAAAAGTCAGTTGAAGACTTTTGAGGCCAAGTCAGATGAGGGCATATTCTTAGGATATTCCTCATCAAGCAAGGCTTTCAGGGTTTACAACAAACGAACTCTAGTTGTGGAAGAAACACCCCATGTGGTCTTTGATGAGACATCTTCTGAACAAGAGAAAGTCGCCGTAACAAGCCATACCAGATCAACTAGTTACGACACGCAGAAAATGGATCGCCTAAGCATCAAGGAGAAAGAACTCGAACACGTAATAATTGTACATCCGAACTTGATCTTGCTGATTCAACAGTCAATCGGACCTAAGGTACGCATAACCGTCGCTGAAGAAGGCATATACCGAGATAAAGATCAATCGAACCATCCGGGTTCGGGGGACTCTCGAAGTTCCTATGAACGGAGACATCAAGACATGATGAGTCCAACATCACCGAGACATGTTCTTATCAAGTGGATCATAATTCCAAGTACCACTCCCAATCACTAGTAATGAACTACTATCAGAAGTGGATGATGTTCTCCAAACAGACGCAAATCGGAATAGAAGGACCTGGATTACCAGTCATCCAACTGATCTGATTATCGGAGACCCATCTGATAGAGTCAAAACTAGACATCAGATTGGTGAAAGTGCCATGTCTTTGTTGTTATCCGTCATTCTGAAGGAACCAACTACACAGAGAGGAAGTTTCTACAAGACGCAAGTCGGATTCTAGCCATGGAAGAGGAACCGAAAAGTTTGAGAGGAATCAAGTTTGGAAATTGGTGGACGATTAACTCATCAAGACGTGATTGGCACGAAGTGGGTATTCAAGAACAAGAGAGATGAGAATAATGTCATAACCAGGAATAAGGCAAGACTTGTTGCAAAGGGGTATTCACAATCAGAAGGAATGATTATGATGAGACCTTTGCACCAGTCGCTCGCCTAGAAGCCATTCAGCTGTTTCTGGCATATGCTGCCCACAGAGGGTTCATTGTGTATCAGATGGATGTAAAGAGTGCATTCTTAAACCGGGTACTACTAGCGGAGAGAAGTTTATGTCGAACAACCTCCAGGCTTTGAAAAAGGCAACCAAGTGTACCGTTTAAGGAAAGCTCTTTACGGCCTGTAACAAGCTCCTCGAGCTTGGTATGATACACTCTCTCAGTTCTTGATAGACAGCGGGTTCACTAAATAAATAGTGGATAGAACCTTATTCAGAATATAAGATGGAGAAGATATTCTGATGGTTCAGATTTACGTGGACGACATCATCTTCGGATCTCCCAACAAGAAGCTGTGTGAGAAGTTCAGCAAATTGATGCAAGGGAAGTTCGAGATGTCCATGATGGGTCAGATGAATTACTTTCTGGGATTACAAGTCAAGCAGAGTATAGAAGGGATATTCATTCGTCGGTAAAGACACAAGGAATCTACCGCAAAGTTTGAGTTCAACATTGCAAGGAAGCTTTAATTCCCATGATGACCGGGTTCAAGATGGATCCAGATGAAGATGGTCAAAAAGTTAATCAGGAAGAATATAGGGCTCTGATTGGATCACTACTATACCTGACTGCCAGCAGACCAGACATCACTTTTGCAGTAGGTGTATGTGCCAGATTTCAAGCAAATCCAATGAAAAGCCACCTAGAAGCAGCTAAGTTGATTCTCAAGTATCTGAAGGGGACTGTAAACCTTGGTTTATTTTACCCATCAGATGATAATCTAGAGCTTAGTGGGTATTCTGATTCTGATTACGGAGGTTGCAGAATCGACAGGAAGTCAACCTCAGGTTCATGTCAGTTTCTGGGAAATAAACTGATCTCTTGGTTTTTGAAGAAGCAGACATCAGTTGCGACATCTACTACTGAAGCATAATATATGGTCTGCAGAAATCGTTGTTCCCAACCGCCTCGCTAAGTCAAGAAATGGGATTACAACATCGTAGCTAAGAACGCACCTATATTTCGTGAAGAATAGTGCTATTGCAATAACTCAGAATCCTATTCTACATACAAGATGCAAGCATGTGGATGTCTGACACCATTTTATCAGAGATCACGTTGAAAAGAAGAATATCAGGATGGAAAAGAACCATACTGATAAGCAGAAAGCTGATATTTTAACTAAGCCGCTAGCTGAGATCAGATTCAGAGATTTATGCAACGAGCTTGGGCTTCTGGATCTCGGAGAAAGTGCACCAGAAATGATTGATGGTTTGATCTCCAGAACCAGTTGGTTAAAAGACTAACTAGGTTAAGAGAAATCAGTTGAGTTAGGAATCTCAACTGATCAGACGACCAGACGAGGAGCCGATCTGAAGTTCAGATAAGGAGCAGATCAGAAAGTCCGATAAGTAGCCAATCTGAAGTTCAGACAAGGAGTAGATCAGTTCAAGACATATCAGATTAAGGGGGAACTGATCAGATTGGAAAGTTACACTTTATAAGTCGATTAAGCTACAGTCAACAAGCAAGTCAAGTAAAGCTACAGATCGCATAAGTCAGAATAAGCAACACAACAATGGAATAACAGAATTTTTCATTGATAAGGACCCGGAGGTCAGATTTACAAGTTACAAGTGATATCACAAGCTACAAGTGCTACACGCTATCTTCAAGTGGTATTACAAGTACAAGAAGACCCGGAGGTCAAAACATAAACCATAAGCCCTAAGCCAACCCAAGGTAGGGAAAGAGAGAGAGAGTTCAAGGTATGATGCTCTCATTTTCCCTCAAATCCCAGAAGGGGAGTCAGAGAGGCTTCTAGAATCTTGAGCCAAAAAAAAAAGCTTCCGGAGTGAGGAGCGAGAGAGGCTTTGAAGGATGTCCAAGCCAGGAGACCTCAGACGTGAAATCAATGGGCTCTCCAGCTGTTAAATGGGGCACAGTGCCACAGGTTTGGTCACAAGGATCAAACGGACACTAGTGTCGCATGCAAAAATTGAGTTTGATATATGAAGACCAGCTGTTGACTGATGCAGACCATATACCAAACTCATGTTTTGTTTCAGACTGAGTCTGTTGATGCTAATTCCATCATCTCGATAGGCGCACAAGGTGCATACGGTTAGGAGAAGTGCCTTCTCATTTGCCTTAGCAGATCCGCCTCCACGGTGGTAAAGAAGCTTAGCATTGATCGTATGTGAAATCTTAGATGACGACGAAAGCAGTGTGAAGGAACACACAGGGTTGATTTGAGAAGCTGAACTCATTGGAAAAGGGTTAAAGGTTCCCACCGGAAGTTTCACCGGAAATAAGGAACTCATCGGAAAAGCATGAAGTATATGTTAAAGAAGATAAATGGTTTATGTTGTGTTGTTTGCCTAAACACCCCAGGCTAATTTATAGAAGGAAATTAGGGGTATAAATGCAAATTTATCTTCTCAGAAGATCTTAAGAGAAATTTGCATCGACAACGCGTAAGGAACACCGCTAATGGTTGGATGAGTTGATGGTATGGGTAATCACAGCGTATCTATGCCATTATTACGGAATGTCAAATCGCGCCGATTTGGGAAACGAGGTGACTTTTTAACTCCCCGAAGTAAATGTTTTGGCGGGAGTTGACTTCAGTAAATGCGGGCTAATTAGAAGAAGATTGAAGGATGAAGTATATCAGATAAGTGGATCAGATAAGTAACGAAGTGTTTCACACAAGAATCTGATCAGATGAGTGAAATATTGTTGGGAAATGCTTAAGGCTACCATCAGTAAAGTGAACAAGTACCAGATCAGATCACAAGTGGTAACTGGTTGATTACAATATCAATTAGTCAGATACGTTCTCTTATTTATCCCTTTCTGAATACCTTATATGCGTTATTTAAATAAATAATTTTTACTGTTTTTCACTTTATGACGACGCTCGCAAAAACTTTTAACGCGGACTTGGGAATGTGTTTTTAATGCATTTTATTGTGAATTTTCGAGTCCAAAATACGAGAAGACTACTTTTTCTCAACCGCGGCGATCAAAATACTTTTGGCCGACTAATCTCAAAATAATCGATTTCAAAAACACGGATACTTGAGTACTTTGGAAAGTTGTGCAAAAAGGTTTTCCTCGTGATACTATAAAATCCAAATCTTTCTCTAAAACTTCTTTCCACTACTTCGTCTTCTCAAAGTTCTTAAAAGATCAAAACTTTCAAAATCTTCTTTAAAATTACTTTTCGAAATCAATTGATTCTACTCTTCCGATTTCTAAATCATTGAATCAATTTCGGTAATTTCTTGTTTAAAATTGCATGATTTCAATTTCTCTCCGGTACTAGGTTTACAAGTTGTGATGCTATGTTTTTTTTTTATAGATCTAAATGCTTACTTGCTAAATTGATGCTAAGATTACTGGTTTGACTGAATTTATTGAAATATCTTACTCAAACTAAACATCAATTTGCATATCGTACAGAAATAGCATATCTAGTTCTGCAATTTTGCATCGATGAAGAAAGACATCATTGATGAAAAGTACGTAGTCTTCACCATCACCTCAGATCCTGAATCGCTGGAAATTCTGGAGTGCTTGCGAGCGTGTGGGTTGGAACGATATTGCTCTACACATCAAAACATCGTCCACACCCATGAAGCCCTGGAGTTTCTATATAATCTCACAGAGGGATGAAGACAATGATGCTGACCTGATTTCTTCCGTTGGCGGACTGGAAGTTCGAGTGTCGAATGACGATCTCCAGAGGATATTCGGTCTAACTCGAGGAAGCATCAATCCAGAGACCTACACGAATGATGTAGGAGAAAAGGAATTTCTTGAAGCCGAGCTGTTGAGACCTGCAAACAAGGAGAACACGACGAACGTCAAAGCCTCCTATCTGAAGAGAAAATATCGCCTTCTCCTTGAGATCGTTCAGAAGGTGATCATGTGCTCAACTTACAGCCTTGATGCGGTCACTTCATACAAGATAAGTGTCATGGATGCAATAATCAAGAAGGCTTCAGATATCGATTGGTTGGGTATGGTCAAAGCAAGACTGAGAAAAAACTCCGGGAAGTTCGAACTGACCCAGAGCAATGAAGTGTGCTTATCTTCCAAGTGCTCCTTCATACACAAAATCTCTATCATTCTGTCAGATAAACTGCCGCAGAATTATGAATGGAACGAGAATGGAGCGAATATATACCAAGCAAAGCACAAGGCCATATTGGGCAAGGATGAGTCCCTACCTGGACAAGCTGATGAAGATCCAACTCCTTATGTGCCCAAACCCAAGGGAGAAAAGAAGGGAAAAGATAAGGCAACTGCATCGTCTGAAGTGCAGGAAAAGGCCGTTCCAGAGAAGAGGATGAAGAGGATGAAGAGGAAGGATCTGGCCAAGAAACCAGATGCTCAGCGAAAACGTCAGAAGAGAGTCACATCTCCTCTGAAAACTGCTCCAAGTTCTGCCCAGCAAGTCAGCAAAACGAAGGATCTGATGCAAGTAAGATCAGAAGAAGAGATAGCAGTCCGCTCTGAGCCCACTATCAGAGAAGTAAGGGAAGAGCAGATGATCACAGCAGAAAGAGAGAAATCTGTCAGAGGGACAGAAGTGGAGCAATCTGAGGAAGAATCACCATCTGATTCTCTGCCTCTCACCAAGATCTTCCAGAGAGCAAGATCGCCAACGCTCACTTCCAAATCAACATCACCCTCTCCTCAAAAATCATCACCACCACCCTCTCCCCACAAAACCTTCTCACCCTCACCCTCACCTATCAAAACAACATCTCCCACACCACCAATCAATGAACCTGTTCAGGAAACTGAACACCCTCAACACGCTGAAAATGAACCTGAAACACAAACATCCCAATCCCCGATCAAGTCTCAAGAACCTGAGAGATCAGACAAACGAGTGTCCATCTCTCATAATCCCTTCAACACCAGAACAGTGCTTGCTTCACCTGCTCCAGAGAGCCCCATCATAAGGATAATGAAGCAACAGATCAAGGAGTATCTGCTGGATCTATGCCCTGAATTAGATCAACATCCTGGCATCCAGCAACAGATAGAAGAAATAGTGTTCTGGAGGGATATCCGACTGAAAAACATTGAAGAATTTCTGATTCTCATGACAACTCTGGGATCAGATTTCTTCGTCGACTTGGAGTTGAAATGCTTAAACAATGCTGGGATTGAAAGTGCTGTTGAATTAGCATCTAACGATGATATCAGATGGTTGATTCACGAAAGGTTCGGGATTGCTGATAACAGGGAGGAAACCGTTCAACCTCATGCAGATCATGAGGGAGCTGCCGATGAACCAAGAATGGGTGCTGTAGATGAGACCCAACTTGGCAAGGCTTCAACATCTGACCAGACTGCTACGATGAGCTCTGATACCCTAGATCTTTATACTGAGAAGATTCAGGATGGGATCAAGGCTGCTATTGAAGACAAATTCGCAGCGCTCACAGCAGATCTGATGAAGCGATTTGAAGAAGAGCAAGCAAAACTAGTTGACAGAGAAAGAAGTCACATAGCTGGGATGCATAATGCCATCCTTTCTGAAGTAATGCAACTAGTCAATCCTCTTGCCGAGAAGCTCAATTTCCAGTCTGACAAACTCAAAATTCAGACAGATATGCTCAATCAGACACAGGTACTTTTGGAGAATGTCTGGGCATCTTTGAAGAAAACTGACAACCACATGGATATGGGTTGGAAACACTTTGTAGCTTCTGCAGAACGAGCAAGACAGGACATCGAAGCTGCTCTCAGACGCTTCTTGAACTCTCGCATTCTTCGCCACTGCTCAGATCACCCTCTTGTTGTCGAGGAACTCGAGAGAGAGATCACACGGCAATTCAATGCTCGAATCAAGAAGATGTCCAACCTCTTTGATGAAAACCAAAAGGGGAAGGACATGAGAATAAAGATAAGAAAGAAAAATGAATACGCTTGGTAACAATTGCATCTCTACCAAAAACCATCAGATTCGACTTTGCTACCACTCCATCTACCGATCTCTGTCAAGTGAAAGAAACCGTGGAAGCAACATAGTAAAGAGATCGCCGAACAAAAATCGCCCTTTCAGAGGTCAACGCCAGTGGTCGATAAGATTGAAGACTTTTTTCTTCGCTCGACATGTAAAAGAATGGAAATCGATGATCGTGCCAAAAGCCTTGAACTCTCTAAGAAATTAGCCAAGAAGATTTAACAAGATGAACCCGAAAGCAGACTCGAGGAGAAAGAAAGGTAAAGGCAAGATAATGAAAGCAACTGCGGAAGATCAGAGACAAGGCCAGCTATTCTCCACCAAAAGCCAGATGACTCCTGATCAAATTCAAGAGCAGACAAGACAGAGAATAAGAGAGGCCACCATCAAGAAGCAGAAGTTAGCAGAGGCTAAGGGACTAAACATCGCTTACATCCGAAGGAAGAGGAAGAACGAAGTCGGCAAAGCAGAGGGAGATTGCTTGGGAGAAGAATGCCCTTCCCAAGACTGTTAAAGACATCCTCTCACAGACGGCTAGATCTGCTTCCAGAATGGGATCAGATCAGAGGAGAATGGTTATGTGACGTTTACATCCTGGAGAAGATTCCAATTCATCAAGATTAGACTGAAAATGATGATGAATTCCGGAACTGGTTAGAAACAAAGTATCCAGACTTCTACCAGACAGTGATGAAAGAAGGAAAGATCATGTCACTGATACCAGAAGCTCCACCCTTTGAACTACTCCTTCCACCTTTGCGTCCAGACAAAAAGCTAGACACTGTAAAGTTCAAGAATGCCTACTATGGATTTGCTGAAAAAGGAGGGATCCATAGAAGAGAGGATCTGGATAAGCTGATGCAAAGGATGTACAAGATGTTTGACATCCCCAAAGAACTGCAAATGTTCAAGTACACCTGAAGAAGACTACTTGGAATCAGACGATAGGTACGCTTTTCATGTACTTTATAATGCACACACCTATCTGAATGAAATATTCCATCTCTCTGATTCTAAGACAACATCTCATTGTCTTCTAAGGTATGTACTAATTTCATAATCTGCATTTCTATTCGTGGTATCTGTTTTTCTGATTAAGTGTTTTGGTTCCATCAAAAAGGGGGAAATTGTTGGAAAATCTGTATTATTAGTTTTGATGGAAGTTCCAAAACAGTTTGTAATAGAACCAGACAGACCTATTAGCTGACTGATGACTTAGAATCAAATTAAGATGACCAGCTGAAATGTATAGATAGCTGATGTAAAAGATAGGTCACATATTGAGGGGGAACTCAATATGTATAGGTCAGGTCGAAGTATCAGATGACCCAGATAAGGTCGATGATCAAGACTAAGAACAAATCGAAGACAAGAAGTCAAGATCAAAGTGAAGACAGATCAAGACTCAGATGAACTCAAGACTCGGGGATGAACTCAAGACTCGGATGAACTCAAGACTCAGATAAACTCAAGACTCAGATGAACCTGAAGACTCAGATAAACCTGAAGACTCAGTAACAAACCTGAAGACTCAGTATGACTGAAGACACTGAGGCTCAGAGTCACCTGAAGATTAGAAGACTACTAGAAGACCTGAAGACCTATATCACGAGTCGTGATATCAGGCTAAGACAACTGCATCGAAGACTCAACAAGGTAGATCGATCATTTATTTGATCAAGTCACCACACCGGTGTCAATCAAAAAGATACACCGCATAAGATTTAATCTTCTACAAAAGGAATATCAATCGCCTAACGGACAAATTATCAAGTGCCGCCGCTGGCTGAGGAGAAAGCGACACGTGCACAAAAAGAGCTGACATTACGGGATTCAACGCTGCGGACATAAACGGCGCTAATGATGCCTATGACCACGCCGATATTCGGAGCACGTCACAATCATATCCTACAACCTACCTAATATAGCCCGAAATTCAAATTGCTCTCCAACGGCTCTTTGATTTCGAGGTCTATAAAATGGGATTGCTCGTCAAGAAGAGAAAAAGGACCAATACATGAACTATTGAGCAAGCGGAACAACAATATTCACGCAAATTATCAAGAAGCAAATTCAAGAAGAATTTCCGCTCGAAGAACACCATATTTGAAGATTATTCTTAGAGTGTTCATCCCATAGTTCTTAGCAAGAAATCCTATCCACTAGCTTTTGGCTACCTAAAACACCAGGATAGATTTCCAGTTGGAACCCTCAAACATTCTTTACCCAAACACAAAGTTAGGTTAAGTTTGTCACCGCAAGATTTCAGACTAGGGTTTCTAGTTTCTGATTTCTAATCGGTTGAGTGTGAACTCAATAAATATCTGTTGGGTGTTGGACTAACACAATAAACTAAGTCCAGTAGGTTAAGTTGGTTAAGTTGGTGCCCCTGTGTTAAGGGAAGAGTGGACGTAAGACGGGTTTCGTCCGAACCACTATAAAAGTCTTGTGTGCATTTACTTGCTTTCTTATTGCTTTACACTATTCACACAACTGAGTTTAAAAGCGCATACATATTCTAAGTTAAGCTCAGTCTGTACCAAGCAACTGATCTGATCAGGTTGACACCTTAGTCAGCTGGTTGAAAACTGACTTGAGAATCTGAATTGATAAAACTGGTTTTTCACACGGGTAAAAACAAGCTTCCGCACTCTCAGTTAAACTGACAGATATCAAACTGATCTGCCCTCAGGCACTCAATAAGATTGAACATCAGTCCAAACTGACTCACTAACACTCTGATCAGGCAATCTGCAATCACACCTGATCTGCACAAAAAGTTTTAGAAGTCTATTCACCCCTCCCTCTAGACTTCTACCCTCACAAAACCCGTTCGGGACCTACAAAATCCCATCTGGACTGATTAACACAATTCCTGCCCCTGATTTGTTGGCAGTTGCCGAGCCATCTATGTAAAAATCCCATGGCGGGCCGGTCGAACCGTTGGCCCCAGGAGGAGGGGTTAATTCAACGATGAAGTCGGCCAAGGCTTGAGCTTTTATTGCAGGCCGCGGCGCGTATGTTACCCCATACTGTCCAACCTCGATGGCCCACTTGAGGCATCGGCCCAATGTATCTGGTCGATGGAGCACGTTGAGAAGTGGTAAGGAAGTGAGGACCTCCACTTGGTGATCGAAGAAGTAAGGTCTCAGTTTCCTCACACTCATAACTAGAGCATAGGCTAATTTCTCTAGAAGATGGTATCGCTGCTCGGTTTCATTTAGCGTTTGATTGACAAAGTAAATGGGCAGATGGGTTTGACCCTCCGCCCGTACAAGCACTGCGCTCAGGGCGGTTTCCGAGGTTGCCAAGTATAGAAACAGTTTCTCGCCATGGACCGGTTTGGCTAAAATGCTGACGTCGGCCAGATATGCTTTGATCCTGTCAAGAACATCCTGACTCTCAGATGTCCATTAGAACCTCGCCTTCTTTCTGATGGTGTCGAACATGGGCTTGCATTTATCCCCCATTCGGGAGATGAATCTGTTCAGAGCGGCCAGGCACCCAGTCAGTTTTTGAACGTCCTTTTTGGTTTTGGGGGCCCCCATATCCAAGATAGCCTGCATCTTGGCTGGGTTTGCTTCAATCCCCCGCTTGCTGACCAGGTGCCCTAGGAACTTCCCCGATTCCACTCCGAAGTTACACTTTTTCGGGTTGAGTTTCATATTGAACTTCCTGAGTATCTCAAAAGCTTGAGCCAGATGAGCCAAATGATCTTCCTTTTTAGACTCTTCACGACAATATCGTCAACGTACACCTCCACCGACTTGCCTATTTGCTCAACAAACATATGATTGACCAGCCTTTGATACGTTGCCCCGGCGTTCTTCAAACCAAATGGCATTCTCTTCCAACAGTATATGTTCTTCTCTGTTAAAAATGAAGTGTGCTGCCTGTCGGGCTTGTGCATAGCTATCTGATGGTACCCGACAAATGCGTCCATGAAAGACATCATCTCATGGCCCGCCGTATTGTCAATTAAGTGGTCGATATGCGGCATCGGGAAGAAATCCTTGGGGCATGCCTCGTTAAGATCTGTAAAATCGATGCAAAGTCGCCAAGTCCCGTTTGATTTCTTTACAAGGACCGCATTTGTGACCCACTGTGGTTGGTCGGCCTGCATGATCAGGTCATTTTCAAGCAACTTCTTCACCTCTTCAGCGAGGGTCGCATATTTTTCTGGACCAAACTTCCTTCTTTTCTGAGCTACTGGTTTTCGGGCTGGGTCAATGTGTAACCGGTGACATTCGATCTCAGGATCGATCCCGACCATATCCTTCTGTGACCAAGCGAAAACGTCTAGGTTATTCTTGAGGAAATCGACGACTTCAATTTTCAGGTCGTCGGGGATCTTGGATCCAATGATGATCTCCAGGTCTGGCTGGGCTGGGTCCACCTTGACACTTTTGAGTTCCTCCCCGGGTACCGCTCTGGGTCCCCCGAGTCGTGGATCATCTATCTCGGCCTCGAGTATAAAATCTTCGGGCTCGGGACCCATTCTCGGATCAAACTCATCACGCTTCCTCTTCTTACTTTCATTTTCAGTATCCAATGTCATTATGTGACGACTAATCGTGCGTGCTGAATTTGAATAAGGCGAAGAATAAAGCAAACAACCTCTTGCATCCACTTGGTCACCTTTAACGGTGCCAACCAGCCCACCCTTGGTGGGGAACTTTACACAAAAATAGTAGGTGGAGGACGCAGCCTTGAATTCGTGCTCAAATGGCCTCCCGAGGAAGCCGTTATAGGTGCTCGGGAGGTCGATTACAAGGAAATATAGGAGCCTAGTGTTCCTGACCTTCTCATCCAAGGTGGATACGAGCTCCACAGACAAGCGGACCATGCCCAGAGGTTTGACTGTCGCATTTCTGAAGCCCTTCACTGTGTGATCGCATGGGGTGATGTATGCTTCGTAATCCCCGAGTTGGTCTAGGGTCTTTTAAAACAAAATGTTGCAGAAGGCCCCCCCGTCGACCAAAATCCGGCATACAGTCATCCCCATGATATTGGCCTTTATGACCAATGGGTCTATGTTCGGGTACATGACTCTAGATTTATCTATTTCCCCGAACTCAATTTTGCAGGTTTCTTCGGTCACAACCAAGATGGGCAGAACCATTTTTTGAGCATTCTCCATTGCCCTGATTTCCGCCTTTAGGTGACACTTTGATGAGGAGGCCGGAGACAGGCCCCCTATCATGGCAAGGGGCGATATGGTGTGGATGACGCGACCTCCTGTGCCCTCTGGTATGGATGGGACAGGCAGCTCGCCCTGTGCGGCCCCTATCACGGGCTCTCTTTGCACCCGATCTCCCGGCCCGTGTTGGCGGTCATGCTGTCGACCTTGCCCCCCCTGATTGTCTGCCCGAGGATTCTTGACAAACTCATTCATCCGGCCATCTTCATAAAACTTCCACAACTGCTTCAACAGATCTCGACACTCGCTGGTGTAGTGTCCCCTCTGGTCATGATAGTGGCAATACTTGTTCGGGTTTTCCCGGCTTTTATCTTTCATGGGGTGGGGTGCTCGCAACATGTCTCATCCCTGGATCTGGGTATAAACGTTACCAGGTGTCATACCCAGAGCCTCCATCAGCTTCACCGGAATGGACTCCTCAAATGGTTTGAAGCTGCCGGGTGTCTTGTAATGACCCCCGGTTTTCTTGGAACCTTTCTTGGGCTTCACGACTTCCTTTGTCTCTGAGAGCCGGGTCTCCAGCAATTCCATGGTATGGATGAGGTCGCTGGCCCTTTTCCTGAAATCGGCGTAGCTGGTCGGGTAGTCGGCGGTCATGCGCCGCCATAACTTAGTTCCTCTTCTGAGGCCAGATACTGCCCCCAACAACTTGGCCTCATCCCCAATGGGGTTGCCTTCAATGATAAGTCTATCGAAAATCCTCTCAACATAGGATCGATTCGACTCCATCTCCCCCTGACGCATGTTCATGAGCCTCTGCCTTGTCGCAGGTCGGGGCGCCATCGCCGTATAGTGGCCCAAGAATAATCGAGCCAGCTGCTCGAAAGTATCAATGGAGAAAGATGGCAGCAAAGTGTACCACATGTGGGCCTGGTCGCTCAACGTCAGGGAGAAAAGTCTACACTTCGTCACATCCGATGCCCCCATTGAGGCCATATACGCATTGTACTTCGCTATGGACTCTGGGGTCTGTACTCCCGTTGTAGCGATCTAGAGCCGCTATGCTGATTTTCCTCTGGGCAGGTGCCAGAGTGATCATAGTTCCCAAGGGCGAATCGGGGATGACAAGGTCAGTGTTAGACCCAGACGGTCCATCCTGGTTACACACCTTTTCCAACAGCTGTTGGACGGTCCTAGCCAATGCCGCGACCTGAGTGTCGTGCGGGTTACTGGCCCCCTGCCCGTGACCATGGTGGTATGTCGAATGTCTCGGCGATCCTCCGTGGTGCATGTCCAGGGCCATGGCAAGATCTCTTTTCACCTGTTCATCATGGCGTGGTTGAGAGTGAGCCTCGTCCTCGCCCTTCATGAGGGCCTTCCGGGCCGCGTGGCTTCCGAGGCGGGTAAAAGCAATATTTGAACCTGCTGGTCTGTCCAGGGCCAGGGGGTTCCGAACGATGGCATGTTTAGCCGCGTTGTACGCCAGTTGGCCCGTGGACCGTCCCTTTTTCGTCATAACGCGTTTACCTTTGGAGGTTCAGGCGTCATGGGCTATTTTCTTGGCTGGGGGCTGTTCCTCCTCAATGCCGAAATTGAGACGTTTCTTGTTGAGGATGGCCATCACTGCTTTGGCATCCTCCGGTGTTTGGACAAGATTCCACCAGTCGGGGGAACCCGTCGGGGCTGCCCGATGAGTGGGTTGAGAACTCAATGAAACCTCGACGCCATCACGAACATCGATTTCATTCCCAATTACAGCTTTCCCCTGGTTGGTTGCCATTTTGTTTTTCTTAGAGAAGGTGAGGTCTCCTTGAGAATTGTTGAAATTTCTCAAGAAATGTGTTCCCACAGACGGCGCCAATTGTTGTAACTGGTTTTTATCTTCTCAGTTAAACAATAATTATTGTGAAATGCGTATGCTAAAAGCAATCGAAATAGGGAAAGGGACAAAGAAGTTGGTGACCCGGTTCGTCTTTGGAATCAGACTACGTCCGGGGGCGTCCAAGCCAGGGAGATGATGTATGTATATGCCTAGAAGTATAAGTTGTTCGACCTGTTACAGAGGTGGTCGTGGTGGCCTATTTATACTATGACCCCCACCCTTTGGGTGGGAATTTACATAAGGAATAATGCCTATGAAAGGGCTACAATATCGGGAACCATTAATCCCGCCTTGACCGGCCATAAATCGTCCATCTTCAGCGTGCGCCAATCGTGGAGCAGATGTGGAGGGCGGATTAGTGGTGTGTCGGGGGCTGTCATTGACCACGTGAACTGTATAGTTACGGCTGGTGCAGGTCGCTCCCGACTTGAGGATATAAATTAAAAATCGCATCGCAACTTCCCGAACTGCCGACTACCCGAGTTGCCGACCTTTGCGACTTGAAGGTTTGGTCTTGTGGGAATTACGTGGGCTGATCCCTTGGTCCCCTTGCCGAGGTTGCTTCATGCAGTCTTTGTTGGATTGTTTATGATCCTTCGTGCCCAGGAGGGAGGTCGGGTTTATCCATGCTACAACAGGATAATATGTTTAAAAATATGTAAATGTAGGACAATCGAGCCTATATTTGTGAAATATCACATGAGATTTGGGCTTATTTGGGCTAAAAATTGTCCTACATTACAGATTTTAAAACATATTGTCCTATATTTGCAGATTTTAAAACATATTGTCCTATATTTATAAATTTTAAAACATATTGTCCTACATTTCCAAGCCTGTAAAATTATTGTCCTTAAAACACAACCCCCCCTAAATTACTGTCTTAATTAAAAAAACATTATTCCCCAAGACAAGAGCTTCAGTGAACTAAAGAGAGCGTCGAACTAGACTGCAACTTATGAGAATGCTTTGAACTTTTCGTATGCTGAAAACTATGATTTTCGATTTTTCGGTGTGTCAGTGTATCCAAAACAAGTGATGCCTGGCCCTATTTATAGGCCTGACATTCCACTTAGAATGGAAAAAGTCTTCGCCAGCATTCAATGTTGACGCGGAGTTATAATGTCGATTGGCGCGTTACACGCGGAGTCATAATGGTGATTGACGCATTACATGCGTTTACAATGTTGACATCGAATTTGAACACTCTGTTGTCTAGATTCAAGTCTAACATTCCGTTTTTGCCTTTTTTGACACTTTATTGTCCAGGTTCAATGAGGGATAAAGAATTAACAATTCTTACACAAATTCCCATGACTAGGTGTTGTAACCTCTTCTTTAATTTTCCACTCACCGAAATTTGGTTTTAAAAATATAAATACACTAATAAATTTCAATTATATTTTTAATTATTTAATTTCCGCGAGTGTAATATATTTCAATTATTTAATTTCCAATAAATTAAAATTTGAAATGCAACAATTAAAATTATAAAATTATTTATCCAATTTGCCAAAGAATTAATAGTGCTTGGTACGCTGTCTGTCAAAATTATACTTTAAATTTCGAGAGGTGGGGTTACAAATAAATCACTGAACGGTTTAACAAGGGGTGCAACACTAGTAGAGTTTAATGTAAATGGTCTAAAATACCCTTAAAAAAATAGAGCGTCACAACCCACCAAAATAGAGCACCTTCCTTCGCCCATCAATTTAGCACCATAAATCTTAGTAGCCGCCCCTGGCCCAGATATTGATATGATATCCACTTATATGATACCATATTTGAACATCAAGTAGCTAGCTTTCCAAGTCCAACTTCATATTTAGGGGACCACATTTCTTTGGGTGTATGTATTATACATTAATATTTATCTAATAAGATATTAAATCATGTGAATTTTATTATTTTTTAGAATATTTAGCAACATCATAAGAATAGAAAAAAATTAGAATATGCATGCAACATTCTAATAATGTCGGCTAATCACATTAACAACCGACATTGTTGGACTATAAATATGTCATGAGTCATTGTAATTAGTGAACAAGAGCAATGCAAGATCAATTACTAAATTCAATTGAGTCTACACCCCTCCTCTGTTCCTCTGAAACTAAAATAACAATTATTAATATCTTCCAAAAATCCTTCACACACAATCCTTCTCCCACATACTCCTAATTCCACATAAATACTAAAACTAACCCACTAAATACTATTAGGGATCAGGGAGAGGTTAATTAGATTTTTAACTAGGCGTAAACTAGCTCCCGCAATACCATCAAAATATCATGAAATAATTATTAATAAATACAAGTTTTAGAACTCTCTTGCTATTAAATACATTTTTAAAAAGTTATTAATAACTACAAAATTACAGTTAAAATGTCAAATGTACCCTTAATTGAATAGAAATAGGAAGTTGGGTGTCCAAATATCTCACACTCTATTTTCCTCCCTAAAAATTCAATTTCATGTGCAAAATTTTTGGGGTAATGTTCAATTTTATTTTTTCCGTATATTCAACATGTGCAATATTTTATTTTTATAAATGGAACAAGTTTTCACAAAAAAACAAATAAATAAATTGTACATACAAAAAAAAGTGCGTGCTAAATTTTTGTGGGTATGTTCATTTTTTTGTATTTTCAACATGTGCAATATATTGTTCTTATGAATAGAAAAAATTTGCAGTAAAATAAATTAAAAAAATTGCAAATACAAAAAAATAACAGCAATATTTTTTTTTTGTGGGTAATGTTCAATTTATTTTCATATGTTCAACATGTATAATATTTTGTTCTTAAGAACAAGTTTGCAAAAAAATAAATAAGAAAAATTGCACAAACATAACAATAACTTTTTTGTGGGTAATGTTCAATTTTTTTTTTCATATGTTCAACATGTGCAATATTTTGTTCTTATTTTTTTGAAAACAAGGAAGACTAGTTTTCATTATTGCAAACACAAGGAAGGTCTGCTAGCCCATCCACAAAGTTTGGAGGGTCTAACCAACAGAACGAGTCTCCATAATTACGTGAGACCCGTGCAAACTCGTGTGCCATCAAATTGGCACCTCTTCTTACGAAACTAACAGCAAAATTAGGATTATGGGGAAGAATCATTCTACAAGCATTAACATAATCCCCAAAAACAGACTTATAAGAGACCTTCGAACAAATGGCGTCCACTACGACCTTAGCATCTCCCTCTATCATTACCCGCTCAAAACCCAGGTCCTTGACCCACGAGAGAGCTTCGAGAAAGCCCATGGCTTCTCCTACGTCCACCTCCATCCTTCCTGGAACAATCTTCGTCCTCGCCAAAACAAAAATACCCTGTTCATCCCGAATAACCAATCCCAAACCAGTCTGGTTAGAATCCTCAAAAAATGCCGCATCAACATTTATCTTGATGTAGCCCAATATCGGCTTGTGCCAAGCGCGGCACCCTGTTACAGCCGCCTCACTCACCGAGCCACTTCCAGACGTCGTAGCGTCGACATCCTCCAGCGAAGACCTGGCTGCTTTCCATTCTTGCAGCGTCGTAGCAGACCAAAAGATAGCAGTCGAAGATGACTGTGCTGTCTCAGTTCAGAGATACTCATTCCGTGCTTTCCATATCTGCCACAAAATCATAGCGAACATCTCCACTCTCGAACATCCCGGCCGAGAAAGAACACGGAAAACCAGATCGCAAAAACCGTCAACCACCCAGACCAAGCCCTCTAAGAATTCAGTCATATGCACTTGTTCCCAGCACTCCTTGGCGAACAGGCACTCAATGAACAGATGCCAATTATTTTCCTCATGATAACCACATAAGATGCATGTCTTTTTGTCCACAACCGTCTTACGGAAAAGATTGAACTTCGTCGGCAGGCAATCACGACAGGCACGCCATAGAAAATCCTTCACTTTCGGAGGGAGGCGTAACCTCCATAAATCTGTCCAGCAACCTGGAACCTCGTTCTCGGGGTCACGACATAACTCGTACGCCAATCTATACCCCGACTTGGCAGAGTACTCCCCATCCCGGCAAAAATGCCATACTAGCTCGTCCACCGCCCCTCTAGGAGGAAGGGGCGTACGTGTG
The DNA here is from genome assembly GCA_037126765.1 of Stenogyne calaminthoides. Classification (NCBI taxonomy): domain Eukaryota; kingdom Viridiplantae; phylum Streptophyta; class Magnoliopsida; order Lamiales; family Lamiaceae; genus Stenogyne; species Stenogyne calaminthoides. Next base: position 18,375,450 of record JBBCBC010000034.1, read on the forward strand.
ATCCGTAGCACCTCTTCTGGGTCAAATAAAGCCTACAACAGGTCCACATCCCATGTTCGTGTGTTATCATTAATTAACTCGTGAACATGCATTCCTTCAAGACCCGAGGGGCACTCCGAATTAACCCAAAACCCATTGTCATCCTGCACCCATGGACACCCCCAAACTCGAACATCCTGGCCCATGCCAATCTTCCATCGGATACCAGCTTTCAATAAACCTTGGCAAGCAAAAACACTTGTCCAAGCATAAATCGGATTCGATCACTTACGGGCATCCAGGAAAGATGAATTTGGAAAATATCGTGCCTTCAAGACTCTGCACACAAGCGACGTATCGTGATGTACCAACCTCCAGCCCAATTTTCCGAGTAAGGCTACATTGAATAGGTGAAGGTCACGAAAACCCCGGCCTCCGGACTCCTTCCGGGCGCATACTCTCTCCCACTTCATCCATTTGACGCCCTTCGCCGCACCTCCCCCGCTTTCCCACCAAAATTTGTTCAGCATTATATGCAGCTCATCAAGCAAAGTGGACGGGAGAAGAAATATAGACATGCAAAAGGTAGGAATCGCTTGAGCGGCTGATTTGATAAGGACCTCCTTCCCGGCTTTTGAGATCTTTCGACCCCTCCACCCTTGTATTCTTTTCCACATACGCTCCTTTATATAATCAAAAATCGCCCGCTTATTCCTCCCAATCAATGAAGGGAGGCCCAAATATCTTCCCGTGTTAAGTTGATTGAAAACACCCAAGATTTCCTTCAAAACCTCACGTCTTTCGTCCTGGACATTGTGACTAAAGAAGACTCCCGACTTAACATAATTGATAGCCTGGCCCGAGATATTCTCGTAATCTACCAAAAATATGTTTCAACCGTTGGCACTCCTGAACTGAAGCATTGTAGAACAATAGGCAATCATCTGCAAATTAAAGATGGGACACACTAGGAGCATTACGACAAACCTTGTGACCATGAAGACTTCCCTCCATGCTGGCGGCATTAAGGGCAGCTGACAAGCCATCTATACATAGTATGAACAAGTATGGGGACAACGGATCCCCTTGTCTCAAGCCACGACCCGGAATGATCGGTCCCACCACATCATCATTAATTTGAATCGAATACCTGACCGATCTAACACAAAGCATCATCCAACCCACCCACTTCTCCGAAAAACCTAACCACCTCAACACCTTCTCCAGATACCCCCAGTCAACCCTATCATACGCTTTACTAATGTCTATTTTCAACGCTACATCTCCACGAAAACCACGCCTTCTATTTTTCATGGCATGTAACGCCTCAAAAGCAACAATAATATTGTCTTGAATCGCCCTACCTTCCACAAACGCAGATTGCGCCCTATCCACCAGGCCAAGCAAAATAGCCTTAAGCCTATTGCACAAAACCTTTGAAACAATTTTATACACCACATTGCAAAGGGAAATAGGCCTTAGATCACGTACCGTTTGCGGGTTTTCCACTTTAGGAATCAGAACCACATTGGTATTGTTTAAATTCGCCGGAAAGTGCCCTTCGTCGAGCCATCTCATTCCCGCACTCACAACATCATTCCCAACTGTGTCCCAAAACCGCTGAAAGAAAGCAGGATTAAGGCCATCTGGACCGGGGGCTTTATCCAAATGCATCTGCTTGATAGCTATAAGGAATTCCTCCTTCGAGAAACCACGTTCAAGGTCATCATTCTGAGCGTCTGTAATTATACCAACAATAGGCAGAATGAAGTGGTCCTCCACCTCCTCACTATTAGTAGCCACTACTACACATTTGAGCTTGCACAGCTGCACTTGGACATCCATTTTTTCAAACAGCTCTCCAAGCTATAGCTCGGAGAGCGGTTTTAATTAAAAAAAAAAAGAATAGACAGCGGTTTTCAAACCGTCCAAGTTTATTAATTTTTAGACGGATGTTGACAAACCATTTGTGCAAGGGTTAGACAGCGGTTTTGAACCGCTGTCCAAGTGTTCGGAAAATTTTAATTCAAGGCTAAATCGCGAACCAGACTTCAATTTTTCCCCAAATTAAATCAAGCTAGCGTCTCCTTCCTCTACCCTAATCGAACTCCGTCGCTCGTCCTCCCATTCCGCCACCGCCGTCGTCTTCCCATTACCTCTTATATTTCCCCAAATCGCGAACCATGCCCTAGCCTCCTCCTCCCTCTTCCCAAAGTCGAACCAGAAGCCCTAGCCGCCGTCTTCCCCGCCGTCGTCTTTTCTCCTTCTCCGGCAAGGCGTCATCGTAAGAGCCCTAATTTATTTCAAACCAAACAACTAGCATAGTATTAACGTAGAAGTTGATAGCATAACTTGGTGTTTGATAGTATTAACGTAGAAGTTGAGGTTGAGGTTGGTGTTTGATACAAACCACTAGCATAGTATTAACATAGAAGTTGAGGTTGAGGTTGGTGTTTGATACAAACCACTAGCATAGTATTAACGTAGAAGTTGATAGCATAACTTGGTGTTTGATAGCATAACTTTCCGATTCATTTGAGAATTGAGGTTGGACTAAATTGGTGATAAATTAACGTAGAAGTTTGATTAATTGGCAGTGTACTTGTAATTAATTCGAAATAAAATTTGATCTTAAAATATTGGTGTATATATATTGGTGTTTGATGCACTCAAGGTGTTTGATAGTATGCTTGTGTGAGGATTTAAGCATAAATTAGTGTTAATTTATTAGGATTAATGTTGTTAGTGTTAGAGATGAACAACTTGTTAGAGATGAATATATATATATTGTGTGGCTTGACTTGATTTTTTATGCTAACTTAGATATGAACAATTGATGCACTCAAGGTGTTTGATAATATGCTTGTGTGAGGATTTAAGCATAAATTAGGATTAATACATTAGGATATATTTTGGTCATATTAATTTGATGATTTGGTGAATTGATAGTAGTGTGTTGCTTTAGATGATTAATGATGGTACATTAGGTTATATACATTGTTTTGAGATGCAACAAATCCTTAGATACATATGCAATATACAAACCTTAAGTACTACCACATTATATATGCAAGTTTTATACATTAGGATTGTAATACTTTTAGGTTTAATACTTTTAGGTTTAATACATTAGGATACATGCATTATCTTGAGAAACACTTCATATTGTGTTTTCTATAGGCATCTCTAGTTCTATATGGATCGAAAGTGGGTTCGAGCAGATCGATTATTAGATGAGTATAGTAATGGGGTGAAAGAATTTTGTAATCATGCAATTAGACACTGCATCGACCCTCGGTACATTCCATGTCCGTGTTGGAAATGTATGAATGGAAAAACCGTTAGTGGTTGAGAAAGTCTGTTTGACCACTTGATGATTCACGGTATTGATAAAACATATACCGTTTGGACATATCATGGTGAGAGAGGAGATGGATGTAGCTCAAGCAACCTAGAAACTGACTTTAGGTTTGAAGATACAGTGGATGCAGATATTTTCGATGATGTACCGACTGTTGATACATCAAGTGGGGATGACGATGATCTGCGAGATCACCCTTATATGTCAGAGAAGTTAAGGGATTCTATTTGGATTACCACTTTGTGGCGGTGTGTAGAAGGCAACAAAACCTCGGTACCGGTGTGTTGATATTGTTCAACCTAAAAAGACTCACCGGCTTGTCCAATGAGTGCTTCACAAGTATCTTCGAAGCGATTAGTGGTCTATTGCTCGATGGAAATGTCTTTGCCTAAGAGAGCATATGATGTTAAACAAATGCTCAAGTCCATCTAAGTTAACACATCGTAAAAATTAATGCTTGTCCGGTGATTGTATCTTATTTGAAAAAGGAGTATGGACCTCGAGGAATGTCCCAAGTGTGGACTAAAGCGATATAAGAAAAATAAATCTCCCTTGAAGGTGATGTGGTACTTTCCAATAATACCAAGATTCAGGAGAATGTATAAAATTATTTGTGGATGCTAGAAATTTAAGATGGCATCATGATGATAGGATCAAAGATGGAATGCTAAGACACCTGGCGATTCACTTTGATGGAAGACATTCGATGTCGGGGCATCCGAATTTGGCACCGAGCCCACGACACTTACGTCTTGCACTCTCAACCCGGCGGAATGAATCCGTTCGGTATCCAAAGTACCAACCCAAGATACGGCCCGATGATTACATTGGTTTATAATCTTTCACACGAGTTGTGCATGAAGCGCACTTACATGATGTTGTCTGCATGTTGATATCGGGACCCAAACAACCTGGTAACGACATAGATGTATATCTGCTCCTTTGATAGAGGACTTGAAGCTCATGTGGGATGAGGGTGTCGATGGTGTATGATGCTTGTAGAAAGGAGAATTTCAAGTTGAAGGCCTCTTTGTTTGGAACTATCAATGACTTTCCCGCCACGGGAATCTATCTCGATATAGTGTGAAAGGGGTCGATGCATGTCCTTGTTGTACCAAGAAGACACATCACATTCGCTTGAGACATTGTAGGAAGACCGTTTATATGGGACATAGGAGGTGGTTGGACCCAACCCATAAGTACAGAACAATGGCCGATGCATTCGATGGCACAATTGAGACAGGTGGAACACCACGTATATTGTCAGGTTCGGATGTATTGAATGAGATGAAGAATATCGACACACGGTATGGAAAGATCTTCGCAAAGAGTGTCCCCACTAGCGGTTGGAAGAAGGAATCAATTTTCTTTCAATTGCCCTATTGGAAAGAGTTGTATGTTAGACACTTCATTGATCTAATGCACGTTGAGAAGAACGTTTGTGCCAGCTTGCTCAACACTCTCCTAGCTGATAAGAAGTCCAAGGATGGTTACAATGCAAGAATGGATATGATTGATATGGGAATAAGAGCATAATTAAAACCTATGCCTAGAGAAAGGGGTCAACCGTTCTTACCTCCTGCTGCACACACCTTGTCCAAGAATGAGAGAAAAGAGTTACTTCAGCTGCTAAAGGATGTGAAAGTACCAGAGGGTTATTCCTCCAACATACAGAGACTTGTATCAGATGATGGCGTGAGACTGATGAATCTGAAATCGCATGACTATCATGTCATCATGGAGACTTTCTTGCCCATTGCAATACGTTCTATCTTGCCTGAAAATGTGCGCATAACCATAACAAAGTTATGTTGGTTCTTCAAGGCAATGAGTAGCAAGGTCATAGATCCTAGAAAATTGCTTGGTTTTCAGAGGCAGATTGTGGGGACTCTCTGTGAGCTTGAGATGTATTTCCTCCATCATTTTTTTTTTTTGATATAATGGTTCACCTAATAGTTCATTTGGTACATGAGACAAGGATGTGTGGTCCCGCTTTCAGATACGATGGATGTATGGTGTAGAGAGATATATGAAAGTGCTCAAAGGATATGTGATGAATATGTCGGTAGGAGGGATGCATTGCGTAACGCTATTTAGTAGAAGAAGCAATGAAAGTAATCGGGTGCGAATTTATTCCGAATGTCGATGCAATTGGACTTCCGGTTCTTAAGACACCAATAGGATGGATGGTGAAGGTATTACCGGTGGTCAACTCCGTAAGTGTTAGCATGGAGGAACTAACACGGATGCACTTGTGCGTACTTCACAACACGGTCGACGTGCTTCCTTTTATTGACGCAAGACATGCGATCACTTGTCGAGAAAAATCCCACCCAGAGATAGATCATGGATTAAAGTTGAGCACAATCACACGCGTTTGTTGGTGGTTCAATGGTTATGTAGCAAATATGTTGTCACGGGAAACATAATCAGTGAATGAAAGAGTTAAGTGGTTATCCAGAATGCCTGATAGACATGTGTATTCATACAAGTGTTATCTTAGCAACGGATACACATTTTATACCAGAGATCATGATGCCACAAGTACTATGCAGAATAGTGGAGTGTCCATTCTGAATCGCAGTGGATCAATCAAATACTACTTACTTTTGACAGATTGTCAACATTTGGGAACTTCGACTATGTTGTTCACCGTCAACCAATCTTCGAGTGTAGTTGGGTGAGGATCCTAACGGGGTCCAAGTTGAAAGTTCGGGTTAAACGCTGCGTTGATTTGAAGAATGTGGGATACAGAGATGACCCTTACATAATGGCCAGTCAAGCTCAACAAGTTTTCTATGTCCCCGACCCAGTTAATAAGAAATGGTCCATTGTGGTTCTGTCAAACAAATTTAACAATAGTTTCCAGATTAGCGACCATGTCGATGAAGATGTTGACATAATTGATGATCCTTTTCAAAACATCACTCATTTCGTACCATCTTTCGATGATCCCGCAAATCCACGCCCATACCGAGAGAATAATTAGAGATGATGATGAATATGGCAATCCGGATCTTGTTAACATTTATGGTCATGAGCGAGAAAGGTCAACCAAAAAAGCGAAAAAAGAAAAAACAAGTGCTAAAAAGAAATGTAAGACTTTATTGAATGTTGTTTCTTCTGCTATATTAAATGTTGTTTCTTTTTATTTATTAAATAAAGTGAATTGTTAATCAACAAGTTCCGAGGCAATGAGATAATGAACATTGTGGACATTTTGTGTGTTGCTCTATTGAAGACATAATCCGCGCTTCTCTAACGAACATTCCTCTCAATGTAAGTCAATTTATCGATTTATTTAAATTATTATTAATTGAATAAAAATTCATACTATATTGATTGATTCGTTGTTTGCAGTTTGTCTATGAACGTGAGCTCAATTCTTACTCTAAGAAAAGACTGGAGAAATGGAAAAACGATTGGACGCACGGGGTACCTTTACAATCAATTCTTATATTCATACGATATTGACTGAACGTTGTTTGAAATTTTGGTAGCATGTAATTTCTTTTATATATTTGTGATGATATATATTTCATGTTTTTGGTGTATTGGACGTATATATGTTTATGATTGTATGTTTATTTATTTCATGATGTGTATGTTTATTAATTTATTTGATGTTTTGGTATATATATGTGGTATAAGTTTTGGTTTATGGTTTTATTATAGGATTTTTGGTTTATGGTTTATGGTTTATGGTATTGGACGTATATATAAGTTTTGGTTTATAGTTTTATTATAGGATTTTTAAAATATAAATTAATAATTAAAAAAAAATATATTGGACAGCGGTTTTCAACCGCTGTCTATGTAAAATAATAAACGAATTAAAAAAAAAATATTGACTTAGACAGCGGTTGATAACCGCTGTCCAAGACAAAGGCTTGGACAGCGGAACCGCTGTCCAAGCTTAAACTTGCAATGCGGTTAGAAACCGCTGTCCAAGTGCTTCTCTTGGAGAGCGGTTTTTTATCAGTTGTCCAAGCTTGGACAGCTGATGCTTGGAGAGCGGTTTTAACCGCTCTCCAAGGTCATTTTTCACAGCTGTCCAAGCCCAAATGTGTATTAGTGAGCCATGAACAGATTTGAGAAATAATCTCAAACTAAACCACAAAGTCCAGCCTGGTCCTCAACCCAAAGTCCCTCATCATTTCGAAGCTTGGAGATCTTGTTCTGTTTCTTACGTGCTTTCGCGGTTTGATGGAAAAAATTCGAGTTAACGTCTCCATCTCGAACCAAAAGACTTTTGCTCGTTGTCGCCAAAAACTCTCCTCTTGGACTAACAACTTCCCTAATGCACACTTAGCACTCTAAAAATCCATTCTACCTCTTGAGCTCGACAGCCCTTGCAATACCTCAATACGCTTCTCGAGTTCCCTCTTCTCATGCCGAAACTTCGCGTCCGCCTTGTTTCCCCATAACCTAAGAGTTTCGCCTGTAGCGCCCAATTTACCCAAGAAATCAAGATCATTAAACCCACTCCAACTTTTCTGAACCACTACTTTCGTATCTTTCTCGAATAGTCATCTGTTTTCAAAACGGAAAGGCCTATATTTTGAACGCGTGACAGTAGGAGATGTGTTAAGCAGGATCGGATTGTGGTCCGAGGTCGGGGCAACTAGGTTCGTTAAAGTAGCTCTCGGAAAATGAAGATGCCACGGCGGCGTACCCATCGCCCGATCAAGGCGTTGTTCGACGGCATTCAGTGTACCTCTAACTCGAAACCACGTGAAGGGGTAGCCCGTTTGCGGTAGATCATAGAGGTTGCAGTCTGTAACAGCGTCCCTAAAACGCCAAAATAACCACTGAGGGTGTTCCACCCTCCCCCATTTATCAGCCGAAGTGAGATCACTAAAATCCCCAATACACAACCAGGGATTGTCATTTACAACGCAGAGTTGCCGTAGGAGTTGCCATGACAGATGACGACGATTACGTTCAGGATGCCCATAATAACCCGTAAGAAACCACACCCCATTTGGGTCATCAATATTAAGATCAACGTGGTTGTTGGAGAAAGACAAAACCGAAGCATAAGCATTATTATTCCACATAACATAAATTCCACCACTGTGGCCAACACAATTGACAGTAAAACAACAATCAAATCTAAGACGCACACGCAACGTCTCAAGACGAACACCATAAGCTAGAGTTTCAAATAAAAAGAGAACATCCGGCCTTTGAACTCTCACGAATTCGCACAATGCAGGAATTGTAGGGTCCGGCCCCAACCCCCTACAATTCCAACTTAACACGATCATTACTCCCGGCAAACCCCACTGTCGAGATTCGCCGATAAAAAATGCTTGTCATTATCCTCCAGCATGTGGGCGTTCTCATCATCCAGTCCTTCCTCTTCCTGTGGGTTGTCGGAAGCAGTAGCAACATTAATGTTCTGGAGCCGTTTTTGCTTCCGCAGTTTGAACATTTCTTCTTCATCAAATGCCACGTCCTCATTAGAATTGACCAGGTCAAAACAGGGATTCACATGGTTTGAAATTGCATTGAATGCACCTCCTGAATTATGGGGATTTGAATGTGCAACTCCAGTAGTCAAACCCCAAGTAACGGTTTTCCCCGAATCCCGCACGTTTCCCTGATTTTCCGGAAACTGAGCGGTTACTGAAACATCGCTCCGCGTCCCGGAACAATCCCCGCCCCCGGCCGTCTCTTCGGCGGTTACTGATTTTGTTCTTATGAATATAAGAAATTTGAACAAAAATAATAATAAAAATTGCACATACAAAAAAATTACAGCAATAACTTTTGTGTACATGTGCAAAAAAAAGAAAATTTAATGTGACTGTAAATTAATCTCCAATATAAGAAACTTTGTAACTTTTTAGTTAAGCAAACGATGAAACTCTGTAATTTCTTAAGGAAACCCTTGAACCGCTCAAAACACTCCAAATAATCATTTAAAACACCAAAACCTCTAGACCGCTCTAATTATTCCTAAACCGCTCAAAACCCCTAAACCACTCCACCACCTGAGACCCAAAACTTAAATATTATGTACAGAAATGTCATTTTTACATGTCCAAATTCTGGACCTTTAGTAGTGCTCTTATATAATCAATTACATTTCATTCTTTTACAAGTTTATTACCGTATTTTAGAAAGACATATACGATTGACACAAGTTTGAAGGAATATAGTATTAAACTTATTTTTAATTGGTGGGATGAGTATGAAATGTAAAAAGATGGAGAAAGAAAGAGAAAATGTATATATTTTAAAATTAATTGAATGTCAATCGGTATAATATGAAAAAAATAAAAATAATTGTTAAAAAAATAGAGTCACAACTTGAAAAAAGAAAGAAAAGAAAAGTAAAGCTTAACCTGGGACACCTAAAATAATACATGTAAAACATACTGTGTAATAGTTAAAGTATTTATGAATAGGTTTTATATGCATTAGGTACACCCTACAATTTATTTAAACTTAAATATGTAATTTATTCTGTGTAAAATAAATTGAACATTTTAAAAAACAAATTACACGTTTAAAAACTAAACTTAAATTACACACTACATCTATTTTTTTATATCAAGCAAAAAGATTTTATTAAATTAAAAGAAAAGCTTATGGGTATAAGGATTACTAAAAGAAAAGCTTATGGGTATAAGGATTACCATGTACAGTTTTGAAAAAGAAAACAGCCGTTAATAATCAATCACTCCCCTAGGATTATTAGCCACTCACTGAAAGTATGATTACAAAATAACGGAAATTTAACCGAGCACCAACTCCAAAATCTGCCTTTAATTTCTTCAATCAACTTCTCCGTGTCGAAACATTTTCCTTCAAAGATTAAATCATTCCTCCCTTTTCAAATCATCCACACCACGCATATCCACAGATCAACAGCAAAAACACTCCCCTTCTTACCGAAAAGAATACCTGATGTTAAGGCCAAGTGTTCGAAGGCCCTGTTGGGAAGAGCTATTGGAATTCCGAACCAGTTGAAGCACGCTTTCCACACGACCATGGATTTAGAGCAGTAAAAAAACAGATGTGATGCGTCCTCAATGGCTTGATCACACATGGAGCAACTATCACTTGTACCTGGTGGTAGGCTGTTTCTTCTTTGCAGGTTTGATTTCGTGGGAAGACGATCCCACAAAAGCCTCCAAGCTGTTGTCGAGGTCTTAATCGGCGTAATCTTGCTCCAAACTTTCTCGAATATCTTCATCGCCTCATGGTTTTTCTTCCTGGTGCTGCTGTCGATTCCATGATAAATCGGTACGCATTCCTCACTGTATAATAACCATCCGGAACTGCCCTCCATCTCCATCCATCTTCTATGTGTTCTTGTAGAGGAAACCTGTCCAATAATTGTAATAATTCATTAAAAACAGATTTTTTCCAATCAAAAAGCTCACGTCTCCATCTCCACTTCCATACCCAAACCCCGTTCTCCCACTCTCCCATCTCCCTCACCGACACCCCTCTATCTCTACTCAAATTGAAAAGTCTCGGAAACATAGATTTCAACTCACTACCCCCTGCCCATACACTCTCCCAAAAATTGATGTTCCCCCCATTTCCTATACTCCTTTATAAATGTCCCCCCCCCCCATAATGTTATTGATTATGTCCCTCCACCAACTTGACCACCTACTCTCTCTTTCCATCGTTATTGACCCCAACTCCCTCACCTCCAGCTTCCCATACAACGATTTAGACACTCTAACCCACAAACTACTCTCCTCCGTTAAGTATCTCCAAAGTCACTTTCCTAATAAGACTCTATTAAAAGCTCCCAAGTCCCTGACCCCAAGACCCCCCAATTTTTTTGACTTACATACGACTTTCCAGCTGATCCATGGTATCTTGCTCTTACTCTCACACCCCCCCTCCCCACAGGAACTTACAAAATAAAGAGGTTAAATCGCTCAAGATATTTTTTGGTACACGGTAAAAGAAAAATTGGTAGATTGGCAACGAGGTGAGAACTGCTTTTAACAGGGTGATTCTTCCACCAAAAGAGGTTTTTCAGTCCTCCCATAGCTTTAATTTCTTTTGGACTTTTTGAATTAAGAATTTCCACTCCGAGGACTTTTGTTGACTGATGCCCACTCTAACACCCAAGTAAGAGAATGGAATGTTTCCGACTGAATATCCAAGGTTGTTTGCAAAAGATTCCAGCCTTGTACTTTCCACATTGATGCCCATAACACTGTATTTTTTATAATTGACTTTCAGTCCCGACAGTAACTCGAAGTTTCTCAAAATCAGTTTTATGGATTCCATATTCTTGCCGCATGTCGTTCCCACGAAGATCGTGTCATCTGCATATTGTAGGTGGGAAACTTTAATCCTGTCAACCCCCATTTTGGCCACCTTATACAATCCCTTCTCTGAGGCTTTGGAAATCAGAATACTTAGACCTTTGGCGACCAAGAGATATAAGAAAGGGGAGAGTGGGTCGCCCTGTCTTAAACCCCGCTCCAATTTAAACTCCTCCGTAGGACTATCGTTCACTAGGATTGAGGCCGTCGCTGAAGACACACATTCTTTTATCCACGATCTCCATTTTATGAAAAAATTGAACCTTTCAAGCATCATGTCCATAGTTATTAAAGGCGCGCCTAAGGCGCCAGGCACTCGGGGCGCCAGCCATCGCGCCTGCCATAGGCCCAGGCGGTTGGGATTTTCTGGGCGCTCGCCTGGGGGCGCCTTTCGGCGCCTTGACTCGGCAAAAGGCGCGCCTAAGGCGTGCCTTGCGTACATCTAGGGTTTGAAATAAAAAAAACATTTTTTTATTTGTCAAATAACATCAGAATAATAAAAAATACTATCTCTTAAGTCTTAATATTTAAGTGAATCACATCTAGGGTTTCAAGATTCACTTTTTATCAAGTATAATCGTGCGTATCTCTTTGAGGGATATAGATGAAAGCAATGAGTGGGTGGTTGGTCTAATGGAAGATGAAGATGAGTTGGTTCACCAAGGTGAAAATTTGACTTGAGGTATTGCTACAGAAGCCATGGTTAGGTTTACTAAGAAATTATCAAGGTCTTATGTTGTTTTTTCCAGGGATGCAAAGCGAGCGCCTAAGGCGCCAGGCGCGCCTAAGGCGCTAGGCGCTGCTTCTCGCCTTGTGGCGCCTTGCGCCATTAATAACTATGATCATGTCTAAGAAATCCCACTCAACAGTGTCGTATGCTTTGGTAAAATCAATCTTGAAAAATAGCCTCTCTAGTCTCCTTCTCTTAGCCTCTGCAATAGCTTCATTTAGAATCATCACCCCATCCAGTATATTTCTTTTTCCCACGAAGGCACTCTGGTTCTCGGAGATAATCCTGTCCAACACCTTACTCAGACGAGACGCTAGAATCTTTGCCAGAATTTTATACGAGCTACCAATCAGTGAAATTGGTCTATAATCAAAGAGACTCTCGGGATTCTCCTTTTTTGGTATTAGCACAATAAAAGAGGGATTTGATCCTCTCACCAGCTTTCCATTTGCATGAAAATCTTCAAGCATCTTGAGGAAATCGTCTTTGATGATGTACCAACAATATTTGATGAATCTAAAGTTGAAACCATCGGGCCCGGGGCTCTTGGAGCTCTCACAGTTCTCAATAGCCTGTTTAACCTCTATCTCAGAAAACGGGGCGGTCAAAAGGTTATTATCTTCTATCGATATTCTCCGCTGGAACATATTAACATCCATTGTCGATCTCTTGCATTTACTTTTGGTGAAATGGTCTTTGAAGTGTGACCTGATTCCGTCCTTGATAGTTTTAACATCTTCGGACCAACAGCCATTGAGGTTTATGCCGACAATCTCATTTTTTTAGACGGGCATTGATAGCCTTATAAAAGAGCTTGGAGTGACGTCGCCATCTCTTAACCACCTGATTTTAGCCTTCTGTGAGAGGATATTATCACGAAGATTCATTTTTTCTAAACAGGTCAGCTGTTAAGGCCTTCCTCCGGATAATCTCGTCTTTCTCTAAACCAAAAACATCATCGTAGATGTCCAATTCCTGAATGTCGGCTTTATGCTTCTCTACGTTGTTGTCAATATGCCCAAAAACCTCCAGGTTCCATCTCTTGAGATACCCTTTGAGGAGTTTCAACTTCTCTTTTACGATGAATCCACCCCACCCGCTAATATCATACTCTTTCCATGCCTTTTCAACGAAGTCCCTGAAGTTCGGATGATTACACCAAGCATCCAGGAATCTGAACGGTTTCGGCCCCCAATACACCATTGTCGTTTCAAAGAGGAGGGGGCAGTGATCAGGGACAGTCCTCTGAAGAACTTTTAACGTTTGCTGATGGCCATGTGGTAACCCAGTCGAAATTGATGAATATTCTGTCCATTCTGCTTTTGCATCTTCTGTCCGATTGGTAGCACGTAAATATCCTACCGTGAATGGGGAGATCTAGTAAATTGATGTCTTGGATGAAGCTTTCGAAAACCCATATATCCTTGTTATTTAAGCTATCACTTCTTCCCACTCTTTCGCTGGAACTTCTAATCGAGTTGAAGTCCCCAGCAAGGCATAAGCAACAGTCTCCATATTCTTGAACGATGCACGATAACCTGTCCCAAAATTCAACCTTCTCTTTTAATTGACATGGTGCATAAATGTTAACAATGCAACACCTCATTCTCTCTGGACCCCAAAATCCATTCACAATAACTGTCCCTGCAATATCCCAACAACTAGATGCCACAAAACACTCTGCATCCCAAATGGTTAATATTCCGCCTGACCTACCATCTGAATTTCTGCCCGCCCAGCCAAAATTACCTCCTCCCCAAATTGCTCTACACATATTATATTCCATATTCTCAGCTTTCGTTTCTTGTAAGCAACACATTTCTAACTTATATTTTCGTATCAAATTCTGAATTTCCATCCTCTTTACACTACTCCCAATCCCCCGAATATTAAAAGATAGAAGCTTCATTAAGAACTAACCTTATCAAACTCCCCGCCTTTGTTGCTCTTGGTTCTATCAGCTGCCGCCATTTTCTCAAGCCTCTCAACCATTTCTTCATCCTCTCCATTGTGGGAAATGCCCATGCTTTTACCGAAATTCCATGTTTTCAAAGCTTCGTCCCTGATATGTTTGGAAATCAGGTCGTCCTCGTTTGCCGAGTTTCGATTTTGTAAATCCTTTCGGAAATCCCTGATGTCCTCTTCCGAGACCATATTTCCCATAAAATTCGCCCATTTTTCCTTCTTAGCTCTTTCGCCCATAGCTGTTCGGGTTTTTTCTTCTTCTTTTCTAGGTTGACTTTGCTGACTTTCTTTCTCTTCTCGGTTGCTTTGGAGGTTTCAAATTGTTGGGATGATGTGTAGGCATTGACTCCCTTGTTCGGAAAATTCTGCGAGGTGATGGAATTGCCAAGATTGGGTTCCTCTCCAGGTTTTGGTGGGTGAGGGTTTCTCTTTTGGGAATTCTGCTCTAGGTTAATTTGACTCAGATTCTTCGGGTGGGCTTAAGAAGCAGGCTGTTCAATCATATGAGAGGATTGGATGGGCTTTTGCATTGAGTGATGAGATTGGGCCAGCATAATATTATTATTTAACTCGGTCTCCTGGAAATTAGGCTGGGATATTTCTTTCTGTCTTTCCGTTGAAAGCCCAAAAGTGGAGAGCCCATTTGATGTCTCATACTCATTCTGGGGCGCGTGAGATAGCGAGCTATCAGCGCGCGTCGCGGAGCAAGAATTGATTGGTGTTCCATTTGTTGCAGTTGTCTCCAAGATGCACGTTTCTAATGTTGATTTCTGGTGGGCCCCTACTGATCGAAAACTCTCTTCTGTGTTTGGTTGTAATTCAAATTGGGCCCTCGAAACTCCCACGAAACTCGGGGATGCTAAATCCGAAGATCAAGACAATTGTAGCGCCGAGAATTTTGAGATGTAGCCATTATTATCCGCCATCTGGTATGCATGCGCATCAACGTCTATCCTCTCGTTCATCGTCATCAGAAATCACTGCCTCCGACGGACCGATTGAGGCCTGAATTTCTTCTGACCATGTTTTTCTGAATTTGTTTCCAAAGAGTCACTGTCTGAATCTTCCCCCGTCTCACATAAACAGATTAACTCTTCTTCAATCCGAAACCTAAACGGTATTCCATCTATCTTAACATCAAGGATCTTCTCGATATTAGATGATAAAGAAGTCGATATAAGGACTCTTGCGAAGTCCAATCTGGATTTGCTCATCTTTCATTCATCCTGGTAAAAGAAAATGCCCATCCTTGAGTATGCATACGCGAAGAACTTATTTGACCAAACATGCAGTTGTACCCCGAATCAACGTATCCACACCAATTGATGATGGTTTACATCGAGTACTTCCCACGGTCTTATCCATTCGAACCAGAAACTGGACCACTCGTTGAAGCCCTCGATCGCCTCAGTAGTTGGAGTATCGTTACTGCTTTGAATCAGAACCAGATTTCCACCCATGTTTCTCATGTGCAAATTTCCCCCGCATTTATTTTCCATTTCCTCACGGTGCTCGTCCCAAGAGAATTTTCTCTTGAGACACCCTGTAAAGCATCCTTTTAGCCATTCCTTTTCCGTCGCGGATGAGATGTATTGTAGAGTATGCTGGCTTGGGTTCGGGGATTTCTCTTCCTTTTCAATACCCTGCACCGCCGCGGCAAATGAAACATTCTTTCTCCTAACTCCTGCTCCTGCAGAGAATGTCTTTGGCGGTTGTCGTGCCTTCACTATTGGTTCCCTATCAAACTTCGGAATGAATGTTCTCAGTTTATAGCTCCCGAACTAAGTATTATTTAGTTCCTCCAGTAGTCTTTTTTCATCGTGCCTTTTTGAGAACCTAACAAAGCCAAACCATTTTCCTGCACAATCTCTCTTCCTGGGGCAGTATAGGTCCAGTACTTCTTCAAGCGCTTCAAATTCTTCCCTTTCCGAATCAGTTCACAATCCTCAGGGAAATTCTTAATAAAAAAACGTCCATGAAACCTCTGCTGATGGGGTTTCTTTCGAACCTCTATGGTTTGCAGAATGTCTCTGAAAGTTTGAGTTCCATCTCATTGCCACACTACCTCTAATCCTAGTACTAAAGGGTTGAGATGTTGGGGAATTAAATGTCCAGATCTATTCGGGATGAATATTTAAATATAAATTTAATTCTAACAATTATTACTAGCATTAATTAATCCTATATTAATTTCAAATAATAATTCAACAACAAATCATGCATACAAGTTCGTCACATAAATCCTACGCATGCGGAATAGCTAGGAGTTTACGTGAACTAACCTCTTGGAATGACAACCGTTGAGAAGATGGATCCCGTTCACACGAACACACCAAAAAGCCTTCCCAAGTATTCTCAAGTCCTTGCTCGATTATCCGGTGGTAGGACACTCACGAACAATTAACAAAAGGAAAAAATAAAATTATATTGCACCAGCTTTGTGGATTTCTAAGTTTTTCAACACATGGAATTGCTTTGGGGATGAAAAATTCATCCCCAATTTATAATACTAAGGGGGCGAAATTTCTAGGGTTTTAGGGGAGATTGAGAAATTTCCTTGCTTCTTCTCCAAGAAACAATCTTGAATATATCCAATATATTCTATTTCTCAATATATCTCCCAAATAAAATCTTCCCCTCCTTATGTTATGGAATTTTCGAAAATTCCATTATGAATAGCTAAGTGGGAGATTTCTTGAATTTAATGAGATAATCTTGTATTCCAAGAATAATTATCCTCATTCCATAACAAAATTCAAAGAAAATCTTTCTCCCTCTTTTATTCATAATTTTCGAAAAATTGAAAAATTAGGCAACAATGATTTATTTTATTTTAAACACATTTTTCAGTTATTGGACTTTATGTTTGGGCTACTTGGGGGGCCTTTAGGAGAATTAAGATTGGACCTTCCAATGGACTTTGAATTTTCAATATTGAGCCACAATATTATTCAAGCTCATAAATATTAATTAATCCCACTACATAATTAATATTGCACTATCCATCTTAACCCATATTACTGTTAATATAAATCCCGGTTATTATTTCCCGTGTTTAAGATTATCCAGTCCATTAATTAATTTAGGCCACTGAAATAGCTTCATATTAATTAACATCTTTTTCCTTGGTTAAGGAATGACTCAACATTATTATCCATACCGGAAATTAATTCCACTTGCAAGATTTGGTATGATAAAACTTATGAGCCTCCCAAGGGGACAAATCAAACAAGACGTACTTGCACACGTTTCACCGTATTAAATCTTAGCAATCGTCGTGTAACCAATATCATTGCCCAAGATACAAGGTATTGAATCTCAATGATCCTCTTCCTATCATAAGTCAAAGCAATGGCTATTGATTGCACAGAATCCTATTTAAGGGACGAAAATTAAGAAATAATGAACCACTGAGGTATAATTCTTCTATATTCAGTGTTGAAGAATTTATCCTCTTGTAGGTCCTGTTCAGTGCATCATGATGCATTAGTGCAATCTCTTGGTCAAGACAAGCCAATCTGAGCCTTACACTTCAACCTTTCGCGATGGTTTGTTCATTTCCATCTAGGTCGTGAATGTGTACTTTTAGTTACAGAGGACTGTTAGTTTAATCTTCTGTGATCTGGTATCACTAAATTAACTACAATGTAACACGTACTATTTATTGAACAGTTATGCAGAAAATATATGTAACATTCGATGATATTTAAAGCATCAGTGATAAATAATTTATTTCAGTAAATAAGACAGAAATTCAGTGTGGTTATACAAAGTAAAAGCATACTTTCAAGTATAACCCCAACAATCTCCCACTTATACTCAAAGTCTGCTTTTAAGTATACTACAACATGTCTCGTGTAGAATCTACATTACACCTACACAAATCTAATAATATCTTCCACTTATACTCAAAGCAGATTGACAACGGTCTTGACACTCATTCCTTCCACATGTCTCTCGAATATATCTGCTAGGTTGTCTCTTGACCCTTTGTGAATGGATCTGCTAGGTTCTCTTCTGACGCGATTTTTGCCACCTCTATATCTCCTATCTTAACGATTTTTCGTATAAGATGGTATTTCCTTTCAATGTGTTTGCTGGCCTTGTGGGCTCTCTGTTCCCTTGAATTTGCAACTGCTCCGACATTATCACAGTAGACCGTGATGGTGCTAGGCAAATTCGGAACTACATCCAAGTCCACTAGGAAGTTTTTGAGCCAAACCGCTTCCTTCGCTGCCTCGCAAGCAGCTACGAATTCGGCTTCCATGGTAGAGTCTGTGATGCATTTCTGCTTAACGCTTCTACATGTCATGGCTCCTCCCCCCATGCAAAACACACTACCCGAGGTAGATTTTCTGGAATCTAAGTCTGATTGGAAATCCGAGTCCGTGTATCCGATGAGAATTAGACTGTTTGACTGATAAACCAACATTCTATCGCGAGTTCTTTTCAGATACTTCAGAATGTTTTTAACTGCAGTCCAATATTCTTTCCCTGGATTACTCTGATATCTTGCTACCATGCCAACGGCAAAGCAGATATCTGGCCTCGTGCACAGCATAGCATACATGAGGCTTCCAACAGCCGAAGCATAAGGAATGCCTTTCATGTCATATATCTCCCTTTGCATCTTAGGGCACATGTCTTTGGATAGATGGATTCCATGTATGAAAGGTACGAAGTCTTTCATGGAATCTTGCATGCTGAATCGCTTCAAGACAGTATCTATGTATGAGGCTTGCGATAAGCCTATCATCCTTTTCTTGCGATCTCGAGTGATCTTGATCCCAAGGATGTGACCGGCTTGTCCTAAGTCCTTCATATCAAACTGTTTTGACAGCCATGCCCTTACGTCTGATAAAATCTTTACATCATCTCCGATGAGCAGAATATCGTCTACGTATAGTACTAAGAATACCAATGCAGTTCCGACACGCTTTTTATACACACAACTTTCGAACTCATTTTGATCGAACCCGTAAGACTTTATAACTTGATCAAAACATTGGTTCTAAGCACGCGATGCTTGCTTCAGTCCGTAGATGGACTTTTTGAGCTTGCAAACAAGATGTTCTTGGTCTTTTTCAATGAAGCCTTCAGGTTGTTGCATATAGATTTCTTCTTCAAGACTTCCATTTAGGAAAGTTGTCTTGACATCTATTTGTCAGATCTCAAAATCGAGATGCGTAGATATCGACAAGAGAATGCGGATGGACTTTAGCATGGCTACAGGCGAAAATGTTTCCTCATAGTCGATCCCTTCTTTCTGAGTGTAATCTTTTGCCACAAGTCTAGCTTTGAAGGTTTCTACCTTTCCGTCCGATCCTCTTTTCCTCTTGTATACCCACTTGCATCCAATGGGTTTGACCCCATTAAGTGGTTCGACTAGCTCCCACACCTTGTTTTGATCCATTGAACCCATTTCGGCTTTCATTGTCGTTTGCCAAGAATCCGCATCCTTGTCATGGATTTCCTCTTTGTAAGTCCATGGGTCTGATTCATTTTCGCCAGGGATCAAGTTTGAAGACTCTCCTATCCCCATGAATCTCTCGGTTTGTCGGATAACCCTCCCACTGCGATGAGGTTCCGATTGTGTAAGTGTGTCGTTTGGTATATTAACTTGTACAGTTGGCATTGAGGTAAGCCCCTTTAGCTCATTCAAGGTAATCTCACTTCTGGGCTTCTTGTCGTTCATATAGTCTTCTTTCAAAAATATAAAGTGTGTACTGATTACCACCTTTTGATCATCGGGACCATAGAACATGCACCCTTTCGTTCCCTCGGGATATCCTATAAACAGTCTTAATTCTGATCTTGGATCCAATTTACCGGCTTCCTTATCCAACACATATGCCGGACACCCCCAGATTCTCATGTGTTCTAGACTGGGCGCACAATTCTTTATGGGTTTTGGGAACCGATTTGGATGGCACCAAGTTTAGAATGTAAGCCATTGTTTCCAAGGCGTGACCCCAAAACGATTTGGGTAGATCCGCATAACTCATCATTGACCTGACCATTTCTAAAAGAGTCATGTTTCTTCGTTCTGCAACCCCGTTTTGTTGACGGGTTCTGGGTGCAGTTAACTGGGATACAATCCCTTCACCCGATAAGTAGTTCAAGAATTCATTGCTGAGGTATTCACCTCCACGATCAGATCGTAGAGATTTGATACGTTTCTCCCTATGATTCTCTGCTTGAGCCTTAAATTCTTTGAATTTTTCAAAGGTCTCAGATTTATGCTTCATAAGGTAAATGTATCCGTATCTTGAGTAATCATCGATAAAAGTAACGAAATACTCATAGCCTCCTCTTGCTTTGATTGACATTGGACCATATACATCGGTGTGAACGATTTCTAACACTTCTTTGACTCTATTCCCCTTGGCTCCAAATGCCCTCTTGGTCATTTTACCCTCCAAATATGATTCGCAAGTTGGAAATGGTTCAACCTGGAGAGACTCCAATGAACCATCTTGGACCAACCTTTGGATCCTCTTTGGATTAATATGACCTAGTCTTAGATGTCATAGAAGTGTTTCGTTCACGTCTGATGAACGTTTTCTTTTAGCCGAAATAGTCGATGTGTTATAGGATGCATTTCATGAGTGGTGTGCACAGTTAATTGTGTATAGATTATTCGACAATGTTCCATGATAGATAAACTCATTATTTAGAGTAATGGTAACAACTTTAATAAAACTAATCGAATATCCATCAAGAAAAAGTTTAGAAACTGAAATTAAATTCTTTCCAAAACTATTAACGTAAAAGAACATCTCTCAAAATTAAAACTTTGTCTTTAAAAGACAACTGCACTTCTCCCACTGCTTCAGCTGCCACTCTCGTAGCATCGCCCAGTGTGATGAGGATCTCACTCCCACTAAGTTGACGGGTCCTCTTGAACCCCTGTAAAGTGAAACAAACATGATCAGTGGATCCCGTATCCACTACTCACGAATGGGAAGCATACGCCGCCAAACAAGTTTCAACAACTAGTGCGTGAGAATTACCTTTCTTTCCATTCCTTTTAGGTTTGGAACAGACTGACATCCAGTGACCTTTCTAGCTGCACTCCAAACAGATCCTTGTACTTAATCTTTCATCTTTGAATTTTGAATAAAACTGGTTTATCATGTCTGTTTGTTCATCATTCTTACCTCCAATTGGCCTAGAACGAGAACCAGACCCTTTTGCAACCTTCTTGCGCTCATTGTTTTCTTCGACCAATGTAAAAGCTCTCACAAGATCATCCACAGTAAAGTCCATATCTTCCATTAGATATTTTACATAAGGGTGATCATAGCTCTTTGGCAGAGAACTGAGAATGAAATCAACTTTATATTTGAAATCACATTTTTCGCCAAGATATACAAGTTTTTCAAAGAACACCATAACCCTAAGAACATGCTCTTTTGCAGTCATTCCTTCTTCCAATTTTAGCTTGACCATGTCATTCTTAATGCTCTTGATTGCTCTATGGGCCTGATGTGTGAACATCGCTTCGAGATTTCCCATAATGTCTGCAGCTGTTTCAAACCCTTGATGAAGGTGTTTTAACAAATCAGACATTTGTGTCAAGATTATTTCCTTTATCAATTCGTTTGTCAGCTCCCATTCATTATATTCCATCTCTTCCCATATACTAGCACTCTTAGCTGGTTTTTCGAGTTTTGGTACGTTAAGTACCCATTTGAATTCATGTGAAGCAAGGTCACTCATAAGCTTTTGTTTCCAAACAAAATAGTTATCTCCAGTAAGTAAATTGTCTTTCAGTATATTGAACAGTGGATTAAAATGTTGCGACATGCTGAACTGAAATAAATAACGATTTGTATGAGCACAAATTATCACAAAATTCGATCACATGTTTCATATTAAAATCTCCAAAAAATATGAACATGCATCAGCCAACATCTCAAAACAGTTTAAATAAGCCACGTGGGTGGATCATTATTTAAACACATTCAAGCAGGTTACAAACAAGAAATAGTTACAAAACTTTAATATCCAGATTAATAGTTGGCTCCCACTTGACCAATATAAAATTGACAGGGACTTCGGGGAAGTATATGCATATCAATTTTATACCTAAGTAATTACCATGATTAAATACAGAATTATTATTTCGCTTTGAACGAGCCTCGTGGGGAGGGTCATCGTCGCCACTAATAATAATCCACAATCATCCGTTTGGAATTTATTCATGTGAAAACTATCTTTTGGTCGTCCCGTGGGGGGAATTTCTCCAAAAGAATTCACAAATAAATAAATCATGGAGGTCAAAATTAATTCAATTTTATTTAAAACATACTTAGTAATTTTTGAAAGTGAGATTTTTCCAAAACAATTTCTCATGCATCGCATATTCAAAAACACAATTAAATACGCACGAAAAAATAAAGCAAATATCAAAACAAAATTTTAAAATATTGGGCACATATATCCAATTGTCACGGTTAATTTTGTCATGTCTTGATCTTGAGAAATCGTCCTTATTGCCTTCATCGTTCATCTCGAGAAGCTCCCACTCGACCATCTCGAGAAGGTCGCCACGTCAAGCCACGTCATCGACCAGCACGCGGGTCGGAGTTCACGCCTTGATCCTCGCCGTGTCGACGATGTTCCCTCAAAGATAACCTCCGGCATCGCCGCGTCAAGACCGGCCTACAGACCTAGGCAATCTAGGCAAAGCGCGCGCACAACAAGACGCCCACCTGGGCCGAGTCCCACTTGCGCCTGTCGCCTATCGCGCCAAGGCGATCCCCGCCAAGTGTGGCGTCCACTTTGGAGGCTACGGCTGTAAACCTATCGCCCAATACTGTAGACGTACAAGTCTGCGTACAGATACCTCCTTGGCGTGCATAAAGCCAGACGACGACGCCGGCATTCTGTTCCAGATCCGTCCTTTAATTCTTCGTCTCCACCTCCATTTCCGATCCGGTTATAATTTATTTACAAAAATAAATAAACCTAGATCTAGACTAGTCAATTACA
Source organism: Stenogyne calaminthoides (assembly GCA_037126765.1). NCBI lineage: Eukaryota > Viridiplantae > Streptophyta > Magnoliopsida > Lamiales > Lamiaceae > Stenogyne > Stenogyne calaminthoides. The sequence goes on from JBBCBC010000034.1 coordinate 18,398,788, forward strand.
TTGAACTAATCAAACAAATCTTAATCTACTGTGGATTTTCTCATTTAGGCAAAAACGAATTCGAACGAATCGAATTAAAAAAAAACCACAATTTATATGCATGCATAAATAAACATTCATCAAATACTATGACAACTGGATACCTGCAAAAAAGATCTAGCAATTCTACTATCCAATTCCAAATTCAATGAACAACGAATTAAATTACAATTTAAAATTGAGTCTAAGTTGCAATTTTCGATGCGATTTGTTGGGGAATTAATTGCCCGGATCTATTTGGGATGGATATTTAAATACAAATTTAATTCTAACAATTATTACTAGCATGAATTAATCCTATATTAATTTCAAATAATAATTCAACAACAAATCATGCATACAAGTTCGTCACATAAATCCTACGCATGCGGAATAGCTAGGAGTTTACTTGGAGTGACAACCGTTGAGAAGATGGATCCCATTCACATTAACACACCAAAAAGCCTTCCCAAGTATTCCCAAGTCCTTGCTCGACAATTCGGTGGTAGGACACTCGCGAACAATTAACAAAAGGGAAAAATAAAATTATGTTGCACCACCTTGGTGGGTTTCTAATTTTTCCAACACATGGAATTGTTTTGGGGATGAAAAATTCATCACCTATTTATAATACTAAGGGGGGCGAAATTTCTAGGGTTTTAGGGGAGATTGGAAAATTTCCTTGCTTCTTCTCCAAGAAACAATCTTGAATATATCCAATATATTTTATTTCCCAATATATCTCCCAAATAAAATCTTCCCCTCCTTATGTTATGAAATTTTTGAAAATTCCATTATGAATAGCCAAGTGGGAGATTTCTTGAATTTAATGAGATAATCTTGTATTCCAAGAATAATTATCCTCATTCCATAACAAAATTCAAAGAAAATCTTTCTCCCTCTTTTATCCATAATTTTCGAAAAAAATGAAAAAATAGGCAACAATGATTTATTTTATTTTAAACACCTTTTTTCAGTTATTGGACTTTATGTTTGGGCTACTTTGGGGCCTTTAGGAGAATTAAGATTGGACCTTCCAATAGACTTTGAATTTTCAGTATTGAGCCACAATATTATTCAAGTCCATAAATATTAATTAATCTCACTACATAATTAATATTGCACTATCCATCTTAACCCATATTATTGTTAATATGGCTCCCGGTTATTATTTTCCGTGTTTAAGATTATCCAGTCCATTAATTAATTTAGACCACTGAAATAGCTTCATATTAATTAATATATTTTTCCTTGGTTAAGGAACGACTCAACATTATTATCCATACTGGAAATTAATTTCACTTGCAAGATTTGGTATGATAAAACTTATGAGCTTCTCAAGGGGACAAATCAAACAAGACGTACTTGCACACGTTTCACCGTATTAAATCTTAGCAATCGTCGTGTAACCAATATCATTGTCCAAGATACAAGGTATTGAATCTCAATGATCCTCTTCCCATCATAAGTGAAAGCAATGGCTATTGATTGCACTCGATCCTATTTAAGGGATGGAGATTAAGAAATAATGAACCACTGTGGTCTAATTCTTCTATATTCAGTGCTGAAGAATTTATCCTCCTGTAGGTCCTGTTCAGTGCATCATGATGCAATAGTGCAATCTCTTGGTCAAGACAAGTCAATCTGAGCCTTACACTTCAACCTTTCGCGATGTTTGTTCATTTTCATCTAGGTCGTGAATGTGTACTTTTAGTTACAGGGGACTGTTAATTTAATCTTCTGTGATCTGGTATCTCTAAATTAACTACAATGTAACACATATTATTTATTGAACAGTTATGCAGTAAATATATGTAACATTCGATGATATTTAAAGCATCAGTGATAAATAATTTATTTCAGTAAATAAGACAGAAATTCAGTGTGGTTATACAATGTAAAAGCATACTTTCCAGTATACAAGGTGGTGCAACATAATTTTTATTTTTTTCCTTTTGTTAATTGTTCGCGAGTGTCCTACCACCGGATTGACGAGCAAGGACTTGGGAATACTTTGGAAGGTTTTTTGGTGTGTTCGTGCAAACGGGATCCACCTTCTAGACGGTTGCCAATTCGAGAGTTTAGTTCACGTAAACTCCTAGATATTCCGCATGCGTAGGATTTATGTGACGAACTTGTATACATGATTCGTTGTTGAGTTATTATTTGAATTAATATAGAATTAATTTATGATAGTAATAATTGTTAGAATTAAATTTGTATTTAATATTCACCCCGAATAGATCCAGGCACACTATTCCCCAACAACTGGTATCAAAGCCACGATTTCGGGCTCTGGATTTTAAATTGTAATATAATTCGTTGTTCATTGAATTTGGAATTGGATAGTAGAATTGCTAGATCTTTTTTGCAGGTATCCAATTGTCATGGTATTTGATGAATGTTTATTTATGCATGCATATGAATTGTGGTTTTTAATTCGATTCGTTCGAATTCGTTTTGCCTTGTGAGAAAATCCACGAGTAGATTAGGTTTTGTTTGATTCGTTCAATGTAATAGACTAGTCTAGATCTAGGTTTATTTATTTTGTAAATAAATTGCAACCGGATCGGAGACAGAGGCTGAGATGAAGAATTAAAAGACGGATCGAGAATCGATCTGAAAGGCGGTATCGCGCCAACGTGTAAGGAGGCACATCGCTGACGCGGATATGCACGTAGAGCGCCGCGACGGGCATGGGGCCGAGCACTTTGGCCGAGCGCCGCGCATGGGATCGGGCGTCGAGTGTGCATCACATATGTAGCGTTGGCATATGATACGGGTGACGGGCGAAGATGGGACCGGCGCAGACGGGCGGGTATGTACTGCACGCGCGTTCGCCGAGACTGGCGTCTTACTGAGAAGAGACACAGTAGGCGAGCGCGGCGGCGTCGCCCGAGGCGCTTAGATAAGACGGGTATGATCGACACTGGCCAGTCTTTACATTGGGGAATGAGTTATGGATCATAATCCCAACAAGTGCAAGGCATGCACTCCGACCCGCGAGCTGGTAGATGATGTGGCTTGACGTTGCGATTTTTTCGAGACGATCGAGTGGGAGCTTTTTTTCGAGACGAACGAAGAAAGAAAAAGGAACGATTTCTCAAGATCAAGACATGACAAAATTAACTGTGACAATTGGATATATGTGCCCAATATGTTTAATTTTTGTTTTGATGTTTGGAAAAATCTCACTTTAAAAAATTACTAAGTATGTTTTAAATAATTAATTAACAATTTTATTCTGGATAATAAAATTGAATTAATTTTGGCCTCCATGATTTATTTATTTGTGAATTCTTTTGGAGAAATTCCCCCCACGGGACGGCCAAAAGATAGCTTTCACATGAATAAATTCCAAACGGATGATTGTGGATTATTATTAGTGGCGACGATGACCCTCCCCACGAGGCTCGTTCAAAGAGAAATAATAATTCTGTATTTAATCATGGTTATTACTTAGGTATAAAATTGATATGCATATACTTCCCCGAAGTCCTCACGTGGCTTATTTAAACTGTTTTGAGATGTTGGCTGATGCATGTTCATATTTTTTTGAGTTTTAATATGAAACATGTGATCGAATTTTGTGATAATTTTGTGCTTATGCAAATCTATATTTATTTCAGTTCAGCATGTCGCAACCTTTTAATCCCCTGTTCAATATACTGAAAGACAATTTACTTACTTGTGAAAACTTCGTCGATTGGAATCGAAAACTTACTATTGTCCTTACTGCACAATATCATAACTGGGTTCTTACTGTCCCAAAACCCGAAAAGCCAACTGATGAGTCCACAAAAGCGGATAAGAAAGATTATGCTGACTGGGAGCGGTTAAATGAGATGGATAAGTGCACTATGCTTGCTTCTATGTCAGGCGTGTTGCAACATCAGGATCAACATTTTGAGACTGCTGCAGACATCATGACAAGTCTTAAAGCGATGTTTCAACATCAGAACCGTGTGGCTCGTTAGATCACCATGAGAGACATGCTCTCCATGAAAATGGTGGAGGGAACGCCCGTGAGGGAGCACGTTCTCCAGATGATGGCTCACCTAAATAAGCTTGAGGTACTTGGTGTTCAATATGATATCGAGACCCAGATCGATTTCATACTCCATTCTCTGCCTAAATTTTTTGAACAGTTCAGGCCGAACTATCAGATGAACAAGCAAGAATTCACATTGCCTGATCTGTTACAAGCTTTGGTCTCGGCAGAGGCGATATTGGGGCAAAAGAGCCAAGCCTTGATGGCAAATGGTCCCTCTTCTTCTTCTAGGCCAAGAGGAGGTAAGAATAAGAGGAGGGCAAAAGGCTAAAAAACAAGTAAACTCAAGCGTTGCCAATGGCAAAGAGAAGGTGAAAGGGGATGGAGGAGTAAAGAAAACAACTAAGGGGAAATGTTTTAACTGCGGTGAGAAAGGACACTGGAGGTCAGCCTGTTCCAAACCCAAGAGGAATGGAAAGAAAGGTAATTCTCACGCACTAGTTGTTGAAACTTGTTTGGCGGGGTATGCTTCCCATTCGTGGGTAGTTGATACGGGATCCACTGATCATGTTTGTTTCACTTTACAGGGGTTCAAGCGGACCCGACAACTTAGTGGGAGTGAGATCCTCATCACACTGGGCGATGCTACGAGAGTGGAAGCTGAAGCAGTGGGAGAAGTGCAGTTGTCTTTTGAAGATAAAGTTTTAATTTTGAGAGATGTTCTTTACGTTCCCAATTTTAGAAAGAATTTAATTTAAGTTTCTAAACTTTTTCTTGATGGATATTCGGTTACTTTTAATAAAGTTGTTACCATTGCTCTAAATAATGAGTTTATCTGTCATGAAACGTTGTCGAATAATCTTTACACAATTAACTGTACACACCACTCACGAAATGCATCCTATAACACATCGACTGTTTCGGCTAAAAGAAAACGTTCATCAAACGTGAACGAGACACTTCTGTGGCATCTAAGACTAGGTCATATCAATCCAAAGAGGATCTAAAGGTTGGTCCAATATAGTTCGTTGGAGTCTCTCCAGGTTGAACCATTTCCAACCTGCGAATTGTGTTTGGAGGGCAAAATGACCAAGAGGGCATTTGGAGCCAAGGGGAATAGAGCTAAAGAAGTGTTAGAGATCGTTCACACCGATGTATGTGGTCTAATGTCAATAAAAGCAAGAGGAGGCTATGAGTATTTCATTACTTTTATCGATGATTATTGATTCGATTATACAACGTAAAAAGCATACTTTTCAGTATAATCCTAACAATCTCCCACTTATACTCAAAGTATGCTTTTACTTTGTATAATCAAAACTGAATTTCCAGACTTATTTACTGAAATAAATTGTTTATCACTGATGCTTTAAATATCATTGAATGTTACATATATTTATCGCATAATCGTTTCAATAAATCGACGTGTTACATTGTAGTTAATTTAGTGATACCGGATCACAGAAGATTAAATTAACAGTCCCTTGTAACTAAAAGTACGCCATTCATGACCTAGATGGAAATGAACAACCCATCGCGAAAGGTTGAGGTGTAAGGCTCAGATTGGTTTGTCTTGACCAAGAGATTACACTAGTGCATGACTGATGCACTGAATAGGACCTACAGGAGGATAAATTCTTCAAAACTGAACAAGGAAGAATTAGACCTCAGTGGTTCGTTGTTTCTTAATCTTCGTTCCTTAAATAGGATCACGTGGGATTGGTAACTATTGCTTTGACTTATCATGGGTAGCGAATCAAAGAGATTCAATACTTTTTATTTTGGGCAATATTATTAGTCACATGTGATTGCTAAGATTTAATACGAAGAATCGTGTGTGCAAAATTTGTTCGATTTGCCCCCTTGGGAGGTTCATAAGCTTTATCATACCAAATCTTGCAAGTGGAATTAGTTTAGGTATGGATAATAATGTTGAACCGTTCTCTACCCAAGGATAAAAGATGTTAATTAATGGAAAGCTATTTCAAAGGGCTTGAATTAATTAATGGGCTAGATAATCTTAAACACGGAAATAATGACCGGAGCCATATTGATTGTAATATGGGTTAAGATGGATAGGCAATATTAATTATGTAGTGGGATTAATTAATATTTATGGGCTTGAATTATATTGTGGCTCAATATTAGATATTCAAGGTCCATTAGAAGGTCCAATCTTAATTCTCCTAAAGGCCCCCTCGAGTAGCCCAACATATAGTCCATTAAGCGAAAAAGGTGATTAAAATAAAATAAATATTGTTGCTTATTTTTCCTATAAAATTTCAAAAATTATAGATATAGTTGGGAGAAAGATTTTTTTTGAATTTTGTTATGGAATGAAGATATGTATTCTTGGAATACAAGATTATCTCATTAAATTCAAGAAATCTCCCACTTGGTTATCTATATAGTTTTTTCGAAAATTTGAAGATATAGGGCAAGAAAGATTTTCTTGATTTTCTTGAAAAGATATTATGGAAGATATGTATTTCTTGAAATACAAGAATATCTCATAAATTTAAGAAGATCCAAATCTTTGTTTCTTGCAAGACTATATTTTCGAAAATAATTCCATAATTTGAGGAGGTGGGATTTTTGTGGAATATTTTAATTATGGGAAAAGGAATATAGGAGATATATTCAAGATTTTTTGGTGATCAAGAAAAGTCTTTTCCCACATTGTTTTTCAACTAGAAATTTCGACCACTCCTCTCCTATAAATAGGGGATGATTCTTTCATTCCTAGACACAATTCCATGTGCTGGAAAAATTAGCAAATCCACATAAGTGGTGCAACAAAGTTTATTTTTTCCTTTTGTTAATTGTTCGACAAGTGTCCTTCCACCGGATAGTTGAGCAAGGGCTAAGGGAATACTTGGGAAGTCCTTTTGGTTAGTCCGTCCAACCTAATTCACTTTGCCATCCCGAGAGGTAAGTTCACGTAAACTCGTAGATTCCGTGATCGTAGGTTTTCGTGGCTTATTATATGCATGATATCTCAGAAGCAATTATTATTTGAATTAATATAGGATTAATTCATGCTAGTAATAATTAAAGAATTAAATTTGTATTTAAATATTCATCCCGAATAGATCTGTGCAACTCATTCCCCAACAATTGGTATCATAATCCAAAAATACACTTAACTATATGAACGAAAGACAAACCAATCTGATACCAATTGTTGGGGAATGAGTTGAACAGATCTATTCGGCGTGAATATTTAAATACAAATTTAATTCATTAATTATTACTAGCATGAATTAATCCTATATTAATTCAAATAATAATTGCAACAACAAATCATGCATATAATAATTCACGAAAACCCACGACGATGAATTTACGAAGTTTACGTGAACGCACATCTTGGGATGGCAACCAGATGGGCCGATTAGACTAACCGTAAGGACTTCCCAAGTATTCCCTTAGTCCTCGTTCGACTATCCGGTGGAAGGATTCTTGTGAACGATTTAACAAAAGGAAAATAAAATATATTGCACCACCTTTGTGGATTTACTAATTTTTCCAGCACATGAAATTGTACTTGGGAATGAAACAATCATCCCCTATTTATAGGAGAGGAGTGGTCGAAATTTTCAGTAGAAAATCAATGTGGGAAAAGACTTTTCTTGATCACCAAGAAATCTTGAATATATCTCCTATATTCTTTTTCCCATAATTAAAATATTCCACAAAAATTCCACCTCCTCAAATATGGATTATTTTCGAAAAAATGATGCAAGAATCCAAGATTTGGATCTTCTTGAATTTATGAGATATTCTTGTATTTCAAGAAATACATATCTTCCATAATATCTTTTCAAGAAAATCAAGAAAATCTTTTTTGCCCATTATATTCAAAATTTTCGAAAATTCTATATAGATAACCAAGTGGGAGATTTCTTGAATTTAATGAGATAATCTTGTATTCCAAGAATACATATCTTCATTCCATAACAAAATTTAAAGAAAATCTTTCTCCCTACTATATCTATAATTTCGAAATTTACATGGGAAAAATAAGCAACAATATTTATTTTATTTTAATCACTTTTTCAGTTAATGGACTATTTGTTGGGTCCTCTATCAGATTGAAAGTGCACCTATCAGTCATGACCGTTGCCAATTTGTCTCCAAGTTGAACAAATTTCAACCTGCGAATCATGTTTGGAGGGTAATATGACCAAGAGGGCATTTGGATCCAAGGGGAATAGGGCCAAAGAAGTGTTAGAGATCGTTCACAAAGATGTATGTGGTCCAATGTGAACCAAAGCAAGAGGAGGTTATGAGTATTTTATTGATGATTACTCAAGGTACGATTACATTTTCCTCATGAAGCATGAATCTGAGACCTTTGAGAAATTCTAAGAATTTAAGGCTCAAACAGAGAATCATAGGGAAAAACGTATCAAGTCTCTACGATTTGATCATGGAGGCGAATACCTCAGCAATGAGTTTTTGAACTACTTATCTGATGAAGGGATTGTATCCCACCATCGCAGACGGAACCCCTCAACAAAATGGGGTTGCGGAGAAATAAGAAACAGAATTCTTTTGGAAATGGTTAGATCAATGATGAGTTATTGGATCTTCCCGAGTCGTTTCTGGGTCATGCCTTGGAAATGGCCGACTTACATTCTCGAACTTGGTGCTATCCAAATCGGTTCCCAAAACTCCCAAAGAATTGTGGACCGGGCACAAGCCTAGTATGAGACACATGAGAATTTGGGGTGTCCGCCCACGTGTTGGACAATGAAGCCCAGTAAGTTGGATCCTCGATCGTAATTAAAAGGCTATTTGTAGGATACCCCGAGGAACAAAAGGGTGTATGTTCTATAGTTCCAAGATCAAAAGGTGGTAATCAAGACTCTACAACATGTCTCACGAGTCCGTGACATCTAATGTCACCCACACTAACCTAATAATTTCTCCCACTTATACTCAAAGCAGACGGGCACCTGTCTTGACACCCATTCCACTCACATGTCTCTCGAATGTATTCAGAGGCAGACGCTTTTTGTGAATGGATTCTTAGGGCCGCCCTCAGACACTATCTTTGCCCACATCTATATCTCCTCTTAACGATTTCTCCCAGATAAGATGGCTTTTCCTTTAGTGTGCTCGTTTGATTTCGTGGACTCTTGGTTCTCTTGAATTTTCTTTTCGCCTTTTAGCAAATATTGCTAGACAAATTGAGTAACACCATCCAAGTCCACTAAGAAGATCTAGAGCCCAATCGTTCTTTCACCGCTTCACAATAGCTATTTCTTATCCCGACTTCCATGGTTGAGTCAATGATGCATTTTGCTTCACACTCGTCCATTTGATGGCTACACTTCCCAAATGGAAACACACTAACCGAGGCGGATAATTTCGGAATCTAAGTCTCGATTGGAAACCGAGTCCGTATAGCCGATGGGGATTGGAGTTTCTGACTCATAAATCAACATTCTATCCCGAGTTCTTTTCAGACACTTCATAATGTTTTTAACTGTCGTCCAATGCTCTTTCCCTGGGTTACTTTGATATCTTGCCACCATGCCTACGGCAAAGCAGATATCCGGTCTCGTACAAAGCAATGCATACATAAGGTTTACGACACCAAGCACAAAGGAATACCTTTCATGTCATCTATCTCCTTTTTTCGTCTTAGGAACATTTTCTTGGATAGATGGATTCCAAGTCCGAAAGGTCTGAATCCTTTTCTTGGAATCTTGCATCTTTGAATCGTTTCAAAACCGGTTCATGTATGAAACTTGCGATAACCCGATCATCCTTTTCTTGCGATCTCGAGTGATCTTGATCCCAAAGATGTGTCCGGCTTTCCCTAAGTCTTTCATATCAAACTATTTTGAAAAACCATGCCCTTACGTCTGATCACACCTTCACATCGTTCCTGATGATTAGAATGTCATCTACATATAGTACTAAGAATACCAATGCAGTTCCGACACGCTTTTTATACACACAACTTTGAAACTCATTTTGATCAAACCCATAAGACTTTATAACATGATCAAAACATTGGTTCCAAGCTCGACGGATGCTGTTTGAGTCAGTAAATGGACCTCTTGAGCTTACAAACTAGGTGTTCTTGGCCTGTTTCAATGAAACCTTGGGGTTGTTGCATATAGATCTCTTCATCAAGACTTCCGTTAAGGAAAGTTGTCTTGACATCCATTTGTCATATTTCAAAGTCAAAATGCGCAGCAATCGATAAGAGAATACGGATGGACTTAAGCATGGCTACGGGCGAAAAAATTTCCTCATAATCGATCCCTTCGTTCTGAGTATAACCTTTCGCCACTAGTCTTGCTTTTAAAGGTTTCAACCTTCCGCCCAATCCTCTTTTCCTCTTATATACCCACTTGCATCTAATGGGTTTGACCCCATTAAGTGGTTCGATTAGCTCCCACACTCTATTATGAAACATAGAACCCATTTCGCTTTCATTGCTATTTGCCAAGAAATCTGATCCTTATCTTGGAGTGTCTCGTCACACGTCCATGGGTCTCGATTAAATCTTGTCCGGAATCAAGTCGAGGGACTCTCCTATTCCCATGAATCTCTCTAAATTTGTCCTAACAACCCTCCCACTACGACGAGGCTCGGTTGAAAGAAACAGACGGTTGGTATATCATCTAGACACATTTGGCAATCGAGGTTTGCCCTCTAAGCTCATTTAAGGTAATCTCACTGGTTTTCTTTGGTTCATATAGTCTTCTTCCAAAAATCTAAAGTGGGTGTTGATTACCACCTTTTTGATCTTCGGAACTATAGAACATACACCCTTTTGTTCCTCGGGGTATCCTACAAATAGCCTTTAATTTGGATCGAGGATCCAACTTACGGCTTCATTGTCCAACACGTAGGCGGACACCCCCAAATTCTCATGTGTCTCATACTAGGCTTGCGCCCGGTCCACAATTCTTTGGGAGTTTTGGGAACCGATTTGGATAGCACCAAGTTCAGAATGTAAGTCGCTATTTCCAAGGCATGACCCCATAACGACTCGGGAAGATCCGCATAACTCATCATTGATCTAACCATTTCCAAAAGAATTATGTTTCTTCACTCTGCAACCCCGTTTTGTTGAGGGGTTCCGGGTGCAGTGAGCTGGGATACAATCCCTTCATCAGATAAGTAGTTCTAAAACTCATTGCTGAGGTATTCGCCTCCACGATCAAATCGTAGAGACTTGATACGTTTTTCCCAATGATTCTCTGTTTGAGCCTTAAATTCTTAGAATTTCTCAAAGGTCTCAGATTCATGCTTCATGAGGAAAATGTAACCGTACCTTGAGTAATCATCAATAAAATACTCATAACCTCCTCTTGCTTTGGTTGACATTGGACCACATACATCTGTGTGAACGATCTCTAACACTTCTTTGGCCCTATTCCCCTTGGCTCCAAATGCCCTCCTAGTCATATTACCCTCCAAACATGATTCGCATGATGGAATTTGTTCAACTTGGAGACGCTCCAGTGAACCATCTTTCACTATCCTTTGGATCCTCTTTGGATTTATATGACCTAATCTTAGATGCCAAAGAAGTGTTTTGCTTCACGCTTTTTTTTTTTGTCGAAATAGTTGATGTGTTATAGGATGCATTTCGTGAGTGGTGTGCACAAGATTAATTTGTATAGAGATTTTCCATCAATGTCCCAAAATCAGATACACTCATCATTTCAAAAATGATGTCATTCTTATTAGAAGAAATTTAGTGTCCTTTAATCGAATTTTAGAAACCGAAAGTGAATTCTTTTTCTAAAACCGGGAACATAAAGATAATCTCAAAAAAACTTTATCTTCAAAAGATGGGTGCACTTCTCCCACTGCTTTAACTGCTACTCATGTAGCATTGCAATGTCTTCTACTTGCGTAGTATTGCAATAATCGTTACTATCGTAGCATTGCAATATTTGCCACTTACGTAGCATTGCAATGTCTTCTTTCGTGAACGCCGCCCAAAGGATGAGGAGGATCTCACTCCCACTAAGTTGCGGATCATTTTGAACCTGTGGAAGCCAACATGATTAGTGGATCTCGTATCAACCACCCACGAATGAGAAGTATATCGCCGCTAAACAAGTTTCAACAACTAAGTGCGTGAGAATTACCTTTCTTTTCCGTCCCTTTTGGGGTTGGAACAGCCAAAACCTCCATTGTCCTCTCTCACCGCAGCTTAAGCACTTCCTCTTTGGATTTTCCTTGACACAACAAGCATTCCTCATCTTACCATTGCCTTTGGCAATAGTTGAGTTTTATTGCTTATGGCCTTTGGTCCTCTTCTTTATCTTGCCTACCTTGGCCTAGAAGATGAAGAAGGACCACTTGTCAAAGCTTGAGTTTGGTGCCTTATCATCATTTCTGCCGAGACCAAAAGCTTGCAACAAATTAGCTAGCGAGGCCAAAATGCTCAAAAACTTTTTAGAGAGTGAAGTACCAAATTCATCCGAGTCTCCGGATCATAATCAGACTCGAATCTCAAGTTTGTTCAGATGGGCCATCTATTTTGAGGACGTAATCCCTTACGGGTTTGCCCTCCACCATTTTCAAATGATTTACATCTCTTGCAAGGTGATCCGACGAGTCCCGCATGTTTTGACTCGTCGGTTGGCTCATCGATTTTTGGTGTGTCAAGAATCCACTTGTGCTTTTGTGCAGTTAGGACAATTAAAATTTTTCGTTTCCAATCAATATAGTTGGGAAATAGGTTGCACAGATCTATTCGGGGTGAATTTTTAAATACAAATTTAATTCTTTAATTATTACTAGCATGGATTAATCCTATATTAATTCAAATAATAATTGCAACAACATATCATGCATATAATAAGCCACGAAACCCACGACGGAATCTACGGGTTTCGTGAGCGTACCTCTCGGGACGGCAAAGTGAATTCGGTTGGACGGACTAACCAAAAGGACTTCCCAAGTATTCCCTTAGCCCTTGCTCAACTATCCGGTGGAAGGACACTTGTCGAACAATTAACAAAAAAAAAAATAAACTTTGTTGCACCACTTATGTGGATTTGCTAATTTTTCCAGCACATGGAATTGTACTTGGGAATGAAAGAATCATCCCCTATTTATAGGAGAGAAGTGGTCGATTTTTTCAGTAGAAAACCAATGTGGGAAAAGACTTTTCTTGATCACCAAGAAATCTTGAATATATCTCCTATATTCTTTTTCCCATAATTAAAATATTCCACAAAAATCCCACCTCCTTAATATGGATTATTTTCGAAAAAAATGATGCAAGAATCCAAGATTTGGATCTTCTTGAATTTATGAGATATTCTTGTATTTCAAGAAATACATATCTTCCATAATATCTTTTCAAGAAAATCAAGAAAATCTTTCTTGCCCATTATATTCAAAAATTTCGAAATATCCTCATGAATAACCAAGTGGGAGATTTCTTGAATTTAATGAGATAATCTTGTATTCCAAGAATACATATCTTCATTCCATAACAAAATTCAAAGAAAATCTTTCTCCCTCTTTTATCCATAAATTTCGAAAATATTAGGAAAAATAAGCAACAAAATTTATTTTATTTTAATCACCTTTTTCAGTTAATGGACTATATGTTGGGCTACTCAGGGGGCCTTTAGGAGAATTAAGATTGGACCTTCTAATGGACCTTGAATATCTAATATTGAGCCACAATATAATTCAAGCCCATAAATATTAATTAATCCCACTACATAATTAATATTGCACTATCCATCTTAACCCATATTACAGTCAATATGGCTCCCGGTCATTATTTCCCGTGTTTAAGATTATCTAGCCCATTAATTAATTCAAGCCACTGAATTAGCTTTCCATTAATTAACATCTTTTATCCTTGGTCGAGGAACGGTTCAACATTATTATCCATATCGGAAACTAATTCCACTTGCAAGATTTGGTATGATAAAACTTATGAACCTCCCAAGAGGGCAAATCAAATGTTGCATTTTGCACATGATTCTTCAGATTAAATCTTAGCAATCACATATGACCAATAATATTGCCCAAGATAAAAATATTGAATCTCTCGATTCATTTACCCATGATAAGTCAAAGCAATAGTTACCAATCCCACGTGATCCTATTTAGGGACTTAAGATTAAGAAACAACGAACCACCGAGGTCTAATTCTTCCTTGTTCAATTCTCAAGAATTTATCCTCCTCAGAGGTCCTATTCAAAGACATCATCATGAACTAGTGTAATCTCTTGGTCAAGACAAACCAATCTCGAGCCTTACACCTCAACCTTTTCGCGATGGGTTGTTCATTTCCATCTAGGTCGTGAATGGCGATTTTTTTAGTTACAAGGGGACCGCTAATTTAATCTTCTGTGATCTGGTATCACTAAATTAACTACAATGTAACACGTACGAATTATTGAACAGTTATGCAGTAAATATATGTAACATTCAATCATATTTAAAGCATCAGTGATAAACAATTTATTTCAGTAAATAAGTCTGAAAATTCAGTTTCGATTATACAAAGTAAAAAGCATACTTTTCAGTATAATCCCAACAGCACATTGAAAAGGGAAGTGGCCTCAAATGCCATTTCTTCTCTCTTTACCCTCGTTCTTATCTCTTTATCTCTTTTGGTTATTGATATGATTTGGATATTGGGTTTGTACTTATTGAATTGTGAATTTGTACTGAATTGCTTAATTTCCCGTTGATGGATTGGTATTTTGTTTTGTTGGATTGATGAATTGACTTTGAATGATTAATTTGTGAGAATTGCCTTGGATTTGGATTGTTTGTGATTGGATGTGGTACTTGTTTGAGTTTGTGATGGATGAATCTCGTTTCCTTGAATTGTGTTATGTTGTTATGAGAAGGATTCATTCATGAATTGTTGAATTTGATTGAGTGAAATTTGGAAGAGTATGCTCATTCATTATTACAAAGCTTGTGAGCTTTTGAGCCTATTGATGTGATCTTTCAATTTCGATTGCATGTTTGTTCTTTGAGTGGTCGTCCATACTTGTGAAGCTAGAACTTGCCCTTCGAATCTGTTTGAAACTTGACCTAGGAGGAATCATCTAAGAGGATAATAGGCATTTCTTTGTTCTATGAAGTCACTTGGCCAAATATTACCCCTACCAAAAGAAAAGAATTTCCATAGTAGCCCGTTTGAGCCATGCAATCCTTTTTCTTGACAAGCTACATCATGTAACCAAAGTGCCCATTGTTTCGAAAGTCCATTTGATCCTTGGTCAATTTGGGGAGCTTAAGTGAGGTATCTAGGGAGAAATGATTGTGAAATAAAAGTTAAAAAATGATGTACACACTCAAAGTTGGAAGGAATGATTGAAAAAAAAAAAAAAGGAAAGAGGTAAAAAGAAAAATGGCCTAGTGGGGAATGATAGAATATGAAATTGAAACATGTGTAGGAAATAAATAAAAAAAAGGGGGGGGGGAACAAAGTTTCCCAAAACCCTTGGAAAATAAAAGTGTGAGGTTGCCAAAATGGTGAGGATAGGTGTTGGGTGTGGGTAAGAGTTCATAAAAATGACTCTTAAGAAAGCATGAAGTTGAAGATGAGAGTTTGGAACAATTGTGAATCTTTAGTACCGACTCTTGAGCTCCACAAGTTGAATGTTGTCACTTATACCATACATACCCTACCCATCCAAAGAGCCCGACATTACAACCTTGCAAAGACCTCTTTGATTAGATGATAATGCCTAAGTAGACGGTAGAGAATTGAGATCAAGGGAAAGCTTATGGTCGTTCATTTGTGTGGATTGACATTGGAGAGATGCATGACCCTATAAACATAAGGGATGAGGGATACACTACCAGTGAGAATGATGAATGAGTGCATTTGACCGAGTTACATTTTGATCACGTTTGGCATGAAGTGGTGAAGAGTTCAATTGGCAATGTGGTTCATGAAGAGGGAAGTTGGTTTGTCTTGTCTTGAACTTTGACTTGGACCATGTTTGTCTCAAGCAATCACCCCTTTTAGTTTTCTTTTCTTTGCTTGGGGACAAGCAAATCTTTAAGTTTGGGGGGGTTGATTAGTGGTGATTTTGCTTGAGTTTTGTGCTATTTCCTAGCTTGGAGTGATGATTTTGCATGATTTTAGCTATTATATGGTTGGAATTGTTATGAAAGTTCATCTAATGCTTTGGTGTTGCAATTGTGCAGGAATTGAGTCAAAAACGAAGGTTCGATGAAGAAATTGTGTAAAAGCAGTTGCTCGAGTCGTGCAAGATGGCTCGAGTCGAGCAGAGCCTAAATTGGGCTTGTGGAAATGCGATTTTGAAGAAAATGTCAAAGGAGGGTTGCTCGAGTCGAGCAAAAGTGCTCGACCTCCTTCTGGTCGAGCACATGAGAAGTTCGACAATATTTTCAAAAATTTGAGTTGCTCGACCAAAATTTGGTTGAGCAGCAAGAGAAATGAAAATGGGTGCACGATTTCATTTCGAGTAGAGCTGACCACTTGAAGTCGAAGCAGCCTTCGAAGTCGAGCGATACCTCGCCGAAGTCGCCGAGTCGAAAGCCAAAAATATCTGAGTTCCCATTTCTGACCTAGGGACACGTGCCAGAGGTATCAAAAGCATATAAAAGGCCAGGAGTTCGTTTTTGCAAACATTCAGTAGCAATAGGGAGTGAAGGGGAAGATATCAAGTGATACTTTTGAGAGCTGAAACTAATACTTTTTCCTATTTTTTACTTTTGCTTCCATAGATAGCATAGATCCTCATAGAATAGCATAGATATAGTTTCATTTTCAGTTTTGAGCAAGAATTCAAGGAGTATTGATGGATTTTGTATGGTTTGGTGCTTGAACTTCAATAGTAAGGTGTCTCTTTCTTTCTTTTGTTTATTTGTTGCTTATTTTGATATGGGTTCTTTGATTTCTTGTTGTTTAGCCATGAGTTTTGCCTTGTGCACCATGGGCTAAGGTTATTAGTGTTTGGGTGTTTGGAATTGTGGTGATGATTGTTTAATTGCTTTGATTATGGTTGTTTATCTCTATTGATGGTGTTTCTTTAGATTAGGGGAATTTACTTGTTCTATTTTGGTGGTTTTGCTATGAGCTTGTGTGTTTTTGCTAGTTTATTTCAACGAGAGTTGGGTAGACAGGTTTAGGCACATGGGTATTGGTTTTATTCACCCGAATTGGAGTCGATTAAGTTCTATCGCAACGAGAGTTGGGTAGATACTTTAGAACCACCCTAATATACATTATCTTCTTGAGTTAAAACCTCGGGTGGGTAGTGAAGAGCACATAGGAGCATCAACCTTAGTCTACAAGTGGGAACACATGGTGACGGAGTAGTTAGCTAATTAGAGGACCATATCCGTGCAATTACCCAGGTTAGCAAAGGGAGATTCACCTCTCGATCCTAGGATTTCAACCGATATCGTACCCTAGGCTTACCATGTACAGGAATGGTATATATTTAGTGATCGCCCTTATGAAATAACCGGAAATAGAGGTAAACACCATAATTGATCTTTTGACAAACGTCTCACAAGAAAAAACACCCGAGCACATATTCTCTCGCGGATTGAACATAAAACAATTGGGCTATATTCCACACCTAGTCCCGTGGATTGATATTAAACCGGGCACTTCAACGACCCTCTTATACTTGAGAGGTTAGTGTGTTACAAAACACGTGTCACTTATGAAGCATAAATCTGAGACCTTTAAAAAATTCAAAGAATTTAAGGCTCAAGCAGAGAATTGTTGTAACTGGATTTTATCTACTCAGTTAAAAAATAATTATTGTGAAAAGCGTATGTTAAAGGCAATCGAAACAGGGAAAGGGACAAAGGAGTTGGTGACCTGGTTCGTCTTTGGATCAGACTACGTCCGGGGGCGTCCAAGCCAGGGAGAGGGTGTATGTATATGCCTAGAAGTATAAGTTGTTCGACCTGTAACAGAGGTGGCCATGGTGGCCTATTTATACTATGACTCCCACCCTTTGGGTGGGAATTTACATAAGGAATAATGCCTATGAAAGGGCTACAATATCGGGAACCATTAATCCCGCCTTGACCGGCCAGAAATCGTCCATCTTCAGCGTGCGCCTATCGTGGAGCGGATGTGGAGAGCGGATTAGTGGCGTGTCGGGGGCTTTCATTGACCACGTGAACTGTATAGTTACGGCTGGTGCAGGTCGCTCCCGACTTGAGGACATAAAGCCAAAATCACATCGTGACTTCCCGAACTGCCGACTACCTGAGTTGTCGACCTTTGTGACTTGAAGGTTTAGTCTTGTGGGAATTACGTGGGCTGATCCCTTGGTCCCCTTGCAGAGGTTGCTTCATGCAGTCTTTGTTGGATTGTTTATAATCCTTCGTGCCCAAGAAGGAGGTCGGGTTTATCCATGCTACAACAATTGCCCCTCAAGTTGAGATCTCTTGTTCTAAGAAGGGACCTTGGCTTGACACATGGACTAAATCGACTCGCGACCATCCGACCTGGAAAGTCTCCTATGAGCGGCTTACTATCCTCGGGTAGGTGAAAAGTCACCTCTATAATACGAATCGTCGCATCAGACTTCCCTCGATCTCAGGGATTCGAAATGATATCGTGCCAGGATAATGACGTAAAGTGCCGCCATTTCGTCCAATGAGATGTCGTAGTGTATTTCACGCAAGCCCCTCGCATCTTTTTGTTGCTAGGGGGCCGAAGTTTTGGCTAATTTCATTTTGGTCCCTCCTCTTCTTTGATAAATAGGCGGGGAATTAGGTTTTGAAAACCTTATTTCCTGCGACTGTCTTGCGAAAGAATTTCCTCAAGATACTCTTCCTGGTTCTTTCTCCTTTCCACCGGAAACGCATTCTCGTGTCCCTGAAGCGGAATTAATCACAGGTAAGCACTTTGGTGCCCTTCTTCGAATTTATGGATTCTAGTGTTTCCAAATCCCTTTTTGCCTCTCAGCCCATGGTGGCTTCCTCCTCTTCTGAGGATGACATCCCTATTGCCCTGCGTCGCCACCGATTTTCCAGCTCCACCACCTGGCATGTGGGTGAAAGTTCATTGGCTAGGGTTATGGGCGACCGCCGGGAGGACGATGCCAATGACGAACCGGTGGATGACCAATTTCTGGAAGAATTGGCCGAAATTACCCATCTTCCCCCGTTGGATGTTAATCTCCTTCATCCCGTCCCACGGGAACGGTCATCAATGGCGGGTCCTTCTACCTCGGTTTCGGATTATGGGGCTTATGAACGAGTCTTCAATTATGATCTGTATTTTAACCGAGCTTCGTACAAGCGACCTGACCGAGCATACCGCAAGTCGGTCAACTCTCAATTCGCGGCGTCCAATAAAAGATACCGATCTGTTCTCTCCGATTAGTATGTGTTGGGACTTCGTCGCATGTACAAGGTGCCCCAGGATGTGCATTTTTATGGGCCGACTCTGGACGAAAGCACCGATCAGCCTCCTCCCGGAATGATTGTTGTGAAAGAGTCTTCCATGTCGGTCGGTATTCGATTTCCATTGCACCCGGCCATTTCCCATCTGCTGGAGGCCTGGAATGTGAGCCTCACGCAGATCACCCCCAGTGGGTGGAGTTACATCATCTCCACCATGGTCATTTTGGGGCAGGCCGGGCTGAAAAGACTGCCTAATCCCGGAGAGATATCTCACGTGATGTCGCCCGTTGCTCAGGCAGGAGGCTATCACGTTGTGCGGCTTCGTAGAGGTAAAGAGCTCGTGAGTGGGATTCCGAATAAGGTTGACGGGTGGCACCAGAAATGGTGGTTTGTAGGAGGAGCATGTGAGTCGGTGGCCCCTTCCAGCACCTTATCCATTAGAGTTCCTACAGATTATGCGATCCGTGTTGAGAATGGTACTTCGCCTTAATATTTTTGTGCTCGATTGTACTGATCTAATTCTTTTCTCGTCTTGCAGTGTTTGCGCCCCGACCTTCTGAGCTATATTGGGACTTTCTCGAGGCGTTCAAGGAGGTTCAAGATACACCCCCTAGCTGGCGAGACATTAATTTGCTAAACTCCGAGCTCGACCGCTTGCAAGCCGGACTGTACACTTACCCTCTCCACTTGCTAAAGGTTCTATTTTTATGTTAGATCCGGATATCCTGATCTACAGCCGTCGGCCCTCTGCCTCCGAGAGGGCCTCACGACCTCGATTAGTACTAGGCTCCATGAGGCGCCCGCCTCTTGCCGCCCTGGGGACATTCCGGATTCGGACTCCTCGGCTGCCGACAAAGGTAAGAAGAAAGTCGCTTTAACTCGCCACTGGCCGGTGAGCGACCTCCCAAGAGGGCGCTGATTTGAACCGGCACGCGACCGATCCATGTCAAGCTCAGGGGGTCTTTTGGAAGGGTGGCTCAACCGACACCTTTGCCGACTTCTACCGGGAGGGGAGGTCGCCATCCGGAGGACGATTCTCGGATTGGTTGGGATGAGCGAGAGGACGAGAGGTAGGCCGTTTGTAAATCGTTAATGAATTTACCTCAAAACAGGGACCAAACTTAATATATTTGTTCCTCCTTGCTAGGCCAGAGCCGACGGCCGCAAGTTCTCACCAGAGGTGCTGAGCTTCCTGAGATCCCCGATTCCCACACTGGAAGGCACGCCCGGAGACTGGCCCGGCTACTTGGAGCGGACGATGAGGAACGTGTCGCGCGCATGGACGAAGGATGATCACTTCTCTGCCCATCGCCAAAAAGTCACGGGCAACATGTATTCGGCTGTTGTCCACTCCTTGAAGGCCGCCCTCTACATGTTAAAGGCCTGCGCCCAATCCGAGCTCGAGCTCTCCAAACTAGAGAAGGCCCAGGCGATGACCTCCGAGCAAGCGAAATCACTGATAGTTGCCTATGAGGTGCAAAAGAAACTGGAGGTTACCAAGGCTGACTTGGCCAAGAGGGCCTTGGAGCTCGAGGGCCAGCTGAAGAAAGTCGAGAGACTGCTCGGGGGGGAGAAGGAGGTTGTGACCCGGATGAAGGCGAAGCTGATCCACAAGGATGTAGAGGTTGGGGAGAAGTGACCCGATGAAGATTTAACACTTTAAGGTGTCGAAGAGCGTAATGCTAACCGCTTATGTCGTGGCCGATTCGCGCTTATCCGAAATTGTTTGGTGGAAGAACCTATTTGCCGACCTCTCGACATTGTGATCGAAGCCGATCTAACTTCGTTCGCGACTTCCCCCTGCCTCCGACATTGTGCTGGAGATTAAAGATCTGGAAGATCTGGGCATTGATTTGTCCTTCTTCCCTAATCAGAGTCGGATCATGCACCCCACTCCCGATCCAGATGAGACACAGCCGGGAGACTCCGAGGTGGTCCTCGAGACTCAGTCGGATGAGGAGGATAAAATTTAAATGAAGTGCCCGAGATATCCCGGCGCGGCTCCTCCCTAAGAGCAGGCCACAACTGGCCTCTAGGGGAGGTGTTTACCAGCCCAAGATCCCGAAGGCGGGCTGCCCACACCCTCACCAGCGTTATTCAGCAACAATTAGGTGGGAATCCTTTGAACATAGTCAGTGGTTGCTGATGGGATTCTTGATCGTTCTTAAGAATGATGACATCGAGAATCCCGATAAGAAAAAGGAGATTGAGAAGTTGTTGAACCCCATCTCCAACAATACTTTTGATCAACATGCCTTAAAGCCGGAAGTCGCCTGCCAGTCGTGGATATTGGGTTGTAGCAAAACACCTTTCGTCAGTTATCATGATGTATCTTGGTTTCCGCTTGATGTAATCTAGCCTTCGGGCTTTTATAATGTACCGACCTTTGGGCTTGTTGTCATTAATGAAATCTGCCTTTTTCTTTCCTTTATTGTGCCGACTTGATTTCCTTATGCGACTATAATCTGTGCGTATGTTCATTCATCTTATTGGCATTGTTATTTTAGATTGAACCTCGCTTAGTCGTCTTATAAAGTTAGGGGAGGATCACACCGCTAGGGGTGATGATCTCGCCACAAATATGTCGAAAGTCATTCCCGGGGGAGGTCGATGTTTCATCTATGCAACCTCCCTGGGTTTAAACACAAGAATTGTGAAAAAGAAAATTTAACTCATTATTATTGACTCGCCTGAAAGTTTACAAGTACACTGGCCCCAACCCTACTGATAGTATCTCTTCAGATGAGATGCGTTCCACGGGTACTGAGACTGAGTGCTATCTGGGTTCTTGAGCTCGTATGCCCCGTTGGATAATACTCGAGTGACCTTGTATGGTCCTTCCCAGTTTGGTCCGAAAGTTTCTTTGGTTACTCCGAGAGTCTTCTTCAGGACCAGGTCGCCTTCTTTGAATTTTCGAAGTCACACTTTAGAGTTGTAGTATTTTTCGAACTGTTGTTTGTATATCTCATTTCGGATACCTGCCTCTAATCACTTCTCTTCGAGCAAGTCTAGGTTTCTGGCCAAGGCCTCATTGTTGCAGCCGGTCGCGATCTGCGAGTTTTGAGAGTTTGGAATTTGACCTCTGCGGGTATGACTGCTTCCGAGCCAAATGCCATCGAATAAGGGGTCTCTCCGGTCGAATTTCGGCAAGTCGTTCTGTATGACCACAGTACATCTGGTAACTCACTGGCCCACTTCCCTTTTCCTCCCTCAATCTTGGTTTTCAGAGTGTGCTTGATGATCTTGTTCACAGCTTCGACTTGACCGTTTGACTGAGGGTGATAAGGGTAGAAAAAGCTTGGTGATTTTCCATTTTCTGAAGAAACTATCGATCTTATGACCATCGAACTGCTTCCCATTATCGGATATAATTGCTTGCGGTAGGCCAAATCTGCAGATGATGTTTTGCCATATGAATTTGATGACGTGATCTTGATCTATGGTCGCCAAAGCCTCAGCCTCGGCCCATTTTGTGAAGTAATCTACTGCGACTTAGGGTTTTTTGATGAACCCGGTCGTTGGTAATGTCCCGATAATATCTATCCCCCACTTCGCAAAAGGCCAAAGACTGAGGATGCTGGTGAGTTCCTCAGGTGCGACCTTGATTGATGGTGCGTGTATTTGACATTTGTGGCATTTCCGTGCGAAAACCATGGCATCGGCCTTTAAAGTTGGCCAATAATACCCCTGTCTCGTCATCTTATGAGCGAAGGACGGCCCCCGGCGTGGTTTCGCGATACCCCGTCGTGAATATCTTGCGGGATAACGCCCTTGCTCCGGGGTAACACATCGGAGCAGTAGTATGCTGAAGCCTCGCTTATATAGTTCGTTACCAACCAATGTGTACCTTGCTGCCCTTAGTTGTAATTGCTTTGCCTGAATTTTGTCGGTTGGTAATGCCCCAGTCATCAAGTAGTCGATTATGGGGGTCATGCAGCTTAAACTCGGGGTGTCTCAAGGCGACTGCTTTGGTTAGCGGTGGAGGGTGGGAGAGTTTTGTGATGGTGACATCCTCATCTCTGCTGGTCCTAAAGTCACTAGTCGTGCAATGCATTGGCTGGGGAGTTCGCGATCCTTGGTACTAGCTTGATGTAGATTTGTTCAAATTTCGGCAAAAGTGCTTTGGCGACCTCTTGGTAGGTGACATCGCTTTCGTCTCGGGCCTCATACTCCGATATCGGCATGCTACGAAAGGGAGTCGATGTGTACTTGAAGTCGCTTGATGCCCATTCTGGGCGGACATTTCAAGACCGATTGATCGGTAACTTCATATTCGGCCTCGTTGTTGGTGGGGAAATCGAAAGTGATGGCATTACGAAAGAAATCCCATCTGGTGATTAACACAATTCCCTTACGATTTGTTGGCGATTCGAGCCGGATCACGTGCAACTCCCATGGTGGGTGGTCGAACCGCTGGCCCGGGGAGGAGGGGTTAATTCAGCGATGAAGTTAAAGGCCTGAGCTTTTATTGTAGGGCGCTGGCGTATGTTACCCCATACTGTCCAACCTCGATGGCCCTCTTGAGGCATCGGCCCGATGTATCTGGTCGATGGAGCACGTTGCGAAGGGGTAAGGAAGTGAGGACCTCCACTTGGTGATCGAAGAAGTAAGGTCTCGGTTCCACACTCATAACTAGAGCATAGGCTAATTTCTCTAGAAGAGGGTATCATTTGCTCGGTTTCATTTAGCGTCTGACTGACAAAGTAAATGGGCAGATGGGTTTGACCCTTCGCCCGTACAAGCACTGCGCTTAGGGCGGTTTCCGAGGTTACCAAGTATAGAAATAGTTTCTCGCCAGGGACCGGTTTGGCTAAAATGCTGACGTTGGCCAGATATGCTTTGATCCTGTCAAGAGCATCCTAACTCTCAGATGTCCATTTGAACCTCGCCTTCTTTCTGATGGTGTCGAACATGGGCTTGCATTTATCCCCCATTCGGGAGATGAATCTGTTCGAGAATGACGAGCACCCCGTCGATTTTGAGCGTCCTTTTTTAGTTTTGGGGGCCCCCCATATCCAAGATAACTTTGCACCTTGGCCGGGTTTGCTTCAATCCCCGCTTGTCGACCAGTGCCCTAGGAACTTCCACGATTCTACTCCGAAGTTGCACTTTTTCGGGTTGAGTTTCATATTGAACTTTCTGAGTATCTCGAAAGCTTGCGCCAGATAAGCCAAATGATCTTCCATTTTTAGACTCTTCAAGACAATGTCGTCAACGTACACCTCCACCGACTTGCCTATTTTCTCAACAAACATATGATTGACCAGCCTTTGATACGTTGCCCCTACGTTCTTCAAACCAAAAGGCATTCTCTTCCAACAGTATATGTTCTTCTCTGTTAAAAATGAAGTGTGTTGCATGTCGGGCTCATGCATAGTTATCTGATGGTACCCGGCAAATGCGTCCATGAAAGACATCATCTCATGGCCCGCCGTATTGTCAATTAAGTGGTCGATATGCGGCATCGTGAAGAAATCCTTGAAGCATGCCTCGTTAAGATCTGTGAAATCAACGCAAAGTCACCAAGTCCCGTTTGATTTGTTTACAAGGACCGCATTTGCGACCCATTGTGGTTGGTCGGCCTGCATGATCAGGTCGTTGTCAAGCAACTTCTTCACCACTTTAGCGAGGGCCGCATATTTTTCTGGACCAAACTTCCTTCTTTTCTGAGCTACTGGTTTTCGGGCTGGGTCAATGTGTAACCAGTGACATGCGATCTCAGAATCGATCCCGACCATATCCTTGTGTGACAAAGCGAAAACTTCTAGGTTATTCTTGAGGAAATCGATGACTTCAATTTTCAGATCGTCGGGGATCTTGGATCCAATGATGATCTCCAGGTCTGGCTGGGCTGGGTCCACCTTGACCCTTTTGAGTTCCTCCCCGGGTACCGCTCTGGGTCCCCCGAGTCGTGGATCATCTATCTCGGCCTCGAGTAAAAAATCTTCGGGCTCGGGACCCATCCTCGGATCAAAATCGTCATGCTTCCTCTTCTTACTTTTCTTTTCAGTATCCAGTGTCATTATGTGATGACTAACCGTGCGTGCTGAATTTGAATAAGGTGAAGAATAAAGCAAACATCCTCTTGCATCCACTTGGTCACCTTTAACGGTGCCAACCAGCCCACCCTTGGTGGGGAACTTTACACAAAAATAATATGTGGAGGACGCAGCCTCGAATTCATGCTCAAATGGCCTCCCGAGAAAGCCGTTATAGGTGCTCGGGAGGTCGATTACAAGGAAATATAGGAGCCTAGTGTTCCTGACCTTCTCATCCAAGGTGGATACGAGCTCCACAGACAAGCGGACCATGCCCAGAGGTTTGACTGTCGCGTTTCTGAAGCCCTTCACTGTGTGATAGCATGGGGTGATGTATGCTTCATAATCCTCGAGTTGGTCTAGGGTCTTTTTAAACAAAATGTTGCAGAAGGCCCTCCCGTCGACCAGCATCCGGCATACAGTCGTCCCCATGATATTGGCCTTTATAACCAATGGGTCTATGTTCGGGTACACGACTCCAGCTTTGTCTATTTCCCCTAACTCAATTTTGCGGGTTTCTTCGGTCACAGCCAAGATGGGCAGAACCATTCTTTGAGCATTCTCCATTGCCCTGACTTTCGCCTTTAGGCGACGCTTTGATGAGGAGTCCGGAGACAAGCCCCCTATCGTGGAAAGGGGGGAGATGGTGTGGATGACGCGACCTCCTGTGCCCTCTGGTATGGGTGGAACAGGCAGCTCGCCCTGTGTGGCTTCTATCACGGGCTCTCTTTGCACCCGATCTCCCTGCCCGTGTCGGCGGTCATGTTGTCGACCTTGCCCCCCTGATTGTCTGCCCGAGGATTCTTGACAAACTCATTCAGCCGACCATCTTCATAAAGCTTCCACAACTGCTTCAACAGATCTCGACACTCGCTGGTGTAGTGTCCCCTCTGGTCATGATAGTGGCAATACTTGTTTGGGTTTAGCCGGCTTTTGTCTTTCATGGGGCGGGGTGCTCGCAACATGTCTCAAATCCCCGGATCGGGTATAAAGCGTTGCAGTGTCATACCCAGAGCCTCCATCAGCTTCACCGGAATGGACTCCTCAAATGGTTTGAAGTTGTCGGGTGTCTTGTAATGACCCCCGGTTTTCTTGGAACCTTTCTTGGGCTCCGCGACTTCCTTTGTCTCTGAGAGCCGGGTCTCCAGCAATTCCATGGTATGGATGAGATTCTTTCGGCCCTTTTCTGAAATCGGGCGTGGTAATTGAATAGTCGGGCCATCGCGCCGCCATAGCTTAGTTCCTCTTCGAGGCCGAGAATCGCCCTCGCCAGCCTTTGGCCTCATCCCCAATGGGGTCCCCTTCAATGATAAGTCTATCGATCCTCTCAACATAGGATCGATCCGACTCTGTCTCCCCCTGACGCATGTTCATGAGCCTCTGCCTTGTCACAGGTCGGGGCATTATCGCCGTATAGTGGCCCAAGAATAATCGAGCCAGTTGCTCGAATGTATCAATGGAGAGAGATGGCAGCGAAGTGTACCACATGTGGGCTGGTCACTTTCGGCGTCGGGGAAAAGTCTACTGCCGTCGTGATCCGATGCCCCCATTGAAGCCCGTATCGCATTGTACTTCACCATATGGACTCTGGGGTCTGTGACTCTGTTAGAAGCGATCTAGAGCCGCTATGCTGATTTTCCTCTGGGCAGGTGCCAGAGTGATCATAGTTCCCAAAGGCGAATCGGGGATGACAAGGTCAGTGTTAGACCTAGAAGATCCATCCTGGTTACCCACCTTTTCCAACAGTTGTTGGACGGTCCTAGCCAATGCCGCGACCTGAGCGTCGCGCGGGTTACTGGCCCCCTGCCCGTGACCATAGTGGTATGCCGAATTTATCGGCGATCCTCCATGGTGCATGTCCAGGGCCATGGCAAGATCTCTTTCCACCTGTTCATCATGGCGTGGTTGAGAGTGAGCCTCGTCCTCGCCCCTCATGAGGGCCTTCCGGGCCGCTTGGCTTCCGAGGCGGGTGAATGCACTATTCGAACCCGCTGGTCTGTCCAGGGCCTGGGGTTTCGAACGATGGCATGTTTAGCCGCGTTGTATGCCAGTTAGCCCGTGGACCGTCCCTTTTCCATCATAACGCGTTTACCTTTGGAGGTTCCGGCGTCATGGAACATTTTTTCTTGGGGTCATTCCTCCTCAACGTCGAAATTGAGGCGTTTCTTGTTGAGGACGGCCATTCCTTTGCTGGCATCCTCCGGTGTTCGACAAGATTCCACGGTCGGGGAACCGTCGGGGCTGCCCGATGAGTGGGTTGAGAACTCAGTGAAACCTCGACGCCATCACGAACGTCGGTTTCATTCCCAATTACAGCTTTTCCCTGGTTGGTTGCCATTTTGTTTTTCTTAGAGAAGGTAAGGTCTCCTTGAGAATTGTTGAAATTTCTCAAGAAATGTGTTCCCACAGACGGCGCCAATTGTTGTAACTGGTTTTTATGTACTCAGTTAAACAATAATTATTGTGAAAAGCATATGTTAAAGGCAATCGAAACAGGGAATGGGACAAAGAAGTTGGTGACCCGGTTCATCTTTGGAATCAGACTACGTCCGGGGGCGTCCAAGCCAGGGAGAGGATGTATGTATATGCCTAGAAGTATAAGTTGTTCGACCTGTTACAGAGGTGTTCGTGGTGGCCTATTTATACTATGACTCCCACCCTTTGGGTGGGAATTTACATAAGGAATAATGCCTATGAAAGGGCTACAATATCGGGAACCATTAATCCCGCCTTGACCGGCCAGAAATCTTCCATCTTCGCAAGGCGCCAATCGTGGGAGCGAGATGTGGAGGGCGGATTAGTGGGTGTTGGGTCATATCATTGACCCGTGAACTGTATAGTTACAATTTGGTGCAGTGTCGCCTCGACTTGAGGATATAAAGAGGAAATCACATCGCAACTTCCCGAACTGCCGACTACCCGAGTTGCTGACTACCCGACTTGAAGGTTTGGTCTTGTGGGAATTACGTGGGCTGATCCCTTGGTCCCCTTGCCGAGGTTGCTTCATGCAGTCTTTGTTGGATTGTTTATGATCCTTCGTACCCAGGAGGGAGGTCATGTTTATCCATGCTACAACAGGAATCATAGAAAAAATGTATTCAAGTCTCTACAATCTGATCGTGGAGGCAAATACCTCAGCGATGAATTCTTGAACTACTTATCGGATGAAGGGATTGTATCCTAGTTAACTGCACCCAGAACCCCTCAACAAAACGGGGTTGCAGAATGAAGAAACATGACTCTTTTAGAAATGGTCAGGTCAATGATGAGTTATGCGGATCTACCCAAATCGTTTTGGGGTCACGCCTTGGAAACGGCGTCTTACATTCTAAACTTGGTGCCATCCAAATTGGTTCCCAAAACCCCTAAAGAATTGTGGACCGGGCGCAAGCCCAGTCTAGGACATATGAGAATATGGGGGTGTCTGGCATACGTGCTAGATAAGGAAGCCGGTAAATTGGATCCAAGATCAGAATTAAGGCTGTTTATAGGATACCTCGAAGGAACAAAAGGGTGCATGTTCTATGGTCCCGAAGATCAAAAGGTGGTAATCAGTACACACTTTAGATTTTTGGAAGAAGACTATATGAACGACAAGAAGCCCAGAAATGAAATTACCTTGAATGAGCTAAAGGGGCTTACCTCAATACCAACTGTACAAGTCGATATACCAAACAATACACTTACACAACCGGAACCTCATCGTAGTGGGAGGGTTATCCAACAGCCCAAAAGACTCATGGGGATAGGAGAGTCTTCAGACTTACAAAGAGGCAATCCATGACAAGTATGCGGATTCTTGGCAAACGGCAATGAAAGCCGAAATGGGTTCTATGGATCAAACAAGGTGTGGGAGCTAGTCGAACCACTTAATGGGGTCAAACTCATTGGATGCAAGTGGGTATACAAGAGAAAAAGGGGATCGGGCGGAAAGGTAGAAACCTTCAAAGCTAGACTTGTGGAAAAGGGTTACACTCAGAAAGAAGGGATCGACTATGAGGAAACCTTTTCGCCTGTAGCCATGCTAAAGTCCATCCGCATTCTCTTGTCGATAGCTGTGCATCTCGATTTTGAAACCTGGCAAATGGATGTCAAGACAGCTTTCCTCAATGGAAGTCTTGAAGAAGAAATCTATATGCAACAACCCGAAGGCTTCATTGAAAAAGGCCAAGTACATCTTGTTTGCAAGCTCAAAAAGTCCATCTACGGACTGAAGCAACCATCGCGTGCTTGGAACCAATGTTTTGGTCAAGTTATAAAGTCTTACGGGTTCGATCAAAATGAGTTTGAAAGTTGTGTGTACAAAAAGCGTGTCAGAACTGCATTTGTATTCTTAGTACTATACGTAGATGATATTTTGCTCATCGGAAATGATGTAAAGGTTTTGTCAGACGTAAGGGCATGGCTATCAAAACAGTTTGATATGAAGGACTTAGGGGAAGCCGGTCACATCCTTGGGATCGAGATCACTCGAGATCGCAAGAAAATGATGATAGGCTTATCGCAAGCCTCATACATAGATATTGTCTTGAAGCGATTCAGCATGCAAGATTCCAAGAAAGGCTTCGTACCTTTTAGACATAAAATCCATCTATCCAAAGAAATGTGCCCTAAGACGCAAAGGGAGATAGATGACATGAAAGACATTCCTTATGCTTCGGCTGTTGGAAGCCTCATGTATGTTATGTTGTGCACGAGGCCAGATATCTGCTTTGCCGTTGGCATGGTAGCAAGATATCAGAGTAATCCAGGGAAAGAACATTAGATTGAAGTTAAAAACATTCTGAAGTATTTGAAAAGAACTCGTGATAAAATGTTTGTTTATCAGTCAGACAGTCTGATTCCCATCGGATACACGGACTCGGATTTCCAATCAGACCTAGATTCCAAAAAATTTACCTCGGGTAGTGTGTTTTCCATGGGGGGGGAGCCATGACATGGAGAAGCGTTAAGTAGAAATGCATAGCGGACTCTACCATGGAAGCCAAATACGTAGCTACTTGCGAGGCAGTGAAGGAAGCAGTTTGGATCAAGAACTTCCTAGTGGACTTGGACATAGTACCAAATTTGCCCAGCACCATCACGGTCTACTGTGATAATGTCGGAGCAGTTGCAAATTCAAGGGAACCGAGAGCCCAGAAGGCCAGCAAACACATTGAAAGGAAATACCATCTTATACGAGAAATCATTAAGAGAGGAGATATAGAGGTGGCAAAAATCGCGTCAGAAGACAACCTAGCAGATATATTCACAAAGGATCTGCCTCAGAATACATTCGAGAGACATGTGGAAGGAATGGGTGTCAAGACCGTTGCCAATCTGCTTTGAGTATAAGTGGGAGATATTATTAGGTTCGTGTAGGTGTAATGTAGATTCTACACGAGACATGCTGTAGTATACTTAAAAGCAGACTTTGAGTATAAGTGGGAGATTGTTGGGATTATACTGGAAAGTATGTTTTTACTTTGTATAACCACACTGAGTTTCTGTCTTATTTACTGAAATAAATTATTTATCACTGATGCTTTAAATATCATCGAATGTTACATATATTTACTGCATAACTGTTCAATAAGAAATACGTGTTACATTGTAGTTAA
This sequence comes from Stenogyne calaminthoides, assembly GCA_037126765.1. Classification (NCBI taxonomy): domain Eukaryota; kingdom Viridiplantae; phylum Streptophyta; class Magnoliopsida; order Lamiales; family Lamiaceae; genus Stenogyne; species Stenogyne calaminthoides. Next base: position 18,429,807 of record JBBCBC010000034.1, read on the forward strand.
TTTAGTGATACTAGATCACAGAAGATTAAATTAACAGTCCCTTGTAACTAAAAGTACACATTCACGACCTAGATGGAAATGAACAAACCATCACGAAAGGTTGAGGTGTAAGGCTCAGATTGGCTTGTCTTGACCAAGAGATTGCACCAGTGCATCATGATGTACTGAACAGAACCTACAGGAGGATAAATTCTTCAGCACTAAAAATAGAAGAATTAGACCTCAGTGGTTCATTATTTCTTAATCTCCGTCCCTTAAATAGGATCGTGTGCAATCAATAGTCGTTGCTTTGACTTATGATGGGAAGAGGATCATTGAAATTCAATACCTTGTATCTTGGGCAATGATATTGGTTACACGACGATTGCTAAGATTTAATACGGTACGTCTTGTTTGATTTGTCCCCTTGGGAGGCTCATAAGATTTATCATACCAAATCTTGCAAGTGGAATTAATTTTCGGTATGGATAATAATGTTGAGCCGTTCCTTAACCAAGGAAAAAGATGTTAATTAATATAGAGTTATTTCAGTGGCTTAAATTAATTAATGGACTGGATAATCTTAAACACGGGAAATAATAATCGGGAGCCATATTAACAGTAATATGGGTTAAGATGGATAGTGCAATATTAATTATATAGTGGGATTAATTAATATTTATGGGCTTGAATAATATTGTGGCTCAATATTGAAAATTCAAAGTCCATTGGAAGATCCAATCTTAATTCTCCTAAAGGCCCCCCAAGTAGCCCAAACATAAAGTCCAATAACTGAAAAGGGTGTTTAAAATAAAATAAATTATTGTTGCCTATTTTTCCATTTATTTCGAAAATTATGGATAAAAGAGGGAGAAAGATTTTCTTTGAATTTTGTTATGGAATGAAGATAAGTATTCTTGGAATACAAGATGATCTCATTAAATTCAAGAAATCTCCCACTTGGCTATTCATAAAGGAATTTTCGAAAATTCCATAACATAAGGAGGGAAGATTTTATTTGGGAGATATATTGAGAAATAGAATATATTGGGTATATTCAAGATTGTTTCTTGGAGAAGAAGCAAGGAAATTTCTCAATCTCCCCTAAACCCTAATATTTTCGTCCCCCCCTTGTATTATAAATAGGGGATGAATTTTTCATCCCCAATGCAATTCCATGTGTTGGAAAAATTAGAAATCCACAAAGGTGGTGCAACATAATTTTTATTTTTTTCCTTTTGTTAATTATTCGGGAGTGTCCTACCACCGGATTGACGAGCAAGGACTTGAGAATACTTGGGAAGGTTTTTTGGTGTGTTCGTGCGAACGGGATCCACTTTCTAGACGGTTGCCACTTCAAGAGGTTAGTTCACGTAAACTCCTAGCTATTCCGCATGCGTAGGATTTATGTGACGAACTTGTATGCATGATTTGTTGTTGAGTTATTATTTGAATTAATATATGATTAATTCATGCTAGTAATAATTGTTAGAATTAAATTTATATTTAATATTCACCCCGAATAGATCCGGGCACACTATTCCCCAACAATACTAGGTATCTCATGATGGATGCACAAATACCTTAGAGGGTATTGGTATACTCATCCGAGAAACTATTTGATGTCCACAATATGTGTCTACGGGTGTCTCGGTTAGTGGGAGTGATGCGATACTCCTTTGACTTGAGGTCAATACACACGACATGTGTGGAGTGATGAACTTTGACCATGACCGACGCTTGCACCCGTCTATGGGTAGATATGACTTGGATTGGGTTCATCACGAAGTGCATGTGCGTGGTAGTTGAGCCAAGAATAGGATTCATTCCTCAATGTGGATTTAGAGAGAATACTCATCTTCTCATCATAATTGGATCTAAGTCATCGGTCGATGCACGTCAACTTAGACTTTGTGGCTAAGTGTGACATACATGATCAATTAGTGATTAGAGATAATATGATCAAGTTATTTGAATAGACACTTCATCATGTTCAAGGCTTAATAGAGTATTCACGAATGAAAGGAGGAAATCGTAATAGCTCATGTTTTAGTTACAGGTAGTTGCACATTTCTCGCAACGTACCTCATATATTGAGAATGTCTGGTTTATTGTCTAAGGTTCATTTAAGACCGTTAGTTTGACTAATCACTCGATATATGAGGGTCTATGGGTCACACAACAAGTAATGGTTGTTTACTAATTATAGTTGGTTGATTAAATGTTAAATTGGATTTAATATTTAATTTATGGAGAATTAATTAATAATGGATTAATTTGGAATTAATTATTATTACTATTTAATTAAATTAGATTTAATTAAATAAAATTCCCAATAATAATATATGGAATATTATTATTATAGGATTTAATATATATGGAATCAAATCTGTAGAGATTTGATATACATAGAATCAAATCCGTAGAGATTTGATATACATGGAATCAAATCCGTAGAGATTTGATATACATGGAATTAAATCCGTAGAGATTTTATATGTGGGAAATAAATCTAAGAGATTTATTTTATTAGGATTTTTTCTAATAAAGGTTAGCTTAAGATTTAAGTTGGGTCTCTCCTATATATATGAGCTCTTGGGAATTCATAATATGTGAGTTCATATTTTCTCCATAAAATCTCTAAGTTAGAATTTTTCTAGCAAATTCATCTTGGGGATTCAACACTGGCAGATCTGTGCAAATTAGTAAACGATTGTTACGTGGATACCATAGTTGAGAAATCCATGTACAAATTGCTGTAAGAATTCTGTTTACGTTTACTCGTATTTAATTATGCAATTAATTATTCGTTTTTGGTGAACTGTTTATTTCCATTGCGCATGTATTACGTGTTTACGTGCCTCTAAATTCCAACAGTGGTATCAGAGCTTCAGGCTCTTTAATTTATTGCATAAAATTAGATTTATAAAATAATATTTTTTTTATAAATCCAATCGGTGTGGTCGTGTCAATTGACCTCACCATATATGTGTGAATTAAAATTGGGGCACGCTCATTAGATGAGGCGCACCCCATATGTGTTTGTTTTGTGCCTCTTCGTCCTCATCCCCAAACCCAGATTAGGGATTTCTCTATGAGAGATTTCGCCCGCCTCCGCCGTTGTAATTTCGACATGTGGGCCGCGGCGATGGCGCTTGAGCCAGCGACCTCGGGTCGCGGCTCGCGCCAGTCGCACGGGCTCACCTCTGCCGAGTTACCGATTCATCGTCCCGTTCCCGATTAAGTCGTGATTCCCTGGTTTTGCCTCTTGTCCCGGCGGTGCGCCTCTGATTCCTTTCGAATCATGGTGGTACGCCACCAATTCACCTCAATTTGGTTTTCGTCGAACGATTCTTTTCAAAACTTGACCCATGTGTCCGTTTTGATTCGACTCTAGGCGGCGTGCCACCGGAATCGAGACGAATCAGTGGCGGCGCGCCGCCGATTCGGTCTTACTGCTTCGATTTTGAACCGACTCGAGCGAAAGGGGTCGCGGCTCCACGCGCGACCCCAACTGATTGTCCTGTTCGCGGTGGCGAGTCGCCCGCACACGAAGGCGGCGACGGTGACTCGCGCCCGTGCATCGACTGGAATGAGTTTCTTTTCTGTTCTGACCCTTAGTCTTGTGCGATGCATGTCTGATCTCGTTCTAGGTTGTTAACTGTGCTTCGATTGTTTTTTGAAACCAAAGTCAGATTAAGCCCTAATTATTGGAACAGTTTTGGGAATTTTTGGAATAATTCTGATAAACTGATGAATTATTGGACGTTTGATTTGGATGACCCGATCGGAAACAGTTTTGGAAACCGGACGATGATGAGGGGAAGGACTATGCCGAAATTGGATTTTGGACAGGCCCTTCCGTGCAGTTTTCGAAACTTGCACATGAGCCCTTAACAAATAAAACAATTAAAATTTTGATTTAAAATTAATAAATTAATTTTAAGTCCAGAAATAAAATTGGATTTTATTCTATAATTAATTTGGTTAATTAATTTTAATAACCATAAATAGAATTTAAAACTGGATTTTAAAATTCAAAATTTAAAAGGGTTATTGAATCCCACTCGTTAACTTGCTTATTAAATTCGTTAGCATTTAGTCCGCGTTATTATTGCTTGGGTAGGCGGCGCCCAAATATCTGTCGGACCGTATTAAATGTTTATGTAGACGGCGCCCAAAATACTTGTTAGTCCGCTTATGTCATTTTTGGGTAGGCTGCGCCCAAATAATTGCTCAAATATGACTTAGATATCATGATGGATCTCGATTAAGCAATTAATACCCCGCCTTTGAAATGTTGCTCACCAAAATATGGTTTTTCATTAAATTAAAACAATGTCTTCCATTAAAATTAAAAGTAAACCGGGGATTTCGTTCCAATGAGTATTTAAGACCAAAGTCTTTTGCTCAGATCTACATTCAACGGGAATTTTATAGGGACACGTAGTGTCGCCGCTTGATGGTTGTAAACCAACTTAACTTTGTTTCACCAGCCAAAGCAGGGAAACGAAAGTTAAGGGACATCCGATTAAACTGAATTTAATCAACTAGGAATTGCAAATTTTGCAATTGGTTTGGAGACCTACTAGTATTGCTATTGTGATATTCAGCCAAAGCATGGATCATGATAGTAGGAATGTGGATCCTAGTCCATTACAATTTATATTTGATATAAATTCGTACTCTTCCGATGAGGTCGTTGAGTATGTGAAAATAATGGAGACAAAATAAACACAAAAGAAAGGCCATGTTTATTTTGATTGCTGAATATTGATCATAGGAATTATGTGTTTAATTCTCATTTTATTTTATTTCTCTTGGTTAGTTGAAATGTATAATTGTTATTGAGATGTGTTTGGAAACAAATAAATTGGCTAGGCAAATTTTCTGGACTGGCACCGAAACATGTGTTTGGTGCTAAGGCAAGAAAAGATTGAGTACGTGTTGGACACGCCAATCTCTGTTACCCCTGTAGCTGGTTTCTTGAGGCAGCTACGTTTGACGTAGCAGCTCAGAAGAAGCATCAGAAGGATGCTTCCCAGACACAGTGTGTGATGTTGCTAGGCATGACTACCGAATTACTTAAGGCAACATGAGAAAATGGGTCCTTTCGAGATGCTCAAGCATCTGAAGGATCTCTTTGATTCTGAATCTCGTTCTGAGATTTATGAAATGATGAGAGATCTGTTCAGATGCCGGTTAGCTGGAGAAGGGAATGTTTCACCTCATGTGCTTAAGATGATAGGCCTAATTGAGAAACTTGGTAATTTAGGCTTTAAGGTAAAAGACCAACGTTTTCATTTATGCTATCCTCCAGTCGCTCTCGAAATCATATCTTAGCTTCATTATGAACTACAATATGAATAAGACGGATGCGACCATGCCTAAACTTCATAAAATGCTCAAGACATTTGAGTTCACTATCACTAAGCAAAGAAGGAGCGGGTAGACAAGGATGTGTGCCTCTACTATAAGTAGAAGAGGGCATTGGAAGAAGGACTGTAAGGTTTTGGTTGCTGAAAAGAAGACACTAGGTGCTTCTAGCACTAGAACATGTATGTTTGTTATTAAGATAAACATGTCCACTAATAGCGCTAACTGCTTGGTATTGGATAACGGATATGGCTCTCACATTTGCACTAATGTGAAAAAGGGCTCATGTGTCATAGGACAATTAGAGCGGGTGAAGTCGTCTTACACGTGGAAATGAAGCAAGAGTTGCTAACTGGACGTGTGGGGACTTATGTTTAGACTTACCCTTTGGTTTTAGATTAGAACTTAATGATTGTCATCTAGTTCTTTCTATTACTCGCAAAATGTATTTGTTGCATTATGGATATAATGTTCTTAACATAGAAAATAAAATACTCAAACTTAGTAATCATGAAAACCCGACTTACTTATGGCATTGTAGAACTTGATCATGTAAACGAGAAAAGAATTACAAGGTTAAGAAAGTTAGACTACTTAACCCCATTCGACTGTGAGTCTTGTGGAGATTGTAAATCTTATCTAATAGGCAAGATGATCAACAGACCCTTTTCTGGGAAAGGGGTGCATGCCAAAGAAGCTCTAGAGTTGATCTACAACAATGTTTGTGGACCATTTTTCACTCTAGATAGGGGTCACTTCAGATACTTTATCACTTTTACTGATGATTTCTCAAGATACGGATACGTGTATCTTATGAAACACAAATTTAAATCTTTTGAGAAATTAAAAGTCATTAAGGCTGAAGTAGAGAAGCAACTTGGTAAGAGTATCAAGACTCCTCGATCAGATCGAGGAGGTGAATACCTTAGCAATGAATTCACTGATTAATTGAAGTTACATGGAATCCAGTCACAATGGACTACTCCCGGAACACCTCAGATGAACGGTGTGTCAGAGAGAAGAAACCAAACCCTGTAAGACATGGTCAGGTACATGATGAGCTTCTCCTCTCTTCAAACATTGTTATGGGATACACGTTTCAAACCTCAATTTACATTCTGAATAGGATTCCATCTAAATCGGTTGAGCATACACCATATGAACCATGGTGTGGCAAGAAGCCAACTTTTACACATATCTAACATGGAGTTGCCCCGTGATTGTGAAAAAGATGCTTACCGACAAGTTGGAATCCAAAGGTGAAAACGGTTACTTTGTGGGATATCCTAAAGAAACTAAAAGATATTACTTCTATCTACCTGAGAAATAATCAGTGATTGTTTCTAGGCAGACCAAGTTCCTCGAAGAAGACTATGTCTTTAAGGAACAAGGTCGTAAGCTGATAGAACTTGAAGAAATTCAAGAACCACAAATTAACAAAGAGACTGATATCTTGTCAAAGCAACATGACAAGGAATCAGTGGGAGCATTCAGCAACTTTCACGGTGGGAGTCTTTCACTAGGTGATCGTCTTTCAGCCAGTGGGAGCGTAATTGGAGTATGTTTGCCAGTGCAAGAATCTCCAAGTGGGCTGAATGAGAACAAAATAGTTCAAACTCCCTCTCAAGAGGCATCTGAAAATGTAGCTCTTGAGGACTCTACGGACATAGATGAAATCGATGCACCACAAAATTTTCACGATCAGAATGTACAGCCTGCACAACCACAGCTCCATAAGTCAATTAGGAATCGTAATCCACCCATTAGATATGGTTACCTCTTGGAGGAACTCGATAATATGGACATACCGGATAAGGACGATCCTAATACTTATTCTGAAGCAATATCAGATATTGATTTAGGAAAGTGGCATGAAGCCACGAAATCCGAGATGGACTCGATGTACACCAATCAAGTCTAGGACTTGGTTGAGTTGCCTAATGGGGTTAGACCTATATTTTGCAAATGGGTCTTCAAGCGAAAGACCAATGCAAATAGCAAAGTACAAACCTACAAAGTTAGGTTGGTGGCGAAGGGTTATAGTCAACGCGAAGGCTTTGACTATGACAAGACCTTCTCATCAGTTGCAAAGATCAAGTCCATTCAAATTTTACTTGCGATAGCAGCACACTATGATTATGAGATTTGACAGATAGACGCCAAAACAACTTTGCTCAATGGAGACATTGGTAAGAAAGTGTTTATGACTCAACTGGAAGGTTTTTCATCTAAGTCAAATTCTAATCTAGTATGCAAGCTAAAGATATCCATTTATGGATTGAAGCAAGCTTCTAGGAGTTGGAATATCCTATTTGATGAAGCTATCAAGTCCTTTTGACTTCATCAGAAATTCGGAAGATCCTTGCGTTTATTGTAAACGCAGCGGGAAGAATATTGCTTTCATAATCGTGTATGTCAATGACATATTGATTTTGGGAAACAATATCTCGTTAATGCAGTCCGCTAAAGATTTGTTGTTAAAGACCTTCATGGTGAAGGGTCTTGGTGAAGCCTGCAACATCCTAGGGATCAAAATCCATAAGGATAGATCCAAGAGGATGTTGGGGCTGTCACAGCCCACCTATGTAGACAAGGTGTTGAAGCGTTTTACGATGGAGAACTCTAAGAGAGGATCTCTATCGGCAAATCGTGGGATAAAGCTATCAAAGAAGGATTGTCCTTCTGTTGAAGCTGATATCAAGCACATGAAAGATGTCCCATATGCATATGTAATTGGGTCAATCATGTACGCCATGACTTGCACTAGGCCAAACGTGGCCTACGCTATCAACATCACTGGTAGATACCAACTGAATTCAGGTGAGTCTCACTGCATTGCTGTCAAGACCATTCTGAAGTATCTCAGACGAACTAAAGAATGTTTTCTTGTCTATGATGGACAGTCAGAACTAGTAGTGACTGGTTAAGCTGACACAAGTTTCCAATCCGACTGTGATGATTACAAATCACATTCAGGTTGCGTTTCACTCTCAATAATGAGGTGGTCAGATGGAATAGTTCCAAGCGAAAAGGACCGCAGATTCAACAATCGAAGTTGAGTACATTGCTATATCAGAAGCCTCAAGGAGACTGTCTGGCTTTTATAATTCTTAAGAGAACTAGGGGTAGTTCTGAGTACCAGTTGTCTAATAAAGTTGTATTAAGACAACGATGGTGCGTATGCGCAAACAAAGGAACCGAGATCAGTAAACAGAAACAAGCATGTACCTAAACTTATCATTTGGTCCGAGAGATCACAAGGATAGGAGAAATAAAATTAAAATGTATTCCCACATATTTAATTTGGTAGATCCTTTCACACTAGACATTTGATGGTCTAGGGGTTTAGACATGTAGGTGATTGACTCTAGTCCAAGTGGGAGAATGATAGTGTTAGTGTCCTAGAGACAATATATTGTAAGGACATAATACTCTATGATATTCAATTTGATTTAATATTATAGTTCATTTAATATTAATGTATGGCAATACGCTTGTTTGAATAGTATGTTTGATTGTTTGCGTTTATTCATGCAAGTGTTCCCATGAGTCATTGTTGTCATTGAGGTTGTGAGAACTCAGATGACTTGAGCATGATTCTCAAATAGCCCCGATCAAGGATCATCAAGAATGGGATATTGATGGTGCAATGGAGATTGGTGTGCGATCTGCATCATACTCTTAGAGAGTGTAGTAAGATCTCACTTACTACGAGATACTAGGTATCTCATGATGGATGCACAAATACCTTAGAGTGTATTGATATACCCATCCGAGAAACTGTTTGATGTAAGTCCACAATATGTGTCTACGGGTGTCTCGGTTAGTGGGAGCGATGCGATACTCCTTTGACTTGAGGTCAATACGCACAACATGTGTGGAGTGATGAACTTTGACCATGGCCGACGCTTGCACCCGTTTATGGGTAGATATGACTTGGATTGGGTTCATCACGAAGTGTATGTGCGTGGTAGTTGAGCCAAGAATAGGATTCATTCCTAAATATGGATTTAGAGAGAATACTCATCTTCTCATCATAATTGGATCTAAGTCATCGGTCGATGCACGTCAACTTAGACTTTGTTGCTAAGTGTGACATACATGATCAATTAGTGATTAGAGATAATATGATTAAGTTATTTGAATAGACACTTCATCATGTTCAAGACTTAATCGAGTATTCGCGAATGAAATGAGGAAATCGTAATAGCCCATGTCTTAGTTACAGGTAGTTGCACGTTTCTCGCAACGTACCTCATATATTGAGAATGTTTGGTTTATTGTCTAGGGTTCAATTAAGACCGTTAGTTTGACTAATCGCTAGATATATGAGGGCTTATGGGTCACACAACAAGTAATGGTTGTTTACTAATTATATTTGGTTGATTAAATGTTAAATTGGATTTAATATTTAATTTATGGAGAATTAATTAATAATGTATTAATTTGGAATTAATTATTATTACTATTTAATTAAATTAGATTTAATTAAATAGAATTCCCAATAATAATTTATGCAATATTATTATTATAGGATTTAATATATATGGAATCAAATCCGAAGAGATTTGATATACATGGAATCAAATCCTTAGAGATTTTATATGTGGGAAATAAATCTAAGAGATTTCTTTTATTAGGATTTTTCCTAATAAAGGTTAGCTTAAGATTTAAGTTGGGTCTCTCCTATATATATGAGCTCTTGGGAATTCATAATACGTGAGTTCATATTTTCTCCATAAAATCTCTAAGTTAGAATTTTCCTAGCAAATTCATCTCGGGAATTCAACACTGGCAGATCTGTACAAATTAGTAAACGACTGTTACGTGGATACCATAGTTGAGGAATCCGTGTACGAATTGCTGTAAGAATTTTGTTTACGTTTACTCGTATTTAATTATGCAATTAATTGTTCGTTGTTGGTGAACTGTTTATTTCCGCTGCACATGTATTACGTGCTTACGTGCCTCTAAATTCCAACACTCAAGGTATCACAAGATCGTTCACACGCCCGGAAAGCTTTGATGTTCCTGCCATCGATTCTAGAGAGAAGATTTATGCGTTATTATTTTGTTATTATCATCACGTTCATCTACACACTACATCTATTGCATAGACACTTTAACTGTAATTTATTCAATGTTTTCAATCATCTTCTTTTCATAGGCTTCGTCTATGCAGTGTCTAGCACCTCCTATTTGCTTACACTTGTACTCGTGATGCCACTCTTATTTCTTTTTTATATTTTTTTTAATACTAACTCAATTTTTGCAATCTTTTATATATGTATTTTCCAAACAAATTATATATATGTATATATAATATATGTATATACTATTAGATTAGTATTTGTATATAGTTATTTATTGTATAGGCCAAATAATCAAATTTAGTCCATATTTTTAATTTTTCATTAATTTTAACACATACTTTTTTCTCTCTCTCCAAATATAGCACATATTTTCACTTAATACTTAAAAACATCTCGAGTCACTATTTCCAGCAAGGTCCGTCTCGATGTGATTGGCGGAGTCCACCTATCTTGTTGACGTGAAAATATTAAAATAAAAAATATAAAAAAATTATCACCACCTAAAACTAGAAATACGGGATATAAAAACATCCAGGGTCACTTTTTTCTAATTTTAAATGGTGATATATTTTTTTATTTTTTCACGTCATCAAGACAAGTGAATACCGGCGACCACATTAGACTGGCCTTATAAAAAATAGAGTCCGGTGATGTTTTTAAGTATTAAATGAAAATATATTTGAAGAGAAAAAAATGTATGTGTTAAAATTGATGAAAACCAAAAAGTATGTGCTAGATTTGATTATTTGGCCTATTGTATATCCCATGTTGTATTTTCTCTCATTTTGTAATTATTTTATACTTATATAAATATCACTTCAATGTATAAATAAAATTATCTTTCCACACAAAATATTATCTATATGGTAATCGGAACCTAATTTTGCTAACACTTTTTTTTTCATCTGATCATCTCTATCAGCAATGGCGGATCATGTATCACACAATTGGGGCATGTGCCCCCAAAAGTTTTTTTAGTATATATTTATATTGTAAATATTATTTTAGATTTTTTTTGCAAACATGCTCCCAATTTTTACCCTCAATTTCATTTTCAATCCCAATATCATAAAGAATTAAATGAGAGATCAATGAGTGAATGATAATTTAGTTGAATATATTGAGAGATAAGTTTTTGACAGTATTGATAATGATTCAATCATTAAATATTTCCATCTATGAAAACTCATAAATTTTAAATGTAATAAATTTGAGTCAATTCAAATGACATCAAGAGTAGCATGCAGCGGTGAGGAAGGGGAAGAGGGTAGAACGCTCCGACCATTTTTTCGAGAGACAACCGGTGAGGTAGCAAAACTATCCCAACCCTAGGTTTAACCCAAGCCACCCCGGTCCGAACAGATGGAATGATAGAGTGGTAGTAGACAGAGATAACCGCAATCGGAAGTTTGTAGATGGAAACCCTAGGTATAGAACGGAAGTGGAGGTATGCGAGATGTCTCACAACTTCCTTTTCAAAAACTTTCTAGAGGACTGCACTATGGAGGAACTGCTTCAATGCTTCCAAAAAATCGGGGAGGTAAACGATGTATTTTGTCCAAAAAATAAAGATAGACAAGGAAAGTTTTTTGGTTTCGTTAGGTTTCCAAGGAGCTACGATCCAGCAGTAATCTTGGAAGAGTTGAACAATATTTGGTTAGGTAGCTACAAGCTCAGGGCCTTTGTACCTAGACTCGGTAGAGATGAGACTCAGTATCAAAGGCAGATACTTAAGAAAACTAATGGTGTAAAGAGTTTTCCACCTAACCTAGGAGAAAGGAAGAATAATGTCTCTTTTGCAGAAATCATCAACGGACAGAGGAAGCGAGAACTCCGTGGAGTGGTTACCAACGGTAAAATATCAAACCTTAGAGAAGGAAATGACCTGGTTAAAAGTGTGATACACGGGTCACCTAAGAACAGAGTACCCATGGGAGGAGTACATGAGTGAACTGGAGGGGGAATGTGGTGGTAATATGAAATTGAGGCCGCTTGGGGGTAATCTTATGTTGCTGCAATCGTCCTCCAATGTGCCGATTAAAGATCTGGTGGAGGGCTTCGATGAGTGGTCAAAATTCTGGTTTGATTAGATCAGGCCGTGGGAAGTAACGAATGTTAATCAGCACCCATTAATATGGACAAGGTGGATCGGGGTTCCACCACACTCATGGTCAAACAAATTCTTCTCCGTAGCATCGGCAAATTTGGGTTTGTTCATGAAACTGGATGGTTCGGATCAGATGGATCGTTTGGACGAGGCTAGGATCCTAATATCTACAACAATTATGAGAAAGGTTGATATGCTCATGCAGATACAAATCAATGGAATTTCATTTCTTGTCCGTGTCATGGAGGAGGCGAAGTGCAACTGCAAGATAAATGAAAAATTGGCAAATAGCGCAGGCATGAAGTAGGAATATGAGTCGTCAGATGAGGAGGAACAATATCCAAACTCTGTTTTTGGCCGAGAAGATGGGAAGGAAGATGATGTGGATGAGCAATTATCGGATGCAAACAGGCCGAAAAATTTCGAATTGGTCGGAGTTAGTGATTCCACACGGTGGAGCATCCCAACAGGCACACGCGTGGGGGAGGATTTCTTGAACAAAGAGAAGGCTGCGGATGATAGGGCGTCGCCCTCGATAATAGCCGAATCTGGTACAATACCAGAGGAACAAATTGATTGTGCAGGCATCCCTATCCAACGTGCAAAACTTGGGCCCCACGAGGTTGGTTATGGCGATGCGGGATTTGATGAAGTATTGAATGTCCCACTTAATCATGCGAGTGGGCCGAAATCAGGTATGTAGAGGGAAATAGATAGAGTGACCGCGGGGCCCATTGCAATGGGGACAGATAAGAATTTAGCAGAAACCACAAAAGCCCAAGAGTCTAGTGCAGGGGATGAGCCCATTATCGTTCAAAATGGGCCGCAGGAAAATATTGTAGAAAATGGGCCAGGCCTGATAATGCGAATCTAGCCACAAACATCATCACAGAAACCGACCCCATCTCAAACCCAAAATTGGATTACCAAATACAAGCCCTTTGGTCATTCTTGATTCCCAATCTTCACCGGAAACCCTATCTGTTAATCCCCTAGAACCACACCCATACCAATAATCCCCTTCCAATCTCCCCAAACCAATCCCCCATTTCTGAATCCCCAACGCCACATCCCTAAAAATAATGTATACTCCCACAAATTCCCTATACCGAACCAACTAAACCCACGACCAAATTAATAGATCCATCTCTGAATCGCACAAATATAACCAAACAAAACCTCAGTCCATCCAATTCAGGGGCTATCTCAAGAGATGAAAGGGTTTCATGCAGTGTGCCGATAGGCAGAGGCTTAGGAGGAAAGAAAAAACTAAAAGGAAAAGAAAAGATCAGAAAAAAAAAGATTGCACTAAAGGAATTCTCCAAGTTTGTCAATAACATGGAGTAGAGTCAGAAATGGACCAGGAGGGCCCCCCTGGAAGCAAGCTTCGAACCTGAAGATCTTATCTCTAAACAGATCAGGGACGAGGCTATTAACACTTGGAAATTGGGTAAACAGATGTGCATTAGAGGGGCTAATGAAGTGATGGTAAAGAGATTGGCTGAGATGGAAGCTTCGGGTATGGGTGAATTGAAATTGTGTCCCCAATGAAACTGATCTCATACAACATCAGAGTGGCTGGGAGTAAAATAAAGGGGAAGGAGGTACGTGATCTGGTTAACTTTCATAAAGTAGACTTTTGTTGAATTCAAGAGTCAAAATTGGAAAAGGTCGATAAGAATATATGTAGGAGTCTGTGGGGGATGGGTAACTTTGAGTGGGCAGCGAAGGCGTCAAATGGTAGATCCGGAGGTATTATTTCAATTTGGGATGCTGATAAATTTGCTTGTTCTAGCTATTGGGATATAGAAGGGGCAGTTATAGTCAGGGGATTTTAGGGAGTGGAGAGAATTCCTTATTGCATTGTCAATATATATGCATCACGCATCTCAGTAGATAAAATTGAGCTATGGGGACGGTTGAATTTGGTAGTTCAGAAGAACAGCGACTGTTGTATTTGTCTTGCGGCCGACTTCAATTCAATTAGGAGAGAGAACGAAAGAGTGGGTCAGAGTAAAGTTATTAATCACAGGGATATAGGAGCATTCGATGAATTCATCAGGGAGGTGGATTTATTAGACCTACCTTTGAGGGGCCGAAAGTTTACTTATTACCGAACAGATGGAAGCTGCAAAAGCAGGATCGACCGAATACTCGTGTGTAATAGTTGGATGAAGAACTAGTCTAATATTACAATCCGAGGCCTCCCTCGGACGGTATCCGATCACTGCCCAATTATCATGGAAGCAAAGGTTGTTGATTGGGGGCCAAAGTCGTTTCGATTTATAAATGCTTGGTGTTCACATCCTGAGTTCAAAAAAGTCGTGGAGAAGGCCTGGAATAGTGATGAATTCAAGGGTTGGTTCGGTGTTGTAGCACGGATTATTCTGCTCTCCCCCATGCCCCAAGAATAGCAAATTTAGAGACAAGCATCTCTAGATGACGTCAGCAAAGGAAGGTCGCTCGAAAATAGCGAGCACCCTAGTCGCGGAAGAAGGGAAGTCACATAGCGACCTAGACAAAACATCGTAAGTCGCAACGCGATCTGCGTTTCTACCATCCAGGTTGGAGTCCGACCTGTAGCAAATAACGGTCAATCGAGTCCACCCAAGGAAAGCACCCAGCAAGCCCCTCGATCCGCCCGAGAATTTCGCCCCACAACTGGCGCTCATTAGAGAGGCGATCTCGGGCCAGTCAAAGCAAACGGGCGACTTGCGGGATTAAAGCCATCTATTGAGCATATTTCCTTATGTAATCTCCCGTCCAGGAGGTGGGATTGACAATATAAATAGACCTATGAGGTCACATTTTTAAAGGTTGGATATCTTAGACTCTAGGCACTAATAATATACATATCTCTGGTTTAGTGTACGGGACGTGATCGATTCTAAAACGAAGCAGGGTCATCAAATCGAGTGTTTTTTTCTTTACATTACGATTGATAACCCTCTTATTTACATTATAATTATTGTTATCTTGATTTCGATTATCGTCGATCCACAACAATTGGCCGTCCGTCGTGGGAAAGTTATTTCTTGAAGAATTAATCCAATTCTTGTGAAAACCCACCAATCCACAACTCATCATACAATGGCGATCAATCATGGGAATGTTGTGATCCTCAATGAGACTGACGCTCGTGATGGTGTCGAAGCGTCTCAAAGCTCCCGCCACATTCACTAAGCGACCCGAAGCGGGTGATGGCCTTGGCGATTATGGCGGTCCTCAACAAAGCGTCTTTTCTTCGATGGCGAAGGAGAATTACCCGTGGCGAAAAAAGACTATTCACGATCTTTGGAACCTCCAAAGGTAAGGGCCTCATGATCGAAAAAGGATGGTCCACGAGTTAATTGGCTTACAATCGTAAGCATCGTCGTTCGGACTCGCCGGGCCTGAAAAAAACGGCGTTGTCGAACAATGTATTCAACCCTCGGAAGCGGGGTGCGGAAAGCTCGGCAAAGGCGAAAACGGAAGCCCAACAACTGATGGAAAGGGTGGGGGACCAGAATGGTTCCACGGGAGTAGATGATGGTCTCACCATCCTAGACTCTCCATTGGGAACGATGGTTACTCTAGCCCCTACCCAGAGGAAAATCGGCATAAGCGGCTCTAGATCGCCTGGCGGGACCCCACGGATCCCCAAGGTCCGTGTGGCTAAATATAATTCATATATGGCCTCGATGGGGGCGTCGGACCTTGACGAAGTGTAGGTTATTTTCCATGACCTTTGGCGACCAAGCCCGTATGTGGTACAACTTTACCGACCTTCTCGGTGAACACGTTTGAACAATTGGCTCGATTGTTCTGAGTCACTACACCGCCTTAGCAGACCCGCAACAGGATAAATGACTTCATGAATACTCGACAAAGAAGGCGGAGTCGGATCGATCTATGTCGAAAGGATCGTGAAACTTATCATCGAGGGCGACCTATGGGGGATGAGGCTAAAGCTAGCTTTGGGCCGTCTCGGCCTCATAAAGGGACCAAGCTTTGGCGGCGCATTGTTGTAAACCTGCGGGAAGAATATTGTTTTCATAATCGTATATGTCGACGACATATTGATTTTGAAAACAATATCCAGATTATCTTGATCCGTTGAAGATTGGTTGTCGAAAGAACCGTGATGAAGGATCTTTGTGAAGCACCTGCTACATCTTAGGGATCAAGATCCACGAGGGATAGATCGAAGGATGTTGAAACATCGCGATCTTTTATGTAAACAAGGTTTTGAAGCGTTTTTGCGATAGGGGACTCTAAGAGAGGGTCTCTCTTAGGCAAATCATGGGATAAAAATTTGTCGAAAGAAGGATTGTCTTCCGATGAAGGCGATATCAAGCACATGAAATATGTCCCATATGCATATCTGATTGGGTCGATCATATCATGCCATGACTTGCACTAAGGCGAAACGTGGCCTACGCTTATCAACATCACTTATAGATACTCTTGAGAATCCGGGTGAGTCTCATTTGGATTGCTATCGAAACCATTACGAAGTATCTTGGGCGAACTAAAGAATGTTTTATGTCATAGTGAATGATCGTAACTAGTAGTCCTTTGGTTATCTTTGACCTGAGTTCAAATCCATTTGTGATGATTACAAATCACGGTCAAAGTTACGCTTTCACTCTCGATAATGAGGCGGTCGGTTGGAATAGTTCCAAGCAAAAGGACCGCAGATTCAACAACCGAAGTTGAGTAAATTGTTGTATCAGAAGCCTCAAGGAGGCTATCTGGATTTTATAGTTCTTAAGAGAACTAAGGGTAGTTCCAAGTGCCAGTTGTCTAATAAAGTTGTATTAAGACAATTTTGGTGCGAATGCACAAGCAAAAGGCAAGAGATAAATAAGCGAGAAACAAGCATGTACCCAGACTTATCATTTGATTCGAGAGATCATAAGGATAAGAGAAATGGAATTAAAATGTATTCCCACATATTTAATTTGAAATATCATTTCACCAAGACACTGAGTGTTCATGTACACACTAGACATTTGATGGTCTAGGGGTTTAAACATGTAGGTGATTGACTCTAGTCAAAGTGGGAGATTGTTAGTGTTAGTGTCCTAGAGACAATCTATTGTAAGGACATAATACTCGATGATATTGAGTTTGATTTAATATTATAGTTCATTTAATATTAATGTATGGCAATACACTTGTTTGAATATTATGTTTGATTGTTTGCATTTATTCATGCAAGTATTCGTAGTCGTTGTTGTCGTTGAGGTTGTGAGAAACTCGGATGACTTAAGCATGATTCTCAAAATAGCCTCGATCAGGATCATCAAGAATGAGATATTGATGATCTGATGGAGATTGGTGTGCGATCTGCGTCATACTCTTAGAGGGGTGTAGTAAGATCTCACTTCTTACGAGATCTTAGGTATCTCATGATGGATCACAAAATACCTTAGGGGTATTGGTATATCCATCAGAAATCGTTTGATGTATTTACACTATATGTGTCTCACGGGTGTCTCGGTTAGTGGGGGCGATGTGATACTCTCTTTGGCTTGAGGTCAATCATACGACATGTGTGGAGTGATGAACTTTGACCATAATTGACTTGCACCGTACATGGATAGATATGACTTGGATTGAGGTTTCATCACGGAAGTCGTATGTCTTTGTTAGTTGAGCGAGAATAGGATTCATTCCTTAATGTGGATTTAGAGAGAATCTTCATCTTACCATCATAATTGGATCTAAGTCATCGGTAGATGCACGTCAACTTAGACTTTGTGGCTAAGTGTGACATACATGATCAATTAGTGATTAGAGATAAATTGATTAAGTTATTTGAATAGACACTTCATCATGTTCAAGACTTAATCAAGTATTCGTGAATGAAAGGAGGAAATTGCAATAGCCCATGTTTTGATTCACGGTAGTTGCACATTTTTCATAGCGCACTCTCATATATTGAGAATGTCGATTTATTATCTGGGGTTCAATTAAGGCCAGATTAGTTTATTTAATTTTTCAATATATGAGGGCCTATGGGTCACACAATAAGTAATGGTTATTTACTAATTATAGTTGGTTGATTAAATGTTAAATTGGATTTAATATTTAATTTATGGAGAATTAATTAATAATAGATTAATTTGGAATGAATTATTATTAATATTTAATTAAATTGGATTTAATTAAATAAGATTTCCCAATAATTATATTTGGAATATAATTGTAGGATTTAATGTATATGTAAATAAATCGTAGAGATTTTCATATAATGCATTTAAATCCGTAGAGATTTATATTTAGGGAATTAAATTAAAATTTATTAATTTAATTCAATATTAGGGATTTTATTTCCATAATTGAAATTTAGTTTGGGAAATAAATTTAAGCCTCCCTATATATCTCTTTCTTAGGAATTATGAAGGGTATCACTTCATATTTTCTCCATAAAATCTAGAGTTTGGATTTTCCTAGCAAATTCATCTTGGGGATTCAACGCTGGCAGATCTGTGCAGATTAGTAAATGACTGTTACGTGGATACCATAGTTGAGGAATCCGTGTACGAATTTCTATAAGAATTCTGTTTACTTTTACTTGTATTTAATTATACAATTAATTATTCGTTGTTGGTGAACTGTTTATTTACGCTGCGCATGTATTACGTGTTTACGTGCCTCTAAAATTCCAACATATTAGCCAATGGGGCCTACGAACTCAAGAACCCAGACGGTTCCCCGGCTCAGTACCCTTGGAACGCATCCCACTTGAAGAAAACTATCAATAAGTTGAAGTCCCCTCTTTGTAATGATTTTCGGCCTATATAATAATAATGTTATTTCATTTTCATGATGTGTTAAACTAAGGGAGGTTGCATATGTAAAACATCGACTTCCCTAAGAACGACTTTCGACATACTTTTTTTTTTTTGACAGAACGACTTTCGACATACTTGTGGCGAGGTCGCCACCTGAAATCATGCGACCCTCCCCTAACTTTATAAGACGACTAAGCATAGTTCACAACCACTTCGCAATGACAATAAGACGATAGCAACAGATGCAAAAAGAAAGTCGCATAAGGAAATCAAGTCGGCACAATAAAGTGAAGAGAACATTCATTAATAATAAGGCCCAAAGGTCTGTACACCAAGAAATACGAAAGTTGAATTACATCGAAAAGCCCGAAGGCAAATTACACCAGGCGGCCAAGAGCCAACATAAAAGTAAAAGTACATCTGGATACTAAAACAACTAACACTTCACCAAGACTCAATTCCTAGACGACTCATTGACGACAATCGACTTCGGGAGATGTTGATCAAAAGTACTGTTGGAGATGGGGTTCAACAACTTCTCAAACTCCTTTTTCTTATCGGGATTCTTGACGTTATTACTTCGGGGGATGCTGATCAAAAGTACTGTTAGAGATGGGGTTCAACAACTTCTCAATCTCCTTTTTCTTATCAGGATTCTTGATGTTATCATTCTTAAGAACATCCAGAATCCCATCAGCACCACCACTGACAATGTTCAAAGGCTGCCCACCTAATTATTGCTGAATAACACTGGCGGATATGTGGGAAACTTGTCTCCCAAATCTTGAAATTTGGTACCACCTCCCCTAGAGGCGGTTGTGGCTTTGTTCATCGAGGGGTCCTTTAACCCAATGACCTCATCGGCCTCCGACCTCGCCCGTCTGAGTTTCAAGGACCACCTCAAAATATGTAATTTTGCGTCTAATCGAGTCGGGAGTGGGGTGCATAATCGGCCCGATTGGGAAAAGAAAGGCGGTCAATACCAAATCCTTCCGGATCTTTAATTTCAAGACGACATCGAGGATCAAGCGGATAAGCCCCCGAGCATAAGCCCGGCCCTCGAGAGAGACAAGGTCGGAGAGATCGACATCAGGGCTCTTCCGGCGGACCACCCGGATGGGCCCCGCAACCGTCAAGACGTAAGCATAATTAACATTTTGTTGTTCGACCTGTTTGAAATGCTCCCTCTCGGCGGCCAACTTAGCCTCGACCTCAGTGTCCTATTTGACGGATCCCTTCAACCCACCCGCGACATCCCTTTGCCGCGGCGTACCCTCGGCTCCCCCGGTTGCTCGCCGAGCTCGGGACCCTTTGCGGATCGGTCTTTTCGAGCTCCAACTTCTTCTACACCTCATGGGCATTTAGCACGGTTTTGGCTTGCTCGGAGATTATTATCTGGGTCTTCTCCAAATTGGAAAGCTCGAACTCAGATTGGGCACAGGCCTTCTCCATGTAAAGGGTAACCTCCAGGGAGTGGACGACCGCCGAGTACATGTTGCCCGTGACCTTTTGACGATGAGCAGTGGAGTGGTCGTCCTTCGTCCACACTTGCGGAATGTTGCTCATCGCCCTCGTATATATATGGGCGGTCGGCGACAGTACGCCGTCCGGGTGGGAAGCCGACCTCGGGAAGCTCAATACCTCAGCGATAACTTGTTGGCGTCCATTCGCTACAATATTAAAAAGAAAAATAGAGTACATCAGTTAGCGACTCCAAAATAATGTTCAAAATCGGATAAGCGGTTTACCTCTTCATCGTACTCCTCATCCCAACCGATCAAAGTCGTCATCAGGATGGCGACCCCCCCGAAAACAAAGCGGTTATGAAATGGAAAGAGGGTCCCTCCAAGCGTTCCCAGATGAGACCGTAGGGGTGTGAGCGGTCTTATCGTGCCATGAGGGGCGAGGACGACAAGCCCCGGAGTTCGGCAGTCTTTTTCTTCTTACTTTTCGACAGCGAGGCGGTCTAAACCGGCTTGCTAGAGAGTCACCCCGAACTCAATTGGGCGCCTGTAGCCCGGTACCAATTTCTTGATGCAGGCTATTTCAAGAAGAGAGGCTCACGGTAGTCGGAATATCCGGATCTGGTGAGGGAATCATGAAAAATCTTTAGCACAAATTTTACCAAATCGACAAAGGAAAAGCAATAAGGGACTTACAAGGGATCATGATGGTGGGGATAGGTGTCTGGTCCGTACGCTAAATGATCAAGTCGAGTTCGGCTGACTAACGCGTCTACCACTGGGGGGGTATCTCGTCTTTTGCCTTGAACATACTCGATAAAATCGATAAAAGATCGGAAGTCCAGTAGGCGTATACACTGCAAGACAAGAAAACAATTAGATCAGTACAACTGGGTACGAAGGTCATAAAAGATTTACCATTTTTAACTCGGATTGCATAATCCGTGGGAACTCGGATTGATAGTATGCTGGTCGGAGAGACAGACTCCCAAGCTCCTCCGACAAACCACCACTTCTGGTGCCACCCATCGACCTTATTTGGGATCCGACAAGCTCTTTGGCCTTGCGGAGCCGCACGACGTGATAGCCTCCGGCCTGAGCAATGGGCGACATCACATAGCCGATCTCCCCAGGATTGGGTAATCTCCTCAAGTCAGCCTGCCCCAACACGACCATGGTAGAAATGATGTAGCTCCACCCATTTGGGGTAATCTGCGTGAGACTCAGATTCCAAGCCCCAACAAATGGGAGATGGTGGTCTGATGGGAATCAAATTCGTGACCATGGTTGGCTCATTTCCATTATCATCCGGGGAGGCCGACGACCATCGAGAGGCCGCCCATAAAACGGAACGCCCCGGCGACACTTTCAGGTTGCCAGCGGCGAGTCCCCGCGACATAGCGACGAAGTACCGACGCAGGTTTTTATCGACAAGCCGCTAACTCGACGCCACCGACTTATGATATCGGGACGCTTAGTCATAGGGGAAAGAACAGGATACAACTCAGTCGAAGACCCACGATAAACTCCCCATACCGGAGTCGGGCGAGGGACCCACCGATGCCGATCGCCGCTCGAGGGGACGTAATCTGGAGAGATTAACGCCCATGGGGAGAGATGAGTGATTTCGCCCAACTCTCATAAACCGGGTTCCAACGGCTCATCATTAAGATCATCTTCCTGTCACACCATGGCCCGAGCCGAAAAATCTCGCCAATATGCCTTGGCGGGCGAATCCGGGGACCCCGACCATGGCCAAGTATGGCGAGAGGAATATCATCCTATAAGAGAGGACACCACCACGGTTGCTAAGCCGAGATGAGTCAGAATCCCATAATCCGTGGAAATAGTTAGAAAGTGGAAGGTATTTACGATTTTGAGTTCAACACCGGGAAGTATGGAGGATTCTTTTTGGCGGAGGTGAACTGGAAAAAAAAAAGAATCAAAATTCTCGTGGGGAATAAGGTTTTTGAAAACCTAATTCCCCACTATTTATAGAAGAAGAAGAGGGGCGAAATCTGATTCTGAAAGCCGGGCCCCCGGTGAACAGTCGCGGGATTGCGTGTGTAAATCACCATGACGTCCATTGGACCCTCCTCTGGCGCCTCGCGTCATTAGCAGCAACAAGCTATCATTTCAAATCTCTAAAAATCGAGGAAAATGTAATCGCCCGATTCGTGATATCGATGTAACACCGCCTACTCGGGCGGGAAGTCTCATTCAGGAGCTAACCATGAGGTCAAGTTGATACCCGTCGCATAGCGTGCGACCTCGACTTGAGGGCAATTGTTGTATACGGATTAATACGCTCTCTCCCGTGCCCCAAGAATAGCAAATTTAGAGACAAGCATCTCGGATAGCGTCGACCAAAGGAAAGGTCGCTCGAAAATAGCGAGCAAAAGTAGTCATGGAAGAAGGAAATCGCATAGCGACCTATCTGGAACAAAACATCATAAGTCATGGCCAGCGTCTGCGTTACTACCATCGGTCGAGTCAGGCTGTAGCAAATAACGGTCAATCGAGTCCACCCGAGAAAGCACGCGCAAGCCCCCGATTTGCGAGAAATTTTTGCCCCCCAATTGGCGCTCGTTAGAGGCGATCTAAGACGATCGAAAGAAAGCAGGCGACTTGGGATTAAAGCCATCTATTGAGCATATTTCCTTATGTAATCTCCCGTCCAGGAAGCGGGATTAACAATATAAATACCAATGAGGTCACATTTGTAAAGGTTGGATATCTTAGACTCTAGGCACTAATAATATACATATCTCGCTGGCGTAAGCCCGGACGTGATCCCGATTCTAAAGACGAATTGGGTCATCAAATCGAGTGTTTCTTTCTTTCTGTTCTGGTTGATAACCCTCTTATTTCCGTTATAATTATTGTTATACTGACTCAATTATTGTCAGTCACAATATTCGGCTACAGAGTCAAAGAGAAGCTGAAGAAGGTAAAAGATGAATTGAGAAAATGGAATAGAGAGTCATTTGGCAACATTGATAACAAAGTAGATCAATACAAATAGGAGATTCATGAACTTGATATGATAGATGATACCTTTGGGCTCGAGGAAGAGGAAATAGTGAGAAGGAAGGAATCAACAGCAAACCTGTTTAGAAGGCTTTAACCAAAGGAATAGTTTGTATGCCCAAAAGGCTAAGATTAAGTGGCTAAACGAAGGAGTTGTGAATTCCAGTTTTTTCCATCGGGTGGTCAACTTCCAAAGAAAGAAAAATGAGATCTTAGGCCTGAATCTAAATAGTTCTTGGACTGAAGATGTAAACTTGGTAAAGTCGGGGATTCATGAGCACTTCCAAAAGCAATATTGCAGCCTGTAATGCAGCAGACCAGCCCTAGGGCCTGAAGTGTTCTCGAGAAAAATTTCAGAAGCTGACAACTCGATGTTAACTAAACAGTTTTCAGAATCCGAAGTCTTGGAGGCCATCAATAGTTGTGAATCATCAAAAAGTCCTGGGCCAGATGGGTTCAATTTCAAATTGTTGAAAGAATGCTGGTATGTGGTCAAAGAAGACATACTCAAAATGTTAGATGAATTTCACAACAACGGAAAGTTGGTTAGAGGACTCAACTCTTCATTCATAGTCTTGATTCCAAAAAAGGAGGCAGCGGAGTCACTTAATGAGTTTCGACCAATATCTCTGATCGGGTGCATCTACAAGATACTTTCAAAAATCTTGGCAGCCAGGCTACAAAAGGTACTTGATCGGTAAATCAAAGTGCTTGTGTGGGTAATAGACACATCCTAGATGGTGTGATGGTGATCAACGAGGCGATAGATGAGGCGAATAGAAAAAAGAAGAAAAGGATCTTTCTCAAAGTCGATTTTGAGAAGGCATATGATACAGTGGATATGAACTTCTTGGATATGAAGCTAGCTAACTTCAACTTTTGCAAGAAATGGAGAGATTGGATCAAGGAGTGCATCTCGACAACTTATGCATCTGTGCTCGTTAATGGATCTTCGTCCAGAGAATTCAAGTTAGAGAGGGGGTTGAGACAAGGCGACCCGTTGTCACTGTTTCTATATATGATTGTCGCAGAGGGGCCGAGCATTCTTACGGATAAGGCAGTGGAGGTGAATTGGTTCAAACCGGCGTCAATGGGCAACGAGAGGGTAATAGTGTCTCACTTACAGTATGCAGATGATACGATGTTCATAGGAGAGGCTACAATGGAGAATGTGAGAGTGATGAAATTCTTAAAAAACTTCGAGTTGTTATCTGGGCTGAAAATCAACTATAACAAAAGTAGCTTAATGGGAATAGCCATCGATTCGGCCACTTTGGAGGATATGGCTTCGATATTGGGGAGCGGCGTTGGGTCCATACCGTTCTCCTACCTGGGTATTATGGTCGGGTCGAGTCACAAGACGAAAGCAGAGTGGAATGGGGTTATCCAGAGGGTGAGAAAGAAGCTTACTTCTTGGAATGATAAGAAGATTTCCCTTAGGGGACGACTTACACTGCTGAAATCGGTTATCTCGTCAATACCTATCTACTAACTAGCGTTCTACTGGGCTCCCAAAAACGTGCTCAAAACCTTAACGTCCTTGCAATGTTCTTTCTTTTGGGGGGGGAGTGAGAATAAATCAAAAATAGCTTGGTTGAATTGGAAATTCGTGTGTATACCAAAATCCACTGGGGGGCTCGGGGTTAGGGATATGGGGTCTTTTAACAGGGTGTTTCTTGGAAAATGGCTTTGGAGATTTTTTTCACGAGGGTAAGGGGTTCCGGGTGAGAGTTGTGAAGTCATTACATGGGGAATTAGAGTTGGGTGAGTCGGGTTCCTTGAGTAACGGGAGGGTGAGACAGTGGTCAGGATGGTGGAAGGGATTAGTGGTAAATGGGGCGGGGAACGAGGGGAAATGGTTCTGGGAGAGTTTAGAGTT
Source organism: Stenogyne calaminthoides (assembly GCA_037126765.1). Classification (NCBI taxonomy): domain Eukaryota; kingdom Viridiplantae; phylum Streptophyta; class Magnoliopsida; order Lamiales; family Lamiaceae; genus Stenogyne; species Stenogyne calaminthoides. The sequence goes on from JBBCBC010000034.1 coordinate 18,455,516, forward strand.
AAATATTGGGGACGGGAGAGAGTCGAAGTTTTGGCATAGCTTGTGGGCGGGGGAGAGGTTGTTAAAAAATCTTTTTCCAAGACTTTTTAATATTTGCAATAATAAAGAGGGTAGTGTTAGGGAGAGAAGAGAGTGGGTTGAGGGAGTTTGGAGGTGGGTGTGGAGTTGGAGGAGGGAGCTATTTGAATATGAAAAAGTGTTTTTTAACAATCTTATCTCATTGATCGATAGGTATATTCCAAAAGAAGGAGTTGAAGGCTGTTGGAAGTGGAGAGCTATCCCAAACGGACGTTACCAAACGAGGCGGGCCTACGAGCTAATCATAGAAGGTAACTTAAACACACTTTCGTTTGGTCTCAACTACTTCGACTTCACCTTCGTTTGGAATAAAATTGCTCCGGTTAAAGCGGCTATCATGGCTTGGAGACTATTATGGGACCGACTACCTACCATGGAGAACTTAACAAGAAGGAACATCATTCAAACAGGAACATCAAAAACTGCCCAATCTGCAATCTCGACCCCGAAACCGCAAACCACCTATTTCTCGGTTGTCCGTACTCAGCCAAAATCTGGAGCTTGTGTTATGAATGGCTGGACATACCTTTACCACTTCACAATCAGGTCCAACCACATTTCAAAATTCACTCGGGCATCTTTCCGGGTAAGAGAGGTAACTTGATTGCATCTAGTATATGGATATGTGTGGTTTGGGTGTTGTGGAATTGGAGAAACAAGAAGATATTCAAAAATTCTCAGTTTAGGATTGGAGCTGGTATTGTGCAAAGTTCGTTATATCGGGTGAATTCTCGTTTAGAGACGGGTTTGTGAATCCCAGAATTATTCTGGATATGTAACTTAGTTATAAATACTCAGAGTGTGGGAATGTTTCTCACATAAAAATCTTTTCCGATCAAAAAAAAATTGAGTTTTTATGTAGTGAAAATTTTCTAAATATATTTTATATGTTTATTTATTTGTCCCGCCATGAAAAATTTCTGGATCCATCCCTGTGTATGAGACTAGGAAAAAATATTATTAGAGGAAAAAATATTCCTAAAATACGTAGTATACATATATATGTAAAATTCATTAACAAATTCATATACATAAGTAATATATATATTTGACTAAAACATATACATGCACTTTGATAATTATATAAAAAATACATGTATGGACTAATCATGTACCTTTAAACTAAATAATTATTATTCAATATGTATAAACATTTGTTCAATACATATATAATTTTTATAAAATTAATACACTTTAATAATAATAATAAGTTATAAAATTAAGATATTGTTATGTCAGAATTCATCATATATATATATATATATATATATATATATATTAAGCCATCAAATTTATTATAATAATATATATCTTTATATAAATAATTTAATTTAATAAATATAGAGTTTATTTTTAAATATAATTAGTTTTGAGTTGGGACCTTGATATTTTTACGTCGATACAAATTTAATGATTCAACAAAATTTAAAAGCACATTTATATATATATTTGCTTTAAAAATAATTTTAAATAACAAAAGGACACGTGTTGAGCATAAGGGGGTGCTGGGTCCCAAGCATAGACGGAGCCCTTTTTATATTGGGTTAGGAAAATATCTAGGGGCGTGGAGTTAGAGGAATTGACTACCATCTCCACCGCGAATTCATCCTCAGCCACATATTGTTTTTTCAACAAATTTAAAATTCATTGCTCTTTTTACTTTTCTATGGCATTAGTTAATTATTATAGCTAACATTGGGCGGCTACTCATTTGACTCTACACCATAGATACTATGTCAGTATATATTTCATGAACCCGCCCCACATAAAATTACTAATTATTTATTTATTGATCAAAATTTATAATCTCTCCGTCCTATTTCCTATTTCAAGTGGCATATTTTCTATTTCGGTCCGCCCATTTTAAATTGCACACTTCAAATATAAAAAAGAATCTTACAATCTTCACTCTCACAATCTCCACTCTTCATCTCCTTTAAAAAATCAACAAAGTCACTTTTTCTTAAAATATGTGAAGGCTCAAATGGAACGGAGGGAGTATTATGTGTTGTATAACACCATAATGTGTAAATTTATAATGTATTTAAATTTAATAAAACATAAGATTGTATTATTTGTTTAAAAAATATACTATAAGCTCGCGCGGGTACTGCATAGCACGATAATATACAACACATAGTCCAAATCCCTAGTTGTGTCGTAAACATCTTATAAAAGCCATTGTTTCAAAGTACTATTAATAACTGCTCTAATAATAATTCATGAAATCAGATTTCATGTTTCAATATAAATAAATGAAATATTTTAAAAAATATATTATAAAAAAGACACATTTGTGTGAAATCGTCTCACCGGAGTTTAATTTAAGCATTAATGTTTTAATACTTTGAGAGACGTAAACATTGATTGTGTTAAAATGACACTTGGTCTCATACTAGTTTTTATCGTTATAAAATACACGGTGTATCTAATGTATACTCAGATTAACATGGTTGAGATCCTTCACCAATTTTATCCGCGGTATCCCTTCGAACCTACTTAATTCCACCAACAATCTGATCCACTACTTTCTAAACTCAAAAAGATATACATAACCTACTTAATTCCATATACCCCATATGGCGCACCATGCACCACTACTTTCCAAACTCAAAAGAGACATATATATACACACACATGTAGCCTAGCCTATTCTCACAACCACTCGCTCTTCACATTAACAAGTAACAACCCTCTGATACTATACTAGTTGTAGCAAAATGACCAAGGTATACCCAAACGCATCATCATGGTCCCCCCTAATTAATCCTCCACCCTCCCAAACCGTCGAACCAGATAATTCCACGATCCTCACCGTTTGGAAGAAATCGCTGCTTTTCAACTGCGACGGCTTCACCGTGTTGGATAGTTGCGGAAACCTGGTTTACCGCGTCGACAATTACATGTCGTCCAACAAAGGCCAGATATTCCTGATGGACGCTGTCGGCGCCACCCTCGTCAACATACGGCGCAAGAAGCTGAGCTTGGGGGACACGTGGTTGGTTTTCGACGGGGAGACGGCCGAGAATCCCTTGTTTGTGGTCAGGAAAAACGTGAATCTCCTTCGCCGTAGATGCTTGGCTCAGGTGAAGTCTAAGAAGAAGAGTTACGAGATTGAGGGTTCGTATGCGCAAAGGTGTTGTGCTGTGTATGATGAGAGGCGGCGGCGACTGGCGGAGATCAAGCCGAAGGAGGCCCCCGTGAAAGGGGTTGCTTTTGGGAACGATATTTTTCGGCTGGTTGTAGAGCCGGAATTGGATACGGTTGTGGCCATGGCTATGGTTATCCTCCTGGATCAGATGTTTTCGTGATACCAAACTCTGGATTGGAACTTTTTCCCGTCTCTGTATATTTTGGTTACATGAAACACACTGTTTTGTAATTCGAGACCTGATTATCTTTGGAAAAAGTGTTCATACTTACAATCTTGCACACGCTATTACGATCCCACCATCCAAGTCTTTTATTTCATAATTCAAGTAACAAATTCTTTTTTGCCTCTATTTTATTAAAAGGGTAAAAAAGAATTTTTTTTATTAAGGGTAGAGCAGAAAAAAAAAATTAAATATAAAGAAAAGGGATTTTGTATATTTTATGTGCACGACCAAATCGGATTTTTTTTTTTAGTTTCTCCGGCGACTCAGATGGGTTTAGCTATCGAATCTGGTTCTTGAAGCATGTTTAGATTGATATAAAATTGAAAAGTTTAAACGAAAGAAACATAGTAAAAACAAGAATGTTTGCTCTCTTTGAAGTTTGAATTTTGGTGATTCTTTGTTATATAAAATGAAATTGGTGTTGATTGGTAAGAATTGAGGGCTTTCAGAATTATTGGACCTCTCCTTATCTAGCCATTGGTATTTAGACTACTTTTATCGGTGGAGTTCACATGAACTTCTGGGGAAAAAGACAAAAAAAAGTAAAAAAATCAAAATCAAAATTGGAGCTAATTCACATGAACCGTTCTCCATGGCGAATTGGTTCAAGGCACGGTTCTCAAATTTTGGCCGATCCCACTCGCCACATGTCACATTTTAATTGCACCATATAATATTTATTAGATTTTATATTTTAATATATTATCTGTAAAAAAATATATATATCAAAATTCATTAAAAAAAAATTCTCTATAAATAGAGACCAATATTGATACATTTTGAATCACAATCTCATATATCTTCTTTTTCGCTTATAATTTCTATTATTGTTATCATGGATCCAAATCATCCAAATTATTTTTCTAACTCCCAAAATTATCCAAGCTCCCAAAATTATCCAAATTTTCAATCTTTTTTTAATCCGAAAGATTATCAAAGCTCCCAATACTCTCAATTTTCTCCGAATTTGAACCAAATTCCTAGCTTTGAAAATGTCCAAACATCAGAAAACATTTCTCGCAATTTGTTCAAAGATACAAATTCAAAGGTGGAAAAAACAATTTTTTCTGTGAAAGAAGATATAGCCTTAATGTCGTCTTGGATTTTTGCCAGTGAAGATAAAATAATTGACAAAAATCAAAAGGTTGATTCACTGTGGGCACGAATTCAAAGCTTGTATGACGAAGCTCGAAAAGAAAATCCAGGGGAGATAAGTGCAAGAAATAGAGATTCATTAAAAGGTCGTTACAATCGACTTAGTATAAATGCTAGCAAGTGGATTGCTGCTTAAAAAGAGGCATATAATTAAGTAAAAAAGCGGAATGAATGGCGAACAAGATATTGAGAGTGAAGCTAAATCAATTTACTCCGTAAAGGGCCCAAAGTTTGGGGACTTGCAAGTTTTTAATGAAGTTATGTGTAAACATCCCAAGTGGGAACTAAATTTAGACCGCGATTCAACACGTGTTCGTGCTGAAGACAACGAGGATAATGAAGAAAGTGGTGGCAGCTCAAAGAGATCAAGGACCTCAGAGGATGGGGCGTATTCGATCCCCACTAATCCAGAAACTCCAGGCAGTTGTGGTTCAACAATTTCACGTCCTACAGGTAGAGATAAAAGGCAAAAAAAAAAAAAAAAAAAGGGAAGGCATCACAATATTCTTCTGTTGATACTGAAGTTGCTGAAGAAATGCGTCAATTGAGACTCACAAGAGTTGCTGAAGTTGAAGTGATAAGTAAACTTGTAAAAGAGAGAATGGATTTGGAGAGAGAAAAGATGAAGCACTCTGTTTTGAAGACATTGTTGGAGAAAGATCACCTGACCCCAGAAGAAGAAGAAATGAAACTCCGTTTGATTGCATTTTTTAATTATTAGTCAATGTTATTTACTGTCATGTAATTTACTTTATGTATTTTTAATTATTGTCATGTAAGGTTTTTAATTTGTGTGATTTTAATTATGAAACTGAGTGTTTGTAATTTTCATTATCATTTACTCCTCTTTATTAAAGTTGTGTCATATCACCTGACAAAGTCCATTATCTATTTTTTCATTATTGAATTTCACATGCACTTGTCTTTATTAAAAAAGAAAAATGTACTCCATTAAGTAAAATAATGATGAGTCATATCACCTGACCAAGTCCATTATCTATTTACTTTTCTGATGCATGAAAGGTGGAAGGAGCATGCTCTTTATTGAAAATTGTTATGACACACCCACGAGACCTAGAAACTTGTTGCCACCACTATGCATTGTTATGACACACCCATGAGACCTAGAAACTTATTTGCCACCACTTGTCTATTGTTATGACACACCCACTCCACGAGAACTTGTCTATTGTTATGACACACCTACCTTCACACCAAAAAACTTGTCGTTTGAATCAATTCACATGTCAAATAGTGATTGCACATTATTGAAGTTGTATCTATATATTCTCTTTGAAACCACATCAAACTTACACTAAATCCTCTCAAGTATAATTTTTATCAAATAGTTTTACCCATTCAACTTCTCAAATGTCTCTCAATGAAAATCAATCGGTAGATAACGATTCAAATTCTGATTCTTTCAATTTCATCGAATTTGATGAATGGGAAGAACGAATTACTCACCAAAATTGTCAAATTGATCGCATTATCGAGGATATGCTTTTAAAGAATCTTAATCGAGCGAAGGAGATCCCTCTCCAGAAATTTAGAAGAAGGCATTGTGAAAGGAACACGAGTTGGGTGAGAAGCGTTTGATGAAGCGACTACTTTGTTGGCAATCAGGCATATACTCACCGAAATCTTTTGGCGTAGATTTAGGTATCGAAAATCTTTATTCCTTCGTATAGTGGATGAAATTACGACCAAAGGCGAATATTTTCAACAAAGACACGATGCCCGCGGTGAGACAAGGTCTTTCACCATTCTAAAATATCTTTGGAGTTATGAGGGGTGTTGGTGTATGGTACATCAACCGATGTTGTTGATGAATACTTGCGAATGAGTGCGTTGTAACAAGGCAACTCTCATGAATTTTGTAGAAAGGCGTCATTTTCTGCTTTGCCAACGAGTACCTCGAAAACCCAATGAACAAGATTTGGCAAGAGCGCTACTAATGTCGGGGAACAACGTGGATTCCGGGCATGATAAGCGATATTGTTGTATCATTGAAAGTGGAAAAATTGTCCTCTTGCGTAAATTTGGGCAATATCGCGGGGAGAAGTGGAAAGCCAACAATCATTTTGGAAGTTGTTGCATCATATGACTTATGGATATGACATCTTTTTTTTTGGAACACAGTGCGTGCGGCAATGATATTAACGTACTCCATCGATCTCCGGTTTTTAGTGATGTCTTGGAAGGTCGAGCACCAAAGGTTAGTTATGTCGTGAATGGTCGGGAAAATGATAGAGCATATTATCTGGCGATGGCATATATCCTTCACGGGTTTTGCATTTGTTAAGTCAATTACTTCTCCCATGACTAGAAAGCACAAATTTGTTTCGCTCAACACCAAGAGGCTGCAGCGAAAAAGATGTCGAACGAGCATTTGGAGTTCTACAAGCTCATTTCGCATTTCTTGACGTCCATGTCTTATGCGGGATAAGCTTTTGATGGGAAGAATTATGATGGCTTGTATCATCATGCACAATATGATAGTAGAGGATGAGCGAGACGCGTACCAAACTTATCATGATCCCACATAATTTTTTATGGATGATCCCCTTTGGTGGTGAAGGTTTTGAATACTCTAGAGAGAATGCATTGCAAGTCTATCCACTTATATGATTAATAGAAAACAAACATGATATAAGCTCATATTCTTTCTAAAAAAGCGACTTGATTGAGCATATATGGAAAAAATTCGGTATTGATGATTAAATATATAATTTAATCTTCCGCATTGTTGTATTTTGCACATCTATTTGTAACTTGATATCTTTATTTACAGCTTTGTATTTAAATTTCTCTAATTTAAATTTTGTTATTGAGATTGTAATTTTATTTTAAGTGTATGGTAAATTTTTTTATTATAGTAACGCATTTTTAATATCAAATAATTTAATATATCATCTTATTAATATAATAAAAATTATTATAGATAAATATAATTATTAAATAGTAAAAAAGAAATATTATTTTATTAAGAGATTGGGTTGTGGGTGTTTGTTGATAAAGTATGAAAAAAGATGAAGATTGATTGAGTTGTAGATTGTATATGTGGAGGAGAGAGAAATAAATTATTTATTAGAAGATTGGGTTGTGGGTGTTTGTTGATAAAGATAGTGTTAGGACAGATGTGCAAGGCGACAATTTTCAATTTGCAATAATGCAGGGGACCACTTATCATGAAGGCAATCGTTTAATTAGTTAAATTCAGCAATTAGAGGCAGATGCTGACTGTTTTATGATTAAATCTAGTTTAATTAAACACAAATTTCATCTAAAAGTCAGTCATGTGCAAAAGAAGAGATGTGGCAACTTAGACATGTACACATAATAATTCGGACTGAAAGAAACATGATTAATTGTGAGATGTTATCCGAACTGAAAGGAACATATTAATTTGACACATATATTAAAGAACAAGATAATGTCGGATCTGTTGTGAAAATGATATAAATTGATTGTATATTACGTATTCACTTTTTATCTCAATTAATTCAACTTTTTCTTTTTTACCATTAATTGATCAAGTTTGATGAATTCATATGAGATGGTCTTAAACTAAGTGTTTCAACATATATGAAATTAATACTTTTTAGGAAGTGTGAATTTCTTTATATTTGTGTATTGGCAGATACTACATAATATGTACATATAAAGTGGAGGTGAGATGCATTCTCCTGCAGCAGTAGTACTTCCTTCTTCTTCTTCCCTTATGTTTTTTAGTAGAGGCGAGAAAATTCACTATTCGTATTGTTGGCCTCTCTATTTGGTATAATGTATATCAAGGAATATGCTCGAATAACATAAATTTGTGAAAAAGAGCAAAGAGAATTCATGGTCCGCTTGGTATCACTCGGGAATGGTAATGGTAATAGGTATCATTAAGGGGTCAATCACTAAAAGTTATTGATTGCATTGTTGTTGCTTGGTTAGAACATCAACAATATGTATCATGTGAGGTGAGTTGAGTGGATAAGGGTAATCAATTACTTACTCTAATCTCATTACTTGTGTATCAAAGCTACCATGCAATATCAATAGAAGTAATTCTCATTAGTCACTTCAATTACCCCCAACTAAGCGGACCCTCAATTTTCAAGAGAAACCTTCATAATATTTCAGTGAAAATAGGGGATTCAAACTTGGCTCGCCGAGAGATTTCTCTCCACGTCACCATAACCAGTCGGCACAGCCCCTTGGGGCAGTACTATTTACTCTTATAGTGCTAGAAATTGCTGCGTTGGGAAAAAAGAATATTGAAAAGCTACCCACCAAAATCGAGCATCTCCCTTCCCAATCAATTAAACACCAGAAACCTTAGTAGCCGCCCCTGGCCCACATACTGATATCCATTTATAAGACCAAATTGATAAAGTAATTAAGTACCTAGCTTTCCACGTCCAACTTCATATTTAGGGGACCCTATGTCTTTGCGTGTATGTACTTATAAATTAATATTTATCTAATAAGATAATTTATTTATTTATTTTTGGAAAAGGAAACAAGTTGCATCAAGTGCACCGTTCTCTCATTCCACATTGCTGCTGGAGGGGTCCCACGTGATCGTCGTCTCCTATTGTGTCGTCATCGCAAGCCACCTAAGCACCTTACTATCGGCCCTATTTAGGGGATCTCACGAAAATTCGAGGCAGAGAGAATGGTGGAATAAGATCTCGCATCGTTTAGTAATTTCATCCAAGTTATGAAACATCCATACAAAAGTATTAAAGCCAAGGGTCCAGCCAAGTTATGATATGATGACATTACAATTTTAAAGCAAGAATGTAAGTAAAAAAAAAAAGAATTCTTCAAACAAGATATATGCACTTCTTCTGTTACCAAATACTTCTAAATTTATTTGTAACAGGTCTTAAATTTTCTGTTATCTGCATTTTTAAACAAAATAGGAATATACGAGCCTCCACATACACACCGTCACATATATACTCAAATTTGAAAAATCTAAATACGATATACAAAAATTCCTAATCGATTTTGATAAGCAGTCAAAATTCAATTTGCAACAATTTGGTAGCAGTAGAGAAGGTAGTTTTATTGCCCAACACACTGTGATGTGATGCTTAAAGAAGGATTACACAAGTGAATACAAATTTGGCAACACTTCAAATTTGCATCATAATTCGAAAAACAGACTCTCCTGTAAAAGTGGTTCATACTATTACACTTATAAATTGATATCATTGCTCTTATAAACTAATATCTATATCATTTAATATTATGATATTAGTTTATGATATTAGTTTATAAGTGCAGTTGTATCAGTGGATAAGTGTTATAGTATTAATTTATAAGTGCAATTGTATAAATTTCATACTACGAACAAGTTTCACCAATAACCTACTCTCCGAAAAATTCAGCTGCAGCAGAGACTATAACAACACATCTCACTCTGTGCTTGCCACTTTGATCAATCCAAGTGACTGAGCCAACTCTATGCTGAACCTCAATAAAAGCCTTATAACGAACTGTCAAATTATAGCTCAGCCTCTCATTTTTCTTCCGAAACACTAAAGTTTTCGGCTGAACTCTCACCGTACTATTCACCGGTACTTCCACTTCGACCTTATACGTGGCCGCACTGTCTCCCACATTCGTTACAATCCTCCGAAATCTCTTTGTTATCGTCCGTCCAACATCCGCACGTCGAAATATTGTCATGAGAGATGGGTAATTGAGGTCGGAGGAAGGATTCGAGCAATTGTAGCTTGACCTTACGATGGTTCGAGTTTGTTCACGAGTGAAGTTCATGGAACATACTAGATTCACCAAATCCTGGAAAGTTGCATCATAAATGAGGCCCGGATCAAGGGCCCGATTCGGATCAATCATTCCGGATCCAATGCCTAGAGGTCCTGCAACCATACCATCCTGTTCCCTGATGGGTCAACCCGTATTATCAAGAGGATTAGCCGTTGTCATCATGGCCGATTGTATGGCTGCGGGACTCCATTCAGAGTGCGCGGCTTTGAGAACAGCCGCGAGCCCCGATAGGTGAGGGCACGCCATTGACGTGCCCGATAAAAGAGTGTAGTCGCTCGATAACTCCACATTGTTACCGATTGTTGGTCCAGCAATTTGAGGATTAAACGAGGCCAAGATTTGAACTCCGGGGGCCATTAAATCGGGCTTCCGGATGGCCTCGTATCCTTGTCCTGGCCCTCTTGATGAGTCGTCTGACAGAGCTGGAGCAGCTCTAGGCTCTGTCCCGAGAATCGTTTGTTGGAAATCAATGCTCGCTGTTGGAGCATCACTCACTGATGCATAACTAATCACATCCTCTGCTTCTTTTGGGCTTATTACGACTCCAGGAAAAGGAAACGTGTTGATTCGATATAATCTGGGATCTTAAGCATTCAGGATAACTGCTTGGGCATTAGTGCGAGATATATCCCCCATCACGGAGTCGAAATGGAAACTTCCAGTAGTTATATTACATATAACGATACTGTAATCAGGGGCTTCCGGTACTTCAGCCGACTCACAAACAGAAAATGTCTCATTGTACACGAGCGGCACGCTTCTGATGATAGCTCTAGCAGGAAATAAACTCCATCCTGTTACTTTTTTCCCATTTCCGAGAGTTAACGTCCCCGCAAACCACCGGTCGACCGTCCCCGACGCGACCACAATCCCCCACGGGATTCCCAACCGTATAGTCCGGCCACTGGGCCCGCGGTTTCCCGCGGAGAAACAAACTACAATGCCCTTCTCTCGTGCGCCGAAGCTAGCAATCGAAAGAGGGTTCTCATACAGCTCCGTGTCATGAATGCTCAGAGAAATCGAGATTATGTCGACACCATCTGCCACGGCCTGATCAATGCCCGCCAGCACATCTGATGTGGATGTGCCGGGGCCGATCACGTTGTAGACAGCGAGACGAGCGCGCGGGGCAACTCCTCTCGCTGTCTCGGGTGCGTAACCGAAGAAAGAAATAGCTTTCACGTAGTTGCCAGCAGCCGTTGACACCACGTGGGTGTCGTGGCCTTCCAAATCCCTCGCAGTATTCCAGGCAAGTGGAATGTCTGGATTTTCGGCACGACCGCCCTCGGTGAAATATCTGGCTCCGATGATCTTCCTGTTGCAGAGAGATGAATTGAATCCTTCCCCGCCTTGGCATTTCCCCTTCCACCTCGGGGGTATTTTGGTCATTCCGTCGTCATTGAAACTCAGACTTTCTGGCCAAATTCCGGTGTCAATGACGCCAATGATGACGTCTTTGCCGTACTGGGATGCGGGCCAGAGGCCAGTGGTGGGGCTGAGGGAAAGGAAATCGGTTGTACGAGTGGTGTCTAGCGTGACCACGTCATCAGCTTTGGCGGAAATGAAACCTGTGGACTTCTTTATAGCTTTCAACTCGTTTTTGGATATGAGAGCGCTGAATCCGTGGAAAGCGTTGTCGTAAGTGTAGATGAGCTTCGGGTCGGATTTTTTGGAAGTGAGTGATGCTGATTTTGCAGAATTGAGAATGGAGGAATACCAGGAGTGGTGACTGGAAAAGGCTTTAGGCATGACGGGTTTGTCCATGTGGATAATGTAGACACTTCTCTTTTGTGCTGAAGCATGATGAACATTTTGAGCCAAGAGAAAAAAACAGAGCAGAAACAGAGCTACTGGATTTGGAGGCTCCATTTACTTTTTTGTCACCTTGAATTATCTGAGCGATTATGTTAAATTGACGACTACAATTCTTTTGTTTAGAATTGAAAATGCTGATTAGATACTACTCCCTCCTATTCAAAATATAAGATGTTTTGACTTATTGCATTATTTATTTTTATTTGATGTTCTGATTTTTATTTTCCTACAATGCTCTTTCTTAATTTTCTTGTTTTACTCTCTATCATGCCATTAAAAATAATTTATTATTAAATAAAGCTAATTTTAATATAATTTTTTTTATTAATAAACGTTCAAAAGTCAAAATATTTTATATTTTGAATAAAACGGAGTAGTAATTTTGCGGGCTTTTCTTTGTTTTCAATTAATCATTTAATGCAGCAGCCGACAGTCGAGGTTAGTGGGTAAGGCGCAATTAGCATGATGTGAGGCTATAAAATATCTGAATTTAATCCAGATTTTGGCTCTGTTGATAAAGCAGACTGATTGATATGCCGTGGACTTTTCTCACCCACCAATCCGCCTCTTTGGATAAGATAACATGAGAGGAAAAGGTTGGGATTCGAATTTTCACATTTATAGTTAGTCCAACTGCCCAAGTCTCATACTTTGCAACAACTAATGTATCAATTATACAACAGAAGAAATTTTTTTAGCTAATTCTATTTTTAAAAGTTTTTTTTTATTAATGATTTTAATTGTATTCCTTTTTAGTCGATTGAATATTTTTTTTACCAACTATACTCTCATCTCTCTTTTCTAAAAAGGCCAATTCTTTTTTTTTTCCTTTCATTTTTCAATAAAGTATGGTACGGGTTTAAATAAAATGTGGTAAGAGTTAAATTAATGGTGATGCGAGAACATTTAAAATTGTGATGCGAATTGAAAAAAAAAATGGTGAATACGAGCGATAAAAAATGAAGTGCGGGGTGAATTAATGGTGGTACGGCTTAAATAAAATATGGTACGATGTGAATTAATGGTGGTACGGACTTCAATAAAGTGTGGTACGAGTGAAAAAAATGATGGTACGAGCATAAATAAAATGTGGTACGACTCAATAATGAATGGTACAGAGTAAATTAATTGTGGTACACCCTTAATAAAGCGTGGTACGGGGTGAATTAATGGTAGTACGATCAATAAAATGTGGTACGAGATTAATTAATATTTGAATATGGTGTAGTATTAGAGTGTTGATCGGATAAAAGAGAGATTTTTTTTTTTTAATTTTTAGGAGAAAAGACCGCTAATTTTTTTTTAAGAATGCAACTGTTTTTTTCCTATTTTATTTAATTCTTTTAGTTAATTAAATAGGGGCATAAGAATCTAAATAATAATTCTCTTGGTTAGAAAAGAACAAATTAAAATTTAATGACATAAAAAAATATTTTACATTGGGCTATTTATAATTCAGTGTAGTATAAAACTTATTTTTGTGAGGAAATAATAAGTAATTCTGGTGTTAGTCACGCATTTAATTCTCACAAATTACTTTTACTTTTGAAGTGACAAATTTTTACCGTCCGAACAAATGTTCTCACGCAATTTTTCGTGTTATAGTTGTGGATTTTTTAAAGTATGAAAAAAATAATTTATAGGTAAAATTTTGTGTAGGCATTTGTTTATTGGTAATATAACGAATGCAGATATGTTTATATGATTAGAAAATTTGTCGGTTCGATTCTACTGTTTCATTTTTCAAATTTTATTGGTGTTTCATTTTTTTGGATTTTTAACACATGGACTCAGGGTATGGTGGTCCGTTGAATATTTTTTATTAATTCACGTGTCATTCATCTATATTATTTAATACAAAGTGGAACACCAATTATGGAATAGGTGATCTCATTCCAAAATTTGTAGGCATAAGGATGAAATATTTTTTCTGGAAATTACATTATGCTGGAAAATTTTATAGTCAAATCTTTATTTATGTAATATGATAATGACATACTATGACCTTTTAACAAATATTTTATACTCAATTTGTCCTGCAATTACTTGTACACTTGCATTATTTGGACGTCCTAACATTATTTGCACATTCCGAAAAAGAAAAACCCTTCATAAACTCCATCCCTATAATATTCACAAACTTACACAAAATGTCATTACTTTTTACTCCACACCTACACACAATTCAATTCTTTATTTTATTTTTAAATGAAAGATTATTTTGCTAGGAATGTTACAGAAAAAAGGTTTTGCCTAGTAAAGTGTTTGCAGAAAATTATACTTTCGAAGAATTGATTAAAATCAGTGATTATAGAAATTTTGATTAATAGTAAAACTTGACCGTGTTTGTAAAAAAAAGTTTAAAGAAAAGTTGACAGCGTTTGTTAAAAAAGTTAATAGTATTTAAAAAAAAAAATTATAAACTACTAAAAATACCTTCTTTTCAACTTTTAACTTATAATAACTTTTGACAGTTTTTTAATCTAATAAAAAAAATATTTCAAATTATTTCTACACACAATTTTAAGTGATTATAATCACTAATATTTTTTTTAAAACAGTACCCCCAAAGACTCATTGGAGCTTCTGAGAAGTCCTTCCTGTTATCCCATTAACCAGTAGAATTGCATCATCATGGAATTGGTATGTATGATATTGAAATGCTGCTGGTGATGTAATTTATACTTGCTATTTTTATTATAAATAGAACCTGCAATATACTACTAACACAAATATTATACTGAAACTTGGAAAGTCTAAAATTCTTCTCTTTTTTAAGAACAGAAATCTAAATATAATAATATCACAAATTAATTATTTAATTTTAGTACATAGTCAAAATTCTAGTTACAGCAATTTGGAACACTTGTAAAGGGGAGGGACCACAACAATGAAGAAGGAAGTGTAATACTTCTATTTTCCAGCTTGGTGATGCTTAAAATATTACATAAGTTGGTAGAATATTATAAAACTAATCGAAATTATCAGCCGCAGAAATTACAACTAGATATCACAATAGGACTTCTCACACTGTATTTCCCAGTTTCATCAATCCAAACGAGCGATCCAGACGCAAAAGAGCCCATACGAATAGTCAAAGTATAGCTCTTCTTCTCATTCTTTTTACTAAATACTAATGTTTGCGGCTGAACTCTCACCGTACTATTCTCCGGTACTTCCAACTTAACATTATACGTAGCTGCACCATCTCCCACATTCGTCACCGTTCTCCTAAATCTCCTAGTCAACACCAGCCCTCTATCCACATCCGGAATGAGAGCAATAAAAGACGGATAATTGAGATCAGAGGATGGATTCGAGCAATTGTAGCTCGACCTTATGATGGTCCGAGTTTGTTCCCGAGTGAAGTTCATGGAACACACTAGATTCACCAAGTCTTGGACTGTCGCATCCTAAACAAGGCCCGGATCCAGGGCCCGATTCGGATCAATCATCCCTGATCCAATCCCTAGAGGTCTTGCAAGCATGTTATCCTGTTCCCTGATGGGTTGGCCCGTATTATCAAGAGGGTTAGCTGTCGCCATCATGGCCGATTGAATGGCCGCAGGGCTCCATTCGGGGCGTGCGGCTTTCAGAAGAGCCGCAAGCCCCTACACGTGAGGGCACGCCATCTATGTGCCCGATAAGATAGTGTAGTCGCTCGATAAATCTACGTTGTTACCAATTTTTGCTGCCGTGATTTCAGGACTGAACGCTGCTAAGATTTGTACTCCCGGTGCCATCAAGTCGGGCTTCAAGATGCCCTCGTATCCTCGTCCCGGGCCTCTTGATGAGTCGTCGGACAGAGCTGGAGCTGCTCTAGGCTCTGTTCCGAGAATCGTTTGCTGGAAATCGATGCTTGCTGTTGGTGCATCACTCTTCGATGCATAATTAATCACATCCTCTGCTTCTTTCGGGCTTAACACGACTCCAGGAAACGGAAATTCATAGAATCGATATATTCTGAGATCTTCCGAGATTATGACCACTGCTCGAGCATTAGATGCAGGTAGATCACTCATCACGGAATCAAAACCGGAATTTCCAGTGGTTAAATTGCATATAATGATACTGTTATCTGGAGCTTCTGATACTTCAGTTGGGGTGCACGCAGATAAAGTCTCATTATAAACGAGAGGCAAGTTTCTGATAATCGCTCTCGCGGGAAATGTGGTCCAACCGGTGATAGCTTTTCCGTTGCCGAGAGTCAACATCCCCGCGAACCACCCGACGCGACCACAACCGCCCACGGGATTCCCGACCGAATGGTCCCGAAGCTGGGGCCTCGATTTCCAGCTGACAAACAGACTATGATTCCCTTCTCCCTTGCGCCGAAGCTAGCTATCGAAAGAGGTTCTCGTACAGCTCTGTGTTGGAAACACTAATCGAAATCGAGATTATGTCAACACCATCTGCCACTGCCTGATCAATGCCTGCCAGTATATCAGCGGTTGTGCCGAAACCCATCACCCTGTAGACAGCAAGACGAGCGCGTGGGGCGACTCCTCTCGCTGTCCCAAAGGCGTAACCGAAGAAAGAAACATCTTTGACGTAGTTTCCAGCAGCTATGGACGCCACGTGGGTGCCATGGCCATCGACGTCCCTTGCTGAACGCGCGTTTCTAACAAAAGCAGGATTATCAGGGTTAAGAGACTCAGTGAAATATCTGGCTCCGATGAGTTTGTTATTGCACAGCGATGAATTGAATCCTTCCCCTCCTTGGCATTTCCCCTTCCACCTTGGGGGTATTTTGGTCATACCGCCGTCGTTGGAACTCGGACTTTCGGGCCAAATTCCGCTAGCGAGGATTCCGATGATGACATCTTTGCCGTAGTGAAAAGCAGGCCAGAGACCGGAAGTTGTGGTCAGGGAAAAGAAATCAGAGGTATGTGTGGTGTCTAGTGTGATGATTTCATCGGCGTATGCGGAAATGAAACCCGTGGACTTCTTTAAAGCTTCCAATTCATTCTTGGACAGCAGGGCACTGAATCCATGGAGAGCGTTGTCGTAAGTGTAGATAAGCTTGGGGTCGGATTTTTCGGGATTGAGTGACGTCGGAGATGCTGACTTTGCAGATTTAAGAATGGAGGAATACCAGTAATGGTGACTGGAATAGGCTTTAGGCATGCCGGGTTTGTCCATGTGGACGATATAGACGCTTCTCTTTTCTGCTGAAGCATGATGACCATTTTGTGCCAAGAGAAAAAAACAGAGCAGAGACAGAGCTACTGCATTTGGAAACCCCATTTTACTTTTTTCAGTTTGAAAATCTGAGTTTTTAATGTTAATTTGAGGAATATAATAGTTTGAAATGATCCGTTTAATTTGACAAGTATAATTTGAGAACTTCATTACTCTTTGCGGACTTTTCTCTGTTTTCAATTAAATATTTAAGGCAACCGACAGCTGGGTTGGTGAAATAAAATATCTGAGTTTAATCCAGATTTTGGATAAAACAGATTGATTGATATGCATCGTGGCGTTAGTAAAGAGAGGATATAATTAAAGGCCTTGGACCAATCTAACCCACCAATCTGCCTCTTTAGAAAAAGACATGTGCCGTGAAGGATGGAGATCTAATAAGATATAGTAAGTGCAGGTCTTAATAGAGTGTTCATCTTATAATATTACTACTTTTGTCGTTAAAAAAAACATACTACAGGATTCTCTTAATAGAGGAGCAGTAAACAAACACATCTTTGGGATTCATCTCCATCATTCTCCCTCCATTGAAGTGAATAGTCAAAGTCGACCTTATCAAACACCAAAATAAGGGATAAAAAAAATAAATGAAACACAACGTAGGGGTGTAAAGGAATTGGGTGTAAAGGAATTGGGTGCCAAAATCCAAAGTCAAAAGATAATATTGTTGCTAGGCTATCCTTTGGAATAAATTGACGATATAATAAAATTCTTGTACCTAATACCCTACAAATTTATTGAAAATTAATTAAGGGTCTGACAT
The DNA here is from genome assembly GCA_037126765.1 of Stenogyne calaminthoides. Classification (NCBI taxonomy): domain Eukaryota; kingdom Viridiplantae; phylum Streptophyta; class Magnoliopsida; order Lamiales; family Lamiaceae; genus Stenogyne; species Stenogyne calaminthoides. The sequence goes on from JBBCBC010000034.1 coordinate 18,473,699, forward strand.
TTTTGTAAATAAGTGAAGCAACTTCCACTAGGCCATGCTTAGGAATAAATTGATGCAATCTGCAAAAAGCTTAAACCTAAGACCCTAAAAAGTAATTGACAAATTATGGGATCTTTCATACAAACTTGCTTTCATAAAATCATTACCCTATCACACACATTGTTTGCCCTTAGTAAACAACATTTGTTTTAAAATTACCGTGGATGTGACAATTCAGATTTTTAAAATTTGTAAATTTGGAAATGTTGATGAATAGCTAATAATAACTAACAAGAAAGGTTATATAGTCCAAAGCATTAATTTGAAATTGAAATATAGATTAATGTCACAAACATTACTCGAAATTATCAGCTGCAGCAGAGACCATAATGGGACTTCTCACTCTGTACTTTCCACTTTGATCTATCCAAATTATAGAACCATCTCTATGCTGAATCTCAAGATCACCCTTATAACGAATCGTTAAAGAATAGCTCAGCTTCTCATTTTTCTTGCTAAACACCAAAGTTTGTGGCTGAACTCTCATTGTAGTATTCTCCGGTACTTCCAACTTAACCGTATACGTAGCTGCACCATCTCCCACATTCGTCACCGTTCTTCTAAATCTCCGTGTTAACGTCCTTCCAACCTCAGCAGCTCTATAAATAGCGACAAAAGACGGATAATTTAGATCTGAGGATGGATTCGAGCAGTTGTAGCTTGACCTTATGATAGTCCGAGTTTGATTCCGAGTAAAGTTCATGGAACATACTAGATTCACCAAGTCTTGGACAGTTGCATCATAAATGAGGCCCGGATTGAGGGCCTGATTTGGATCAACCATTCCCGATCCAATGCCTAGAGGCGTGGCAACCGTGTTGTCCTGTTCCCTGATGGGTCGACCCGTATTATCAAGAGGATTAGCCGTCGTCATCATGGCCGATTGAATGGCCGCAGGGCTCCATTCAGGGTGCGCGGCTTTCAGTAGCGCTGCAAGCCCCGATACATGAGGGCACGCCATTGATGTGCCTGAAAGGAGAGTATAGTTACTCGATAAGTGTATATTGTTACCAATTCTTGCTGCATTGATTTCAGGATTGAACGCTGCTAAGATTTGAACTCCCGGTGCCATTAAGTCAGGCTTCAAGATGCCCTCGTACCCCCGTCCTGGACCTTTTGATGAGTCGTCGGATAGAGCTGGAGCTGCTCTAGGCTCTGTTCCGAGAATCGTTTGCTGGAAATCGATGCTTGCTTCCGGGTTAGCACTCTTGGATGCGTAGTTGATCACATCCGGTGCTTCTCCCGGGCTTATTACGACTCCAGGAAAAGGAAACGTATTGAATCGATATATGCTGGGATCTTCGGAGATTATAACCGCTGCTCGAGCATTAGATGCCGGTAGATAACTCATCACGGAATCAAAAGCGGAATTTCCAGTGGGTAAATTGCATATAATGATGCTGTTACCAGGGGCTTCCGCTATTTCAGTTGGAGTGCACGCAGATAAAGTCTCATTGTAAACGAGAAGCAAGTTTCTGATAATCGCTGTTGCGGGAAATGTGGTCCAACCGGTGATAGCTTTTCCGTTGCCGAGAGTCAGCGTCCCTGCAAACCACCGGTCAACGGTCCCCGACGCGACTACGACCGCCCACGGGATCCCTGACCGTATAGTTCGAACGCTAGGGCCTCGGTTTCCAGCCGAGAGACAGACTACAATTCCCTTCTCCCTCGCGCCAAAGCTTGCTATCGAAAGAGGGTTCTCGTACAGATTCGTGTTACGATTACTAATTGACACCGAGATTATGTCAACACCATCCGCCACGGCCTGATCGAATCCGGCCAGTAAATCAGAAGTTGTGCCGAAACCCAGCACCTTGTAGACAGCGAGACGAGCACGTGGGGCGACTCCTCTCGCTGTCCCAGGGGCGTAACCGAAGAAAGAAACACCTTTGACATAGTTTCCAGCAGCTATGGACGCCACATGGGTGCCATGGCCATCAACATCCCTTACTGAATGCGCATTTCTAACAAATTCAGGATTATCAGGGTCAAGAGATTCGGTGAAATATCGGGCTCCGATGAGTTTCTTGTTGCACAGAGATGAATTGAATCCTTCCCCTCCTTGGCATTTCCCCTTCCACCTAGGGGGTATTTTGGTCATACCGTCGTCACTGAAACTCGGACTTTCGGGCCAAATTCCGGTATCAATGATTCCGATGATAACATCTTTGCCATACTGAGAAGCAGGCCAGAGACCAGCGGCGGAGTTGAGCGAAAGGAAGTCAGAGGTATGTGTGGTGTCTAGCGTGATGACGTCATCAGCATAGGCGGAAATGAAACCAGTGGACTTCTTTAAGGCTTCCAATTCAGTGTTGGACAGCAGAGCGCTGAATCCATGGAGGGCATTGTCGTAAGTGTAGATTATCTTAGGCTCGGCATTGAGTGATGTTGGAGATGATGATTTTGCAGAATTGAGAATGGAGGAATACCAGGAGTGGTGACTGGAAAAGGCTTTAGGCATGCCGGGTTTGTCCATGTGGACAATATACACATTTCTCTTTTCTGCCGAAGCATTGTGAGCCAAAAGAAAACAACAGAGCAGAAACAGAGCTACTGCATTTGGAAGCTCCATTTACTTTTTTATTCAGTCTGAAATCTGAATGTTAATGTTATAAGTATAATTCTTTTTTTTTATATATAGTTGAAAAAGCTGAGAAAATAGTAACATTTTTTGCTGACTTTTCAATTAAGCATTTAAGAGGTATATGCTGCCGACAGTCGACGCTAGAGACTAAAGCTCCAAAATTTCTGAGTTCAATGCAGATTTTGGATAAAACAGACTGACTGATAGTGCCTCGTGGCATGTCGTGAAGGATATCATTAGAGGCCGTGTTCAATTCTCAGCTACCAATCCGCCTCTTTGGATAAGATATAAGATATTCATATTAATATTTAATAATTAGTGCAAGGCTTATAAACTTTTATAGACTGACAAAAAAATATTATTTCTCAATAAAAATATCATTTATCAGAAAAGTATGAAAATTATATTTATGGGGACAGCCCTGAGGAGACGCTTGGAGGCTTTGATACCATAAAATAATTTCATTTCAAATAAAAGTCCGAACTTATAGAGAAATATGCAATTAATTATTTTGTATATAGTTCCCTAATACTTACTTCCTTCTTTTTTTCTTCTCGCTTGTTTGTTTTTTTCTTTTCACTTCATTTAGACACAATTAACTTCTCAAATTTATATTAAAATTTAATTCAATCATATTTGTCAACAATGATGCGACAATAGTTTATATAAAGAAAAACAAATATGTTAAATCAATGGGCTCAAAGTGGCTTGCTACAGATTATAGTTCATTTGTAAGGAAAATGTTGGGATATTTTAGTTTTGATGAATTATGCCAAAACATTATCAACTTGTGTTATTCAAGCTAATTTACAGATAACAAGTTGAGGGAACTCACGAAATCGGAAGAAGATGATCGAGATCGGGGCGAGGTCACTTGGGCGAGAATGATCGAGATCAAATGAGATAGATGAGTTACGGAGTTAAGCGATAAAATTTGTCAAATCGGAATGTGAAGAAAAGCTAAAAGTCGACAAATCGAGAAGAAGGTTGCGGATCGAAGAAGATGGCGGATGGGGTGATCAAGATCGGGCGTGATCGAGATCGGATATGATAAAAGCGATATCTAACTTTGATGTCTTGACGATCTTTATCTGAGATGTTGACTGAAGATGTGTTGATCGACGGTCGGTGATCGGATCGCGCAGAAGAAATCGGATAAGCTTTGAGTCGAGTGACCTAAGGGTCAAGTAAAAGTGACGACGAGGGTCGGGACGTCTCGAATTAAGAGTTAACTCGGTGAGCTCGAATATCAATATGCCCTAATCGAATAGTCCGTCAAGAGAAGTCTCTTTGAATCAAGAGACCAAGGCTCGGATAGAATCAAGATCCCGAGACTCGAAGAAATCAAGATTATAATCGTTAGAATTCGGTGGACGTGGACTAACGCGAGGAAGAAACTGGCCTAAGAAAGCTGCAGAACTTCTGAGAATAGTATGGATTTGAATGTGATTCTCTCCAACTAGAATATTCAAATCCACACTATAAATACAAGGTCTTTCATCATTCTAAAGTGGAGAATGTGGCAAAAGATATTCTGAGCGAAGAGCCATATACTCAAGATTTCCACCATGTAACACAAGTCGTAGATATACAAATATATTCAAAGAGTGTTCTACCCTAGATCTAAGACAAATGTAATATCCTAGCTTAGAGATTTTTCTACCATCCAAAGCATTGAAATTTAAACAAATGAAGGGAAAATCTCACCATAGTTGGAGACAACACCAAATCCAAACCCCATTCTCGTAAGAGATAACTAGTGGTGAAGTGAGGTAGTTGTTAAGCAATCCGTAGAGGGTGATAAGTCCCGGCGAGCAGGGAGGGTGATAAGTCCGGTTTGAGTGAGAGCTCGTTAAATATCTGGGGAGGCGAGCAGGGGGTGATAAGTCGGTTGGAGTGTGAACTTCGGTAAACATATGTATGGCAATCCAGAGTGGAGGTGATAAGATAAGGCGAGAGTAGAGGGTGATAAGTCGATTTGAAGGAATTTCCCTAGGAGCAGGGGAGAGTGGATGTAGGAGCTTGAGTCTCCGAACCACTATACTTTGTTGTGTTCTTTATTTCTTTACGTTCTTATCTTGTCATATGCATTCGTTTATAAGCAAAACACAACACATAGGCTTAAAATGAAAAAAATTGGAATCACCATTCCTTCACCCCTGTTTTTATATGCATTTCATGATTTTTCCGCATTTCATGGGTTTTTCACCGGGACAAACATAAAATTTGATCAACTGATTATTCAAAACAAAGATTAGCTTATATCATTTCTGTTGGTCGGTCTTAACGAGTCTCACTTGCGTGTATGGGGAATACACATGTTGATGATTTTTTAAACTTTTCTTTCCGAGGTCGGATGGATTGATTGTCGACGATTTTGCCTCGAGAAGCCTGAATCGCCTGAGTCAAGTCTCATCGAGACAATGATCTGAAACAACTTTCGAAGCTTTCAGATTAGCCCAACCGAGCTGAGTTTATCAGAGATCTGAGCAGCTTGGATCGAGATAACTATCTTCTTGAACCCTCGGTAGAGTTAGTTCGATTTAAATAACTATCGTTTCTAAGCTTCTCAAGTGTAATGGAATGGTTGGCCCTATGTTTATACTCGTTTTAACTTTTGTCAAGATCTTCCTTTTAATGAAACAATGATTAAAAATTTTGTGATCGGTTGATGCAAATTGATTGGATTGGTTCCAAATGAATAATGATGAATTATGCTTTCGATGAAAAACATACAACGAACAATATTTCCCCCTTTTTTGATAATGGCGTAAAACATTAAAATATATGCATTTTTTAAAAAAGCGGGTTTTCGTTTAAAAAGATCGATTCAGTGATCACATTAAAAGTGATCTTTTGAACTCTCGCTCTGATACCAATTGTTTGTCGGTGAAAAACCCATGAAATGCGAAAAAAAATCATGTAATGCATATAAAAAAAGGGGTGAGGGCGAGTGATTCAGATTTCTTGCTTTTAAGTCCATGTGTTGTGTTTTGCTTATAATCGAATGCATATGACAAGATAAAAAAAAAAGCGATAAAAGAACAACCAAGTATAGTGGTTGGAGACTCAAGCTCCTACATCCACTCTCCTTGTTTCTAGGGAAATTCCTTCAAGCTGGACTTATCACCCTCTCGGGCTCGCCTCGGGACTTATCACCCTTCGGGATCGCTTTACAAGCTTTGGACTAACTTCGGCGTAGCTTACTCACTTCTTCTACCCTTGAGTTTTCTGGTGACTCGCACTGCGACACTAACTATTTACAACTCCACACAAACTACCTAACAATAGGGTTTGGGTTTGGTTGGTGTCTCCAACTAGGTTGAGATTTTCCCTTACATTTGTTTAGCCTCAATGCTAAGGTTAGGAAAATCTCTCTAAGCTTAGGATATATCTTGGGTTGCTTAGATTGGGTTTAAGAACACTCTTGAACATATTTGTATATCTTCAGACTTGTGTTCTATGGTGGGAATGCTTTGAGTATATGGCTCTTAGCTCTGTAGCATCTTTTTCATATTCTCCACACTTAATTTGATGGAAGATCTTGTATTTATAGTGTGGATTTGAATGTTACCGTTGGAGAGAATCACATTCAAATCCATACTATTATCTGTAAGTCTCTTGACTTCTTGATTTGGTTGTCTTTCTCTCATTGGTCGCGTCAAAATTTGAATCTAACGGCTATATTCTTCAGTTTTTTTTTAGTCTTAGGATTCTCTGAGTCTTCAGGTTTCTCTGAGTCTTCAGGATTCTCTATGAGTCTTCAGGTTTCTCTGAGTCTTCAGGATTCTCTGAGTCTTCAGGATTCTCTGAGTCTTCAGTGACATACTGAGTCTTCAGTTCTATCTGAGTCTTCAGTGTCTTCAGTGACATACTGAGTCTTCAGTCCTATCTGAGTCTTAGGTTTCTTCTGAGTCTTCAGGAGTTTCTCTGAGTCTCAGGATACTTCTACTCAGGATTCTTGATTCAACATACTTCTCTTGGTGAACCTTATCGTCGGCATCTGTCTTGACACTCGGGCTTCTTGAGTTGACTCTTGAATCGGACATCGACCCTCTCAGTCACTTTTTACTTCTTGACCCTCGGTCAGCCCGACTCGAAATTTATCGATTTCTTCTTGCCTGATCTAATCAACTCGACTGATCAGATCAACACATCTTCAAGTCAACATATCAGGATAGCATCAGGTCAGTACATCAGGTTAGCATATCAGGTTATCATATCTGATCTCGATCACGTCTGATCTTGATCAGTCTCATCTGCTTATCTTCTGATCTGCAACCTTCTCTTCTGATTTGCTGGCTTTAGCTTTTCTTCTCATTTGATTTGCACAACTCATCAGTTAACTCGGAACTCATCTGATCTCGATCATCTTCTTCTGATTTCGTGAGTTCCCCCTCAACTTGTTCTTTCGATCCCCCTCAACTTGTTATCTGTAAATTAGCTTGAATAACACAAGTTGATAATGTTTTGACATAATTCATCAAAACTAAAATATCCCAACAATTTTTAATAATTTTACACAAAATATAGCTGCATCTTTTGATATCAAAAGTATAAGAGGATTCAGGGGCAGAGCCATGTTGATCCTTAGGGGGCCATGACCCCCCATATTTTTTCAGTTTATGCTTGTATATATGGTGTTGAAAGTTGAAGTAGAGTTGGAATGACAATTTAAAATCAGCTACATGTTTTACCAAGTCACTATAAACACTTCTAAGCAAGCCCAAAAGAATATTTACCCCTTTATTAATATATAAGTCGGCCCAAATGTTTTAAATTAGCATAGTTGATTCATTTTTTTATAATATTTTTTTTTTCTTTTAAATCCCTAACAAATTTTTACAGGTGAATAGGGAATAAAGGGTAAAGTATTATATACACCAGTTACACGGTATTAATATCCGTGTAACTGGATCCATTTTGATTCTGGTTTAATACATAAACCCATTTTTTCAGATTTTCCCTATTTCCGATAATTTTCTTTCTGGCGCTCCTCCCCTCTTCGTTCTTTCGTCTTTTCTCTTTCAAATCGCTCCTTAATCCTTCTTTTTTATGTTTCTTCTTCTCAATTGATCTTATTTTTGGTCGAATTTCAGTGCTTTAATATTAGTGTTTCACTGTTTTCGTCTTATTTTTTCAATCATTCGTACGGGTGGTTCGATAGTTACTGAATTTCTTGGGTGCTTTCATCGGAGAGGTAAGGGCCCTGTATTTTACTCTTTGTTTTACGATTTCTGTGTTATTCTTCTGTGTTGTTATTTCATTTTTACTCGTTTCTATATGGATCTTAGGTATTGTTCTTGATTTAGTTGTTTTATGTCTACTATGTATATAAATGTTTGTTTTTGTTGTTTTTATTTGTAAACCCTAGATGTGTGTACCCATGTTATTTTGTGGGCATATATTGTGTTTATAAGTCGGACATTCTGTGTGACGATGTGTTGATTCTTGTGCTTTCATATTTTTGCGTTGTTTCTGTTTCAGCTGAAACTGATTTGTTAGTTCTCAGAGTTTTTTTATCATAGTTTTTGCTTGCTTGTATTTGAGCAGGATACTATTCTGTAACAGAATATATATACAAGTATTGTTTTTGAATTAAGCTTTTAGAGAAAAATGTGATATCTTGATTTGAGATTGATCTTTAGAATGTGTTTGGTTAAATACATCAAACAAGTATAGAGATAATTCTTTAGTATATTTCAATACTTTTAATGAGCATTGCAGTATACTTGGACGAAATATCTATATGGCAATTTCAGCATTTTATATCAAATATTTTCATAGTATAATAATCTTTTCAAGTTGTCAATACCAACAGATATTTCTCATAAGAAAAAAAGGCATTGATTATGATCTGTACATAGTGCAGTTTTATTAAGAATTGAGAATTGCAGTTTCATTAAGAATTGAGAATTATAGTTTCATTAAAAAAATAAAATTATAAGTTATTTTTCATAGTTCCTAATTGTGCAGTTTGATTGGCTAAATAAATTCATTGAATACATGTGGCCATATCTGGACAAGGTATGTTGCAGACAGTTGCAGATGCTTAAGCTTTAAGATTGTCATTCAAATGAAATAATAATATTCTGAGGTTTTCAGGGAATTTGCTAGATGGCATAGAAAATAGCAGATCCTATTATAGCTGAGCAAATTCCAAAATACAAAATTGATTCGGTTGATTTTGAGACACTAATGTTGGGCTCTCTTCCACCTACCTTTCAAGGTTGTTCTATTGCTTTTTGTTCTCTATTAAATGCATTGTTGGGAGTTTCCTGTTTCAGAACATTCAACTCTTCCTCAATGTAGTTACTTATGTTTGTGGTTGAAACTTGTGAATGTGAATGCATAGTGTGTTTAGACAGACGGGGACACAATACTCACTAAAAGGAAAGTCAAAGCTCTGAATATTATTTTCGTTTATACTGTTTGTGTTTTGTGATAGTAACATTATTTTCGCATGATTTCACAACGTGCAGTTGCTGGAATATTATTTGATAAATTGATTTTAAGGAGCACTTAAAGCTACCAAGAGTTGATATGCGCTATACTATTAGTTCATATATTGTATAGTATATCCTTGTTGAGCGCAATTGTAATAGTTTATTTGAGCAATAGAATTACACTTTTGATTTGGGCAACAATACTATATAAATTGATGTTATATGAGCAATAGTATTAGTTGAAATGAGCTATAGTATTAGTTGATATAAGCTATAGTGTTAGTTGATATGAGCTCTAGTATTAGATAGGTGATATAAGCTATAGTATTAGTGGATACGAGCTATAGTATTATATGATATGAGCTATAGTATTATATGATATGAGCTACGGTATTAGTGCATACGAGCTATAGTATTAGATGGTACGAGCTATAGTATTAGTGGATATGAGCTATAGTATTAGTGGGTATGAACTATAGTTATTAGGAGCTATTGTATTAGTGAATACGAGCTATAGTATTAAATAATACTATGAGCTATAGTATTATATGATATGAGCTATGATATTAGTGCATATGAGCTATTGTATTAGTGGCTATTAGCTATAGTAATTAGGAGCTATAATATTAGTGGATATGATCTATAGTATTATATGGTATGAGCTATGGTATTAGTGCATAGGAGCCATTGACGCGCCATCTCTCTAAATTATTTAATCAAATCTTACTGCATTTTTTCTGAATCCTAGATGACCAAAATTAAATAAATATATACTTGTCATTGATATACAAAGTAAAATTTTATACTATCTTTTAAGAAGAAAGTATTCATTTAGCCAAGAAATTACAACTGTTAATTAAACCCATATCATAAATCTAAGAACAAATTCATTTTTCTTTTTGGATTTGAAACATCTTGATATGTTCTAGTTATATGCATTATAGTATAAATAGTAAGGAAATGAAGTAAGCAGATTTTTTCTTATTTGGCATGTTTTTAGTGGTTCTACATATGCATTATTGAGTTCTTAACATGATTTGCCTTTCATTTAAAGTGACAATTAGTTACTATTTCTGATGATATTTTGTTGCAGGTATGATTCTTGGGAAGTTTTGCTACATTTATGGAAATGTTTTGTTGTGAAATGCTGGCTTGGTGGTCATTGAATGGAGATTCAAGAATGACCTACCATTCACAAGGCTTATGATTTTTTGTTTAAATAACTTTTTTTTTTCCTTTGGGCAAGAGTTGTTCGATTAACATAAATTATGTTTTTTAATTATTTGATTGCTATTGTAGGTCCCGAACGGGTTTCAGTGAGGGTTGAAGTCTAGAGGGGAGGGGTGAATAGACTTAAACAACTTTTTAGTGGATCAGATGTGCTTACACGTATGTCTGATCAGAGTGCGATGTGAATCAGTTTGGACTGATATCCGACTTACTGATCTGGTAGATAGATCAGTTCGGCGTCTATCAACTTAACTGATTGTGCGGAAGATAAGTTAACCCGTGTAGAAAACCAATTTTACTCAAATGAGATTCTGACCAACAGTTAGGATCAGGTGACTAAAATGTCAAACTGATCAGATCAGTAGCTTGATGCTAATCTGATTTAGATACAGAATATGCATGCAAATAACAAGTTGTGTGCAGATGTGTAAAGCAAGATTAAAGGCACACAGATTTATAGTGGTTCAGACAACATGTCCTACGTCCACTCTTCCCTATCAGCAGGGGCACCAATTTAACCAACTTGGACTTAGTTTATTGTGTTAGTCCAACACAGTACAACCAACAGATACTTAACGAGTTCACACTCAACCAATCCCAGAAATCTAAACTAGAAACCCTAGATAGAAATCTTGCTATAACAAACTTAACCTAACGGTGTTTGGTATAAGATTTGTTTTGTTCCAACTGGAATACTATCCTATCTTCTAAGTAGCCAAGAGCTAGATGATAAGTATTCTGCTAAGAACTAAGAGATGAACACTTAAGAATAACTCTTGTGATTGTGTTCTTCGTGCGGAAATCTTGAGAGCTTTTGCTTGTAGATAATTTACTTAACCTTACTATGAAGGTTTGATCCCATATTTATAGGCACGAAATCGAACTAGCCGTTGGAGAACAATTCGAATTTTGGTCTATTTAAGGTAGGTTTGCAGACGGATTTGGCGTCTTCAATGGCGGTATGGAAAAGCATGCAAGCTTGTCCTTTCTAGCCAGTTTAACTCGGCGCCTTGTCCCGCAATGTCGACTCAGACATACGTGTCTTTCTCTCATTGGTTATCAAGTACACTTATTCAGTGTTTGATTTACCAACTTAGTTTGATATTCTTCGTGTCTGATGAATACGTATGTCTTGATGATCTTATGATGGTCACCTGACTTGAGCTGACCTGATCATTCAAACCTGATCAGTCTACCTATTTAGTCCTTCTGATGCAGGTTGTCTTAGCGCAACGTGCAGACTCGTCTTCTTCTTATTCTGATGTAGGTCTTCTGATCTTCTGATCTTTTGCATATTGAGTTCCCCCTCAATATGTGACCTATTTTGTTACATCAGTTGTCTATACATCCCAGCTGGTCATTCTAGTCTGATATCTAGTTCATCAGTCAGCTAACAAGTCTGACTGGTCCTATTACATTATCTGATTTGAAACTTCCATCAAAACTACAAATTTCCCAACAATTTCCCCCTTTTTGATGGAACCAAAACAGATATATCAGAAAAACGGATAAATAAGAAGAAGATAAAAACAGGGACACAAGAAGTCAGAAGACATTGAGATGATGTCTTAGGTCGAAAAATGTAATTCATTTCATTAAGATAATTATCTTACAAGTACTATTACCAAACCTTCTGACCTAAGACCTGTTCTTCTGTTTACTTCTTGTCCCTCAAGCCTTCAGGAATTTGAAATATGTCGTACATCCTTTTAAGTACTTCCTTCCGGCGATGCCTTCTTCAATAATGTTCCCTCTTTCCGGTCATCGATGTAGAACTGTCTCGAACGCCCTTTGGATCGTATTTGTTTCTCTTCAGAGGAGGCATGAGAAATTCATATCACGGAGCAGAAGGCCTCATTGTCATAATTTGTCCTTCTCTCATCACCTCTTGATAGAAGACAGGATACTTAGCTTTTTCCAACCGACCCGAAAAGATTTCATCAAACAACATTTCATCTTTCTCTTCCGGAACATCTTTGAATCATAAAGACATCACACACAACCCGGTCGTCTTTATTATTCTCCATGGTTCATGTAGATCTTCCCTGCAGATAAGTATATCGTCATCTTTGGCAAGTGAGGGCTCTCTAATCCAATTCTCATCGACTTCAAAGATTGGATTAGCATCTTTTTTTTTTTGCTTTTTAAAAAGGCTCATCCCGATCCTCCAAAGATCACATGATTTCTTCCTCTTGACGCCTTCTTCCATGACCCTTCTCCTCGATATGTTCTTGTTGTTCTTTTTATGCTCGCAGAGAGAATGGCGATCCGATCCGGTCACTCTTGTCTCTTTTTCACTCTTTGCCTTCTTTCTTTCTTTCAATCTGTGGCGATTCGTACAAACTCTTCTTCTAACTTTCTGGCCAACTCCAGGTTTTTTGCTTCTTCTTCTGTTTGTAGCCGTTTCTGAACATTTGAAGAAAAGTCTTCAATCCTGTCGACTCTTGAAGTCAGATCTATCATGGCAGCTTTCTGTTCAGAAATAACTTTGTCATGAAGGTCAAGCCGCTAACAGTGTGCTCTCAATAGTAAAAAACAACTTCGGTAGCTCACGTATCCGCCATTTCAGTGCTTTGAGTTGGTCTTTATGGCCAGTTTAGATTACAACGATTAGCCGTGACCACGACCTTCTTGGAGTTTTTTCGATGTATCAACTCCGTCTTTCCTTCCCTTTTTGGTTGCATCAAAAAAAGTTTCGGACGTTCTTCTCAAGGTTTGGAAGAGATTTCATCTCCTTCTTCAGATCCTCTACCTCCATAGATTGAATGTTCCACGGTCGAAGAAGATGAAGGTGGAGGTCCAAGCATTTTTTAAAACCGCCTCTTCCAAGGCTTTCTTGGCCATTATGACAGAGATACCTCAAATTTTTCGACATATGTTTCAAAATTTCGGTATCGCCAAGATCGAGACTTGTATGCTTCCTCAAGTAGGACTCGACCGTTGAAAGCATTGAGACTTCGAGCCAAGCTTTTGCAAAGATCAACTCTACTCTGTTTCATCTCGAGATAATGCAATGGTAGAGTACATTTACATTAGTTTCTTCACGCGATCTCATTTCTCTCTGCTTCAACGCTTTGCTTGGTTCTTTCATCCATTTGAATTAGCAATTTCTCGGCAAGAGTGTTGAAGTGAGTTTCAATCGATCATGTACCCCATCCAAGAAGAGCCGTGGATACTTGATCTAGGGGTTTCAAAGGAAATATAAAGATGGGAGTTTGTGCCTTACCAAATCGGGGTCTCATCTGGTACTCCTCGGTTGGTTCATAAGAACATGTTGAGTGTCCCTTTCCAGATGGACCAACCTCTTCCTCTGAATCAAACTCCGGATAACCCATCGGTTTGTTTGACTAGTCGGTAACATCAAGATCGGATGTTAACTTCAAGAAGACTTCCCACGCGCTCAGCCGATTCTTCATTTTTAGTTCGGATCAACAAACTCATCTCGCCCATATCATCCGGGGAGCAAAAAAGAAATCCTCAATGTGTTGCGGGCGAACATCTCTCGAATAAAACATCCGAGATAATTTCTTTCGCACTCCGGGATGATCCACCGAAAAGGAATATTGCTTTTGACGAAAGTTATCAACCCTTCTCGCCGAAACTTGACAATGGGCTTCCTGCGGTTCGGGGAGATTCAAACCACAATTTTTGTGTTGAATGGATTAATGGGTGGTGGACACAAACATTGCATTACGCGTCGCCGTCACGAATATCTAGAGTGGAAACTTCGGCTTTAATGGCTCAATCTCGTGATAGAAAAGCGGCGGGGAGGAGGAATAAAGATGGGTTGATTGATGGTACAAGATAGGTTCGGGGAGTTGATCCTCAGCGATTGGAACCCGCTTGAAGGAGAGGCGTTTCAGTTGAGTAGGTTATGCAGGAGGTGATGGTAAGGGCTCATCATGGTGAGGTGAAGGAGGTAGGTGATCACGGGATAATCGTTGGTTCACGCCCTTGAATAGAGAACTAAGATGGCGGAGTCGGATGGTTCGAGACTTCGTCTTAGGCTTCCTCGGGTTGTACCCTTCTTGCTCACTAGCCTCCACGACCCGAGCTCTTGGCCGATTGTCACTTCACGCTCCGTCTTGTTGTTCGCTCGGAACTATATGATCCTTCACCCGGCTTCTTTCGGCCATCATCTCACTTGTGATTCCAAGATCTCAACATCCTTATCTTCGTCAAAGACGCCGGATGGCATTCAATCTTCTTGGCGACATAAGGTGAGCTTCTTACCGCCTTTTCTCACTCACGTCTTGATTTCCTTAGTTGGTTTCTTTGGCCAACTTCGCTTTAAGAACTCTTGTCTTTGGTTGGACTTGGGTTTGCAGTTATCTTGGCGTGGTTGGACCCTTATCATTCTTGGCTTTAGGAACATAAGGAGGTGAGTCGTCATCTCTTTGACGGATAGCTCTTCGTCTTTGTACAATAGAGCCTTGAATTTCTCGGATCTGGCTTTTCTTTCGACCTCGGACCAAGGGTAATTTGGAAGCTTATCTGACAGAATCATCGACACCTTGTGTATGTTGCATATGTTCTTTGATAGAACAAACTGATTGTTAGCATTTATCACGAATTTAGAGGTTTCTTGCAGCAGCCGATTCTTGAACAATCCCATCCAGTTCATGTCTAGAGCTTTCTCAATAATATTTGTCATTTTCGTCTTTTACATTGTGTTAGAGCATCACGAAATTTGAAAATGATACCTAGAATTACTCTTGAGACGATCTCAAAAAGCAAATGTATTTCTTTTTAGGATAGGGGACTTTGACATTAATGATGTTTGTAATATTCCCCGGCCTAAGCAGCACTTTCTGCAAATACTCCTTGTCTGACATCACGACGGTAAATTCATTTGGATAATTCCGTCCAACAGGTAAGCCGAATAACCGTCCAAGATCATCATTCGTGACATCGATTCGATTTCCTCCAACAAACGAGTATAACTCCTTGTTGTTTGTTTTCCTCTGATTTCTCGAAACTCTGGCGACTCGATAATATGAACCTTTGCTCAAGTCGATACAGAAGCGCCGAGGCCACGTGCCTAAGACAATCCAAAATTTCCCTTGATTCTGGATTGTTGGTAGTGTTGAATATGACATATTTCTCGTCAATCACTTATTTTAACATCGAAGCATAATCGCATATCTCAGTAGAAGTTGCCATTTATGTAATTCCCATAAATGTAAAGCAAATTAGGGCTATGAATCAGTTCAATGTAAGGGCAACTACACTACAATCAATTATATGATATGCGTTAAACATAAACACAAAGATTAACAAGAAATTTCAAAGAATTATGAGTGAATTACACAATCCACCGATACATTTAAACGTTCAACACAAATTAAAGCAATAAATAGCGATCACAGTATTACCAGAAATTGAATAGTATGAACTTTGAAATGATCGATTTGCAAATGCTTCAAGAGAAACGTGATTTATGCAGAAGGTTTTGACAAATTTCGAGAGTAAGTTAATTCTTTTGAAAATAAAGAATTTTCTGCAAAAAAATGTTTAGGGTTTTAAAGGTGCGAGGGAAACATTTTGCACGAGTTCCCACAAATACTTGAGTATTCGTGTTTTGAAATGGACGGCTTAGATTAAGCGGCCGTAAAGTGAAATAATCGTGCGGTTGGAAATTAATACGGAATGTATTTGGACGTGAAAAATACGCATTAAATGCCATTAAATATACAAACCCCAAGTCCGCATTTAATGTTTGCAGTGTTTGCGTCATAAAGTAGTGTGCACAGTAATTAACACAGATATGGATAAGCACAGTTGACAAGTTCCATCAGATAACGAATAAGGAAACAAGATAACAAGTTTAGAAGACATATTTGACTGACTGATATTGTAATCAATCAGTTACCACTTGTGTATGATCCAACTCTTCTGACTTGTTGATCTTACTGTGTAGCCTATACCTTAGCAAGTTTTCCCAACAATGTCCAACTTAGCTGATTCAGTCTGTTGATTAGATTTATGTTGCTGTTGAACCAATCTGATCCAATCTGTTGATCAGATTTTTGTTGAGCCAATCTGATCCTATCCGGGTGTTGGAATGTGCTCCCGTCTAAACCTAATTCTCGGGGAGTCGAACAGTCGCCTCGATTTTCTAAATCGGCGTGATGTGATATACCCGCAATGATGGTCTGTCACTTTGTGACTTCAATTTCTTTGGGAGGGGTCTCAAATTTTTAAAAATTGCATTTCCACCCTCGCTTATCCTCTATAAATAGAACTGAGTTTAAACAAACATTCATCATTTTTTATTCTCAAGTTTGCACATGAGAAATTCCGGTGAGTCCTTGATTCTGGCAAGTCCTCCGCCGATAGGCTTCTTCTATTCCGACAAGTCCTCCGGTTCTCAGTCCATCCCTATGCTTTCCATGTTTCTGATCTCGGCTTCATTGGAAGATGACCAAACGGCCGTTGCAAAGCTTCACTGTCACCCTGATTGCGGATTTGTCGCCTTTATCATGGAGGTGGCCGTTTATGCCTTGTGTTCCGATCGAGACGACGTGGTTAACATCAATGAGCAATTTCTAACATGTAATATGGATTTAGTATTGTATATGCGAACTTGATCAAGCCAAGTCGCCCTTTTACAATACCTTATGGTTTGCACCACATGTATGACATTCGTGTTCATTTAAAGTGAAAATGCTCATCGGTTCTAGGGTTTAGGGTTTTTCTTTCGACCTCCGGGTCTATTGTAATTTCGACCTCCGGGTCTATTGTAATGAAAAGTTTCGACCTCCTGGTCTTTATCAATGAAATTCTCTCTTAATTTCATTGTTGTGTTGATTTGATTTCATTATGCGATTTTTGCTTAGTTCCCCCTTAATCTAATATCCTTTATCTGATCAAGACCTGGCGATTTTTTACGATCGATTGAGGTTTCTTTACTCAGCCGATTCTTATCGTCGATCTCTTAACCAACCGGTGTTTGAGATCGAGACCACCAAAATACTCTGAGGGTGCATCTCCTAAATCCAATGAACTAGCTTCGTTGCATAATTTCTAAATCGACTTGACTAGAGGCTTGGTTAAGATGTCAGCTCTTTGCTTATCAGTATGGATCTTTTCCATTCCGATGTTCCCCTTTTCTGCATGGTCTCTTATGAAGTGATGTCTGATGTCCACGTGCTTGTATCTTGTATGCAGAACGGGGTTCTGCGTGATAGCAATCAGATTATTATCACGAGAAGATAGGTACATTTAGTAGCGATTATGTTGTAATCCTCATTTGTTGACAAAGCGGAGCGGGTTGGGGAGCAACAACTACCTGCTGACCATATATTTTGCTTCGATAGTAGATGTGGCAATGACGTTTGCTTCTTTAGAGAACCACGAGATCGGTTTGTTTCGGCCCGACATGTACCTGATGTGGATTTCCTATCTATCCTACATCCACTATAATCAGAATTAGAGTACCTACTAAGCTCTAGATTATCATCTATTGGATACCATAAACCTAAGTTTCTGACCTGCCAGAGATACTTAAGAATCCGCTTATTTTGCTTCAAGGTGGCTTTGTTTGGGATTTGCACGAAATCGCACATACACCTCATCGCAAATGTTATATCCTGGCAACGCGATCGGGTATAGTAAAGATCCAATCAAAGTCCTATACTCTTTCGATTAGTCTTACCACCTTCATCTGGATCCATCTTGAATGCAGTTAACATTTGAATTCTGACTTCCTTGCAATTCTGAACTCCATACTTAGCCAACAAATTCCTTGTGTACTTAGCCTGATAGGTGAAGATCCCAGTGTGAGCTTGCTTGACCTGTGGACCCAGAAAATAGCTCATCTAACCCATCATGGACATCTCAAATTTCCCTCAGATCAACTTTCATGAATTTCTCACATAAACCGATTGGGAGAACCAAATATAATGTCCACATAGATCTGAACCAAGAGAATGTCTTCTCCATCTTCTATTCTGAACAAGGACCGATCAATCAAGCCCTTGGTAAATCCATTCTCTATCAAGAACTGGGACAATGTATCATACCAAGCTCTAGGAGAACTGTTTGATCCATAAAGAGCTTTTTCTAAAAGCGGTACACTTGGTTGCTTATTTCAAAGCCAGGAGGTTGTTCAACATAAACTTTCTCAGATAGCACCCCGTTTAAGAATGCACTCTTTACATCCATTTGATCCACAATAAATCAGTATGAAAATTGATAAGTTTAAAAAAAATACCGAATGGCTTCGGTGAGCGATCGGTGCAAAGGTTTCATCATAATCAATCCATTCCGATTGTGAATATCTCTTAAGAACAAGTCTTGTCTTATTTTCGTTATTACATTGTGCTCATCCTTCTTGTTCTTGAATACCACTTAGTACCAATCACATCTTGATGAGTTGGTGCATCTACAAGTTCCCAAACTTGATTTCTTTCAAACCGCTGTTCTAGTTCTTCTTGCATGATTAGAATGCACTTGCAGATCTTGAAGAGCTTCTTCAACCGTGAGTGATTCCTTCAAAGACAGATAACAACAATACATCAGACTTTCACCTGTCGATGTCTAGTTCTAACTCTATCGGATGGGTCTCCGATGATCGGATCGGTTGGATGGTCGGTTATCCGTGTCCTTAATCCGATTGTCATCTGTTTGGAGAACATCACCCTCTTCTGATAAAGATTCATCACTAGAGACTGGGAGAGGTACTTGAGTAGGATCCACTTGGCATGGACATGTCTCAGCTGATGTTGGACTCATCATGTCTTTGAAATGCACTTTCCGGAACATCCGGTGTTCCCCCGAACGGATGGTTCGGTTATTCTTATCTCGGTATGCGAAACTTCTTCAGCGGCGGTTATGCGTACCTTGGGGTCTTTCTGACCTGGTGAATCATCAAGGTCAAAATTAGGAACATATACTGTGACATATTTTGGTTCCTTTCCTTTGAGCCTTAGCTGATCCATTTTCTGTGCATCTGGTGCTACCGGTGCATCTGGTGCTATCGGTGCATCTGGTACTATCTGTTCTAAGGCAGATTTCTCTTGATCAGATGATGACTTATCAAAGATCACATGAGGTGTTTCTTCCACAACTAGGGTTAAATGCATTGAAGATCCTAAATGCTTTCTTTGGTTGAGGAATATCCCAAGAATATACCCTAAATCATCATTTTTGGCATCAAAAGTTTTCAACTGACTCTTCCCATTGTTGTGTATGAAACACTTGCACCCAAAAACATGGAAGTAAGAAACACGAGGTTTTCTGCCCTTCCACAGTTCATAGGGTGTTTTAAAGTGAATCTTAGTCAAAGAACATATGTTCTGCGTGTGACAAGCTGTATTGATAGCTTCTGCCCATAAACGACTTTGAGTTGCATGCTCAGCTAACATGGTGCATACAGCTTCTTTAAGTGTTCTGATTCTTCTTTCTGCTACGCCATTCTGTTGTGGTGTTCTTGCGGTGATGTCTCATCTTTGTATACCAAACTTCGGAGCAAAAAATCGGATATAAACGGTTAAGGAATTGATTACCTTTATGCGATCGATTTTCACTATCTTTGAGACCTCTCATTCTGAATTTTCTTGAGCAGCTCGGGTAGTTTGGTTGTAGTTTCACTTTTCTTATACAAGAATATTACCCAGGTGAACTTGGAATAATCCTCCACGACCACCAGAGTGTATTTGCGTCAGGTGTAACTGGTCCAAACAAATCCATATGGAGCAGTTGCAATACTCTACTGGATGGAGGAGAAGGTATCCCTTTGAATGAAGCTTTTACTTGATTTCCTTCCCGACATCTTTGAACATGTCCGATCTCAGAGAAAACTTCATTCGGGAGCCCTTCTACCAAAGACATCCTTCTTTATCTTGTTAAGAGTCTTAAAGTTCGGATATTTCATCCTCCTCTTTGAGAGCCAATTTGGAACTCTTTGAACTCTTAACAATCAGTCATGCATTTCTTGGACAACTGTTCCAATCTACTGTGTATATCGTTCCTTTTCTTGAACCAATCAGCAAGATCTGTTGAGTATCTCGATTTCTGACTGTGCATTTTTCTGTCGAGAACTCAACACTAAAACTATTGTCGCAAAATTGTGAAATAGATAACATGTTGTGCTTTAATCCATCAACATATGAAACTCCTGTGATCTGTACGTCATCGTTCACTAAGGTTCCGACTCCTCTGGTATGACCAAAGTTATCATCACCAAAGAGAACTCTTGGGTCTGGTCTTTCAACATAGTTCTATGAGAACCCGGACTTCTAGTCATGTGTCTTGAGCATCCACTATCTATGTACCAGATAGCTGCCTGTTCTCCACCCTTATTTACCAGTCCCAAGCGATTCTGCAAACAATTCAGACTTTAGGTACCCCAGTAGAATCGGGTCCTGGGGGGTTAGAGGTACCTTTCGGGATCTAAACATATCTGGCACCTCTGTTGAAAACAGAAGACTTGATTTGTCTCCCATAAACATCTACATAGTCATACGTCTCTTCATATGCAATCTGGTTCGTATGATTATGAGTGTGAGCATTGGATAAATCAGAAGACTTGAGATTTTTCATTGAAACTTGTCTTCTTTTAATCCAGTGGAGCTCAGGTGCAGCAGCCCTAGGTTTCTGATTGTAGGGGTAGGTACGACTGCTACCATTAAAAGATTCATATCTTTCTGGCATAATTGGTCTTATAGTTTACTCTTTACTTGCATTGCATTGGCGACTGGTGAGTCCAGTCGGTGAGGAGATCGCCTTTCGAGATGATCCAGTTGATACTTACTCTGCCGATTGGTTTGAGGTTTTCGGAAAGAACTGGGTTCATCTGATAATACTTAGGCTGATGTCTGATCAGTTGGGGTTCATTTATGTTCCCTTTCGACCGACACTCGCTTTTGCCTGATCGGTGGTCCTTTTCCTTACCGGAGATCTGATTTGATATTTCGTATCTTGGTCGAAACTTCGTTTGGTTACACTTTTCTGATGTGAACCAGACCGGGCTTTTGAGGATCCAGAAGGGATTTCATACCCAATTTCCTTCTTGTCAGTCGACGTACGAAAATAGTTGTTCAAGTCTTGAACCGTTTTAGAAGTTTTCGTGAAAAACTCTATTTTCTTACGTGGACCGTCCTCAAGAACTTTCAGATTCTCATGCATCCGGAAGAGTTCATCAAACTTAGCCTGAATAGATTTGAGTTCACTGGCTTGTTGTAGGTTGAGAGCCGACTGTTCCTTAACCAACTTTCCCTGATCAAAAGAAATCGACCTTGAAACTCCGATTCGTGGTCATCTTACGAAACGATTTTGATTGATTTTAGTTCACCTGATCTACTTGCCTCAATTTCTTTAGCAAGCCTGATGTTCTCAGCTCTCAGGTTATCGTTCTCAACTTCCACTCGTGTATAAATATCTATTCTATTGGAAAGATCATCAAGCAATTGGTCATTGTAGACCTGCAAGTTGACCTCTCCTGCAGATGTGCTCGTCACATGTGGTGTGGAAGAAAGAGGCACAAAAGAGTTAGAAAGTACCTCTGTTTGATCTGATTCTCTGGCCATGAGACAGATGTCATCATCAGATAAGAAGCTCAGATCATCGACATCATTTGTTGTTGTTATCAAAGCGAAGTCTTGACGGATGAGTAACTTAGAATCATCGAGGCGGTAGGAATCATCAATGACGGGGCGTATCTGCGCAACCATAGCTTTTCCCTGCCCCTGCATTCTCTTACGTTTCTTTTCTCCTTTCTTTCTTTGGGGGTCGGTCGGGACGGTCGATCTTGTAGTGGCACGGTTTTCGGCGATTATAGCACCTGTTGGATCCCGAGCTTATCGCGGAGAATCGTAATCTACGTAATGTATGCCGGGAGACTTTCCATTCTGTCGATAGTCGAGAACCTTTCCTATCGATCGATCATCACGTCTACTTTCTTTCCGGGTCATCTCTTGATCATCCTTCCTTTTCGTCGAATGATCGTCCTGTCTTTCTTCTCTTACATTATCTCGGTTTGTCGGATGAGCGATACCTCTCTTGCGATCGTCGGATGAGCGGCGATCTCTTCCTCTATTCCTTCGATAGTCATCATAAAACTTCTGTATTTGCCCATTTGAACATTTGTTCTTTCCAAATTTTCTTGTCGTTAGAGGGCAATTTGTTCAACTGATGATGTTTCCAATTGGTTCCTGATTCAGTGAACTACTACTTCTTTTGAAATGCTGTGATTTGGGATTGGGAGTAGTTTAAATTTGGGACATCATCGGATCCTTGTACTCTCTCGATCGGTCGAACTCATGAGCTTTCAAACCTGAAGATTAGATCATTTGGTTTCATTGTAGCAATATCTTGTGATCTTAATCCACGGTCACGCCGTATCCCATTCTTAGTCGTGATCCGAGAATCTTGTAGTTGATATCCTTGTTTGACATTACTCGTCCGAGATCACGAAGTCGGTTGACTCCTCGTGTGATCCTTCCATCAAATTGATCAACTGTTTCATTTGGCAACATCTTGAGTTTCTCAAATACAACTAGCTCAGCTTGTAGTCTGCTGTCTTTGATCTGTTCATTTCCTCTGCAGATTTTAGCAAGCGTATCCCAGACTTCCTTAGTTGTCTTCAGGTACTTCACTTTCTCTCTTGTAGTAGCATCCATGGTTTTCATGATGAGATGTCCGCAACATGATATCGAGTTAGGCGGTTTTTCTCATCCGCATCCATCGAGGGAGGGCTCTTTTTCGATTCTTGCTCCAATTTGGTTGTGTGGGATCTAAATCCCGCTTCAATTTGGGTTGTAGTGATAGATGATAATTGGTCCTATCTCAAGAATCTCATCCGTTCTGTTGCTAATCACTCCCAGATGGTCTCTAATGTTTATGGACCAATCTGCATACTCATCAACAGAAAACATGGGTAGATTATGATGTATACCTGAAGTGTTATCCATGCTTGTGGTGATTTTGTTTTTAAGAAAATGAGTTTTAAAATGGTTTTCAAAGATCAGTTCAAGTGACCACAAAGGTTCTTCCTCAAGAACCAATGATATTCAAAGCCAGTGGTCGGGAAGAACCCTTTGCTTTCGATACCAACTTGTAGGTCCCGAACGGGTTTCAGTGAGGATTGAAGTCTAGAGGGGAGGGGTGAATAGACTTCAACAACTTTTTAGTGGATCAGATGTGTTTACACGTATGTCTGATCAAAGTGCGATTTGAATCAGTTTGGACTGGTATCCGACTTACTGATCTGGTAGATAGATCAGTTCGGCGTCTATCAACTTAACTGATGGTGCGGAAGATAAGTTAACTCGTGTAGAAAACCAGTTTTACTCAAATGAGATTCTGACCAACAGTTAGGATCAGGTGACTAAAATGTCAAACTGATCAGATCAGTAGCTTGATGCTAATCTGATTTAGATACATAATATGCATGCAAATAACAAGTTGTGTGCAGATGTGTAAAGCAAGATTAAAGGCACACAGATTTATAGTGGTTCAGACAACTTGTCCTACGTCCACTCTTCCCTATCAGCAGGGGCACCAACTTAATCAACTTGGACTTAGTTTATTGTGTTAGTCCAACACAGTACAACCAACAGATATTTAACGAGTTCACACTCAACCAATCCCAGAAATCTAAACTAGAAACCCTAGATAGAAATCATGCTATAACAAACTTAACCTAACAGTGTTTGGTATAAGATTTGTTTTGTTCCAACTGGAATACTATCCTATCTTCTAAGTAGCCAAGAGCTAGAGGATAAGTATTCTGCTAAGAACTAAGGGATGAACACTTAAGAATAACTCTTGTGATTGTGTTCTTCGTGCGGAAATCTTGAGAGCTTTTGCTTGTAGATAATTTCCGTAACCTTACTATGAAGGTTTGATCCCATATTTATAGGCACGAAATCGAACTAGCCGTTGGAGATCAATTCGAATTTCAGTCTATTTAAGGTAGGTTTACAGATGGATTTGACGTGCTTCAGGAGCGGTATGACCGAAAGCATGCAAGCTTGTCCTTTCTAGCCGTTTAACTCTGAAGCGCCTTGTCCTGCAATGCCAGCTCCGTACATACGTGTCTTTCTCTCATTGGTTATCAAGTACACTTATTCAGTGTTTGATTTACCAACTTAGTTTGATATTCTTCGTGTCTGATGAATGCCTATGTCTTGATGATCTTCTGATGGTCACCTGACTTGAGCTGACTTGATCATTCAAACCTGATCAGTCTACCTATTTAGTCCTTCTGATGCAGGTTGTCTTAGCGCAACTTGCAGACTCGTCTTCTTCTTATTCTGATGTAGGTCTTCTGATCTTCTGCATATTGAGTCCCCCCTCAATATGTGACATATCTTGTTACATTAGTTGTCTATACATCTCAGCTGGTCATCCTAGTCTGATATCTAGTTCATCAGTCAGCTAACAAGCCTGACTGGTCCTATTACATTATCTGATTTGAAACTTCCATCAAAACTACAAATTTCCCAACAGCTATGAATATTATCGTATTTATTTTTGAGTTATTTAAAATTTCCATTGAATTTGTCAAAAAAATTTGGATAAAATATGTTCTATTGTAAAAAATTGTAAAATTATACAAGTTTATCGAATCGAGCTTAAATTTATGTGTTCAGATCCATATTGTAGTATGGACAGTGGTTTAACGTGCACCATTTACACATCAAAATAAAATTTGGCCCAAAGAAAGTTGCTAAAAAATTAAATGTTGGGCCAAGGACATGAGACAAAAAATTGTTTTATTAAAGTAAACTTTTGTTCTACAAGTGATTTGAACCCACAACTGCGGAAGTAAAAAGCAAGTAAATAGTCACTTGGCCACTACAAGAATTGTGTTGAAAAGTCATATGCGTAAATAATATTCGCGTTAATTTTCGTGGGTCATGATCTAGATCCACTTTAGCAATATGGATAGTGGTGTATGGTATACCACTTTCACATAAAACCCACTCGAAATAAAGAATTAATTTCTTTTTATAAAAGGAAAATATCAAAAGTTTAATATCTCAATTAAATACGCTAATTTAAAACGACACTATAAAATTTGAATATGAAATTTTTTACAGACTGTTCTAAAATAATTTGAATTTGGAACTCAAGTAGGGAGTATTGGGACCAAATCGTGAATGCCCGTATTTCATGGGACCAAAAGTACATAAACTCTCTTTCTCGCCCTTCAATAAAAATTCGGTCAACTTCAAAGGGCTTTATTTTTTTGTAAGAGAGAGACGATAAATTCCCTCCCCACCTATTGTGTTGACCTCTCGCTTGAATGAGATGTAACTAAGGGATATACGTTGGAATAGCAGTCTCATGTGGCGAGAGCTAACAGAATATCAGTAGCTTAATTAATTCAAATGAGATGCTTGCTTCTTTTTCCATTTCTCACGCCAATAACCAAACAAATGGTTGCAACATGTTCTGCAAATGGGCTGCATTCTCCTTTTGTTTTGGCCCGAAAGTAATCAATTTTATGGGCTTTAATGGCCGAAAAAACGCAATCAATTTGAGCATTCATAACAATTAATTCCGAGTTGCATGCTTGGAATTAAATTGGTATGTTTCACTCTTGACTCGAAATAGCAAAAATCCTTACTAATTTGATACGTGATTTGTATAAAAAAATTCCTCAATTTTCCCATAAGAATAACAAAACAGTACATTTCTTCATATCAAGTGCAATTAGCCAAAAATGAATAATAAAAACATGAAATTAAATGAAAAATATATATATAGACTTCAAAAAAGCAATAAAATCAAGCAATTTTCAGCCAATTTTCACCCAAACTATTTGTATGGAGTTGTTCAATAGTGCATGTGATACTTGCAAATATGAGTAATACAAAAATACGCAAATATTATATCTCATATATTAGATCGTTTTATATAAATTTTTGTGTATATGTATAATCTTTGATCAAGTGTCATGAGGAGAAAAAAAAATTGGTGAAGTGATTTAAATAAAATAATGGGTACTTGTGTGGAAATAGAGATATAAGTGTATATATAAAACCGAGATGTATATTTAAAAGATCCTTAGCTCGATGTACAAATTAAAAAATCGGATGGGATGAGAAATCCCATCCCCAATCTGGATATACATACTTGGCAGTAAATAAACACAACCTTTGGAATCTCACAACAAGCGAAGTAGCTAAGCAATTTCATTTCCATCATTCTCACCCCATTAAAGTGATTAGTCACACTCGACTTTATCAAACACCCGAAAAAGGGACAAAAAAATAAATGAAACATAACGTACGGGTGTAAAGGAGTTAACCAAAATCAAAAGTCAAAAGGAAAGAGAATATTGTTGCCAAAAAGAAGCAACTTCCACTAGGCTATCCTTAGGAATAAGTTGACGAAATAATAAAAGCTTATAACTAATACCCTACAAATTTATTGAAATTTTGAATAAGAGTCTGACATTGTTGCAAATAAGTGAAGCAACCACTAATTCAGATTTGGGCTTGGAGAGCTGTTAAAAATGACCTTGGAGAGCGGTTATAACAGCTCTCCAAGTAACAGTTGTCCAAGCTTGGACAGCTGATAAAAAACCGTTGTCCAAGATATTGCACTTGGACAGCGGTTTTCAACCGCATTGCAAGTGTAAATCTTAGAGAGCGGTTTGTAACCGCTCTCCAAGAATTTTCACTTGGAGAACGGTTATAAACCGCTCTCTTAACATTTTTTTATATATATTTATTAAAACACTTGGACAGCGGTTAAAATATATATATTTTTTTAATTTTAATTTATATTTTTAAAATCCTGTTTATATAAAACCAAAACCAAAATCAAAACTAAAAACTAAATTTTATACCACACGATAATATATATACGTACGTCCAATTAATACCAAAACATCAAATAAATTAATAAACGCATACACATATCATGAAATAAATATCCGTCCAATACAACAAATTAAAACATGCATGAATTAAGTATATCAATACAAATATATATATAAGTAATATGCTACCAAAATCCCACTCTATCTATAATTATACAAGAATCGATTGTAAAGGTACCCTGTCCAATCCAATTTCCATTTGTTCATTCTTTGTTTGGAGTAAGACTTGACCTGACGATCATAGACAAACTGCAAACAACGATCAATTAATCAATATAGTTAGATATATATAGTATGAATTTTTATTCAATTAATAATAATTTAAATAAATCGATAAATTGACTTACGTTGATAGGAATCGCCGTTTGAGAAGCGCATATTATATCTTCAATAAAACAACACACAAAATGTACACAGTGATCGCTATCTCGTTGCCTCGGTACCTGTTGATTAACAATTATAATCACATATTACAATTATAATTATTTTATATTAATTTGATAACTTAATAAATTAAATTTACCTTAACATTATTCC
Organism: Stenogyne calaminthoides; assembly: GCA_037126765.1. Lineage (NCBI taxonomy): Eukaryota > Viridiplantae > Streptophyta > Magnoliopsida > Lamiales > Lamiaceae > Stenogyne > Stenogyne calaminthoides. Next base: position 18,501,372 of record JBBCBC010000034.1, read on the forward strand.
AGTTCACTCTATTGAAGTTAGCTCTTGAGCCTTGATTAGGAAAGCGACTCCGATACATTTACATCACACTATTATTATTAGAATTAAAAAATAAAGTTAGATTAAATATGCATAATTTTAATAAGTAAAACAAATCATTATATTATAATATTAAAAATGAACTTACGCTTCCATGTACGAAGTGAGATCACGCCGATTTGAAGCCAACCCATTCGCAGCTGGACCCATAAAATATACACTTAATGTGCTCATATTTATGGCGACCATCACCCAATGATTCCTATATTATATTAAGAATATTAAAATTAACCGTAAATTTAGCATATGTGCAAATATCATATATATTATGAATATAAATTTTAACGAAATGTTTATTGTACTCACCCCACATTTGTTGGCCAAAAAATGAGATGATCTCTGTCAAGATAACTCAAAGATATGAGAAACTAACCACTCCATGGTGCGTGGGCCTATCACCCATTGAGCAAGACACTTGGGGGGAGACGAATGAATACATTCCACCGCTTTCGAGGATCTCTCGGAGAGATATACCTCACCCAAATATCTTTAACCAACATATATACGCTTAATTAATATTTAATTTGAAAATTAAACTATATATAGAAAGTAAATCATCGAGAATTAATTAGTAAAACACATACCGAGATAAAAGGCTATGCTCGTTGCACTCAACCACCGGGTCGATTCACGACTTCAATCACATGCCTCGGCGATGTATTCTTCAATAGAATTACGATGAAAGTAAGCATTCATCGAATCTGTGACCATATCGAAATCGAGGACTCCACTATCACTTCAGACCAGATCTTTGTATGGGCGAAGTCGTGATCTAAGTCTCCAGGCAATGGATAACCAATTAGTCTGCGACCACCAATAGTGGAGTCCCTCGGTATCTCCCTCTGACTGGCTGCGACACCCTTTGATTTCTGTTTAGGCTTTTGTGGTGTCGGCATTTTCTACAATCAATTTGCAACATTATTTAGAACGACAAATAAGATAATGAACTTTAATAACATATATTAAATTTACCTTCATGGTGAGAGAGACCAAGTTGGTCGGCCATTCGATGAAGTGTCCGACAGCTGTTCCGACTGTGACAACATCATCAATTGGTTTAGCCACTGGTGAATCCTCTTCTCCGATTACGGGTACATCGAGCGTGACCCTCACGAAACCAGGAGTGATGGGACTGCCATGAATAACTCCACCGGAGTTATTGAGCAACGTTCATGTAGCCACCAACCGAGCAGGATTCTCCAAATAAAGGAAGCATGGGGTCGATGACTGTTCGAATAAGATATTTAGTTAGAAAATTTTAATATATATACTAGTCTTTAATTAAAATAAATGTGAGACACATCTGATACCTGCGGGACGTCGTTTCGAAGTGCCTCAATAAAATCGTCACCAGAATTAGCCGAAAACATAGCATCAACGACACTATTTTCACAGCTTGCTCCACTGGAGGACATTCCGTGATGCGACCGTCTCTCGGACCTCATCTGTTCCAACTCTTTAGCCATCTTGGCAACCTGTTCCGTAAGTGCACACACATGCTGATTTATGGCTTGAAAAGCAGGTAACATGACCAATGATGACTTCGTCACACCATATCCAACACTCCGTAATCGGCCGGGATGCTCCTGACGACCTATAGCCCGTCCAAGTAGATCATCGGGACCGACAAAGCGATGTATTTGGGCGTCATGGTCTGAGACATACGCTCCTGAATTACAAAAGATTATTATTTAATCATTTGTTTAGAAATAATAGTTTGTAATTCAAAGACAAATTAATGGATAGCTTACCCCTTCTTCGATGATACGCTGTGCACTGGGATCGGAAATATTCCCGAATCGAGTCTTTCTAGTAGTTTGAAATAACTCGAAACGGGTAACAACAGGCTCACGCTCTCCAGCTTTCTTTTTTTCTTCTTTCTACGATAGTCATTAACGTGTCCCCTTATTAGATATACTAAAAGTGAATGTATAAACAAAATTAAATGTTAGGATTTTGATCTCACCAGATTTTCTCTTATGCGTGCATAACCTTTGTTCGATCCACGATATCGCGCCTCCATCGATTGGGCTTGTTTGCGATTTTTCTCACTTTTGGCCTACATTGTAATAGAAATACGATAAACACTGAAAAACATAGGACATTAAATGATATTGATCAATTTTACCTGGAACTCATCCTTCAAAGATTGTCGTACAAACTCCTCCCAGTATGGGGCCACCGTAGGGCAATTCTAATACTGTTCAGGCGGACTAGCCGAGTAAAGACCAGTATCCGGATCTCGTGCTTGATTTCTCAGCCAAGCCCGAAAATTCTTGGCCAATACTCTAGCTTGAGACAGTATTTTCTTCTTCTTTGAATAATCAAGGCCGAGAAATGTACTCTGTACGCATAAAACATAACAATTTAGTAAATTTAGTAATCATACAACAACTTTCAATAAGCATATATATAATTAACATACCAAAAGTTCATCCCATAATCTTTCCTTCAAAGGCGTCAGTTTGTCACTACGCCAGTCCTTGGATGGCAGCACGATAGATACTATACTCCTGACTGCAGCTCCAAGGTAGAAAGACAACGTCTCACTCTGTTTACCAATTGCCTGCCCATACTCATTGAATGATAACTGCAATAACATATTATTTAATTAGATTCAACGATTAATCAATATAATTACAATTTCAACTGTTCAATTGTAATAAAATTACCTGCACTTGTTTCCCCTTGCTACGAGCCCTCTTAATAGAAGTCGTTGTGACTATACCTCTACTGCGCTTATCCCCAGAGCTGCTAGTGGTGGGAGCAGAAGTGTCACTCTGTCTCAAGTCATCAGTATCATGTCGATCATCAGCACCATGATCTCCATCATAATCTCCACCATGATCTCCTAAATGCACTCCATCATCATCTCCATCATCTCCAGGATGTGGCAGATAAGACATGATCCTGTAGAAGAAACAATATTTAATAAACAAAAAACAAATAATATTTAAGAAAGCAGAAGAAACAACATTCAATAAAGCAAAAAAAAACAACATTCAATAAAGTCGTACATTTCTTTTTAGCACTTGTTTTTCTTTTACGTTTTTTGGTTGACTTTTCTCGTTCATGACCATAAATGTTAACAAGATCGGGATTGTCATATTCATCCTCATCGATAATTATTCTCTGCATACAGCGTGGATTTGCTAGATCATCAAAAAGAGGGTACAGAATGAGTGAAGTTTCGAAAAGGATCATCGATTGGGTCAACATCTTAATCGCTAATCTGGTAACTCTTTGTTAAATTTGTTTCGATGAACCACGATGGACCATTTTTTATTAATCGGGTGGGGACATAAAAAATTTGTTGAGCTTGATCGCCATTATGTAAGGGTCATCTTTGTATCCCACATTCTTCAAATCAACGCCGCATTTAACCCGGATCTTTCAACTTGGACCCCGTTAGGATCCTCACCCAAATCGCACTTTCGAAGATTGGTTGTTGGTGAAAAACATAGTCGAGTTCCCAAATGTTGACAATCTGTCCAAAGTAAGTAGTATTCGATTGATTCCCTGCAGTTGCAGTAATGGACACCCCACTATTCTGCATTGTACTTGTGGCATCATGATCTCTGGTATAAAATGTGTATCCGTTAATAAGATAACACTTATACGAATACACATGTATATCAGGCATTCTGGATAACCACTTAACTCTTTCATTCACTGATTCTTTATCCCGTGACAACATATTTGCTACATAACCATTGAACCAGTCAACAAACGTATGATTGTGCTCAACTTCAATCCATGATCTATCTATGGTGGGAAATGTCTCAACAAGTGCTTGCATGTGCAGGTCAATAAAATAAAGCACGTCGACCGTGTTGTGAAGTACGCACAAGTGCATCCGTGTTAGTTCCTCCATAATAACACTTACAGATTGACCACCGGTAATGCCTTCACCATCCATCCTATTGGTGTACCGAGTAATTGGAAGTCCAATTGAATCGACATTCGGAATGAATTCAGACCAGTACTCGACTGCTTCTTCTACTAAATAACGTTCTGCAATGCATCCCTCCGGCCTGGACATATTCATCACATACCCTTTGAGCACTTTCATATATCTCTCTACACCATACATCCATCGCATACAAGCAGGACCACACATTCTTGTCTCGTGTACCAGATGAACGGTTAGGTGAACCATTATATCAAAAAATGATGTAGGGAAATACATCTCAAGCTCACAGAGCGTCCCCACAACCTGTCTCTGAAAACCAAGCAATTTTCTAGGATCTATGACCTTGCTACTCATTGCCTTGAAGAACCAACATAACTTTGTTATGGTTATGCGCACATTTTCAGGCAAGATAGAACGTATTGCAATGGGCAAGAAAGTCTCCATGATGACATGATAGTCATGCGATTTCAGATTCATCAGTCTCACGCCATCATCTGATACAAATCTCTGTAGGTTGGACGAATAATTCACATCCTTTAGCGTCTGAAGTAACTCTTTTCTCTCATTCTTGGACAAGGTGTATGCAGCAGGAGGTAAGAACGGTTGACCCCTTTCTCTAGGCACAGGTTTTAGTTCTTCTCTTATTCCCATATAAATCATATCCATTCTTGTATTGTAACCATCCTTGGACTTCTTATCAGCTAGGAGAGTATTGAGCAAGCTGGCACAAACGTTCTTCTCAACGTGCATTAGATAAATGAAGTGTCTAACATACAATTGTTTCCAATAGGGTAATTGAAAGAAAATTGATTCCTTCTTCCAACCGCTATTGGGGACACTCTTTGCGAAGCTCTTTCCGTACTGTGTATCGATATTCTTCATCTCATTCAATACATCCGAACCTGACAATAAACGTGGTGCTTCACCTATCTCAATTGTGCCATCGAATGCATCGACCATTGTTCTGTACTTATGCGTTGGGTCCAACCACCTCCTATGTCCCATATAAACAGTCTTCCTACAGTGACTCAAGCGAATGTGATGTGTCTGCTTGGTACAACAAGGACATGCATCGGCCCCCTTCACATTATATCCAGATAGATTCCCGTAAGTGGGAAAGTCATTGATAGTTCCAAACATCATGGCCTTCAACTTGAAATTCTCCTTTCTACAAGCATCGTACACATCGACACCCTCATCCCACAGGAGTTTCAAGTCCTCTATCAAAGGATCCAGATATACATCTATGTCGTTACCAGGTTGTTTGGGTCCTGATATCAACATAGTCAACATCATGTAAGTGCGCTTCATGCACAACTCGGGTGAAATATTATAAACTAACAGTATCACTGGCCATGTACTGTGGTTGGTACTTTAGATACCGAATGAATTCATTCCGTCAGTTGAGAGTGCAAGACGCAAGTGTTGTGGCTCGTTGCCAAATTCTGGATGTCTGACATCGAATGTCTTCCACTGGGTTGAATCAGCAGGGTGTCTTAGCATTCCATCTTTGATCCTATCATCATGATGCCAAGTTAAATTTCTAGCATCCACATCGCTACTATACATTCTCCTGAATCTTGGTATTATTGGAAAGTACCACATCACCTTCGCGGGAGATTTATTTTTTTTATATCGCTTCTCCCCACACTTGGGACATTCATCGAGTTCTGCATACTCCTTCCGAAATAAGATACAATCACCCGGACAAGCATGGATTTTCTGATGTGTTAATCTGATGGACTTGAGCATTTATTTAGCACCATATGCTCTCGTAGGCAGTACATTTCCATTAGGCAATAGACCACTAACTGCTTCCAGCATACTTGTGAAGCACTGATCGGACAACTGGTGAGCTGCTTTTAGGTTGAACAATATCAACACAGCTGACAGTTTTGTTGCCTTCTCACACCCGGGCCACAGTGGTAATCCAGCAGAATCCATTAACTTCTCTAACATATAAGGGTGATCTCGCAGATCACCGTCATCCCCACTCGATGTATCAACAGTCGGTACATCATCAAAAATATCCGCATCCACTGTATCTTCAAACCTAAAGTCAGTTCCTAGGTTGCTTGAGCTACATCTATCTCTTGTCTCACCATGAGATGTCCAAACGGTATATGCTTTATCAATACCGTGAATCATCAAGTGGACGAACAAATTTTCTCGACCAGTAACAGTTTTTCCATTCATACATTTCCAACACGGACATGGAATGTACTGAGGGTCGGTGCAGTGTCTAATTGCATGATTACAAAATTCTTCCACCCCATTCCTATACTCATCTGATAATCGATCTGCTCGAACCTACTTTCGATCCATTTAGAAAAAGAGATGCCTATAGGAAAGACAATATGAAGTGCTTCTCAAGACATTAATGTATATATACCTAACTATACTTGATCTCAACTTTTATCCTAATGTATCTTCCTAATCATTTTCTTATTAAAAGCTATATCACAATCCTAACGTACCTAAGGTTTTGTTTCTTCTCAAGACATTAATATATATATATACCATTAATCATCTAAAGCAACTATATATCTAAAACACATGCATTTGATCAAACACTTGGTGTGCATCTTATATTCATCTCTAAATTGATATAAAAAATCATCAATCAACTCAAATATATATCCCAATCCTAATTAATATTATGCTTAAATCCTACACATGCATTTGATCAAACACTTGGTATATATGCATCATATATTCATTTCTAAATTGACAACAAAATCACCAACCAACTCAAAAATAATATACAATCTTAAATTATGCTTAAATCCTACACATGCATTTGATCAAACACTTGGTGTGCTTCATATATTCATCTCTAAATTGACATGAAAAATCACCAACCAACTCAAAAATATATCCCAATCCTAATTTATGCTTAAATTCCTACACATGCATTTGATCAAACACTTGGTGTGCATATCATATATTCATCTCTAATTAATAAACATAAAAATCTCCATTTCAAACTAACAATTTATCCACAAATTACCAACAACAATCAAGCCACACAACATATATATATACATATAAAGATATATATATATATATACACATAACATGATATATATATATAAATTTATAACCCTAACTAACCAATTAACAAAAAGGAAAAAAAGTATAAGCATTACCTTGTAGAGGGGAGGAGGGCGGCGGTGGCAGGGGAGGAGGGCGGCGGCAGAGGCGGCGGCGACGGCAAGACAAGGCTGCAGCGACAGAGGGTTAGAGGGAGGAGGAGGAGGGTTTAGTCGAAAATTATGGTGGAAATGGAGAGTTCAGTATTGAAACCCGTTTAAATTTGGAATTTAACTTGGAGTGCGGTTCATAACAAGAAAGATTAACAAAAGCATGGTTTCAGGAATCATTGCCTAAAGTGATTGATTTTTTTTGGACAAATGATTTATAAAACCGCTTAATTTTTTTTTTTTTTTTTTTTTTTAAATAAAACAGCTCTCCAACCTTAAGCTGTGTAGTAGTGAACTTCCACCAGGTCATGCTTAGAAATAAATTGATGAAATCAGCAAAAGCTTATACCTAAGACCCTAAAATATTATTGACAAATTAGGGGATCTTTTATACAAACTAGCTTTCCTAAAATCATTTACCCTATCGCACACGTCGTTTCCCGCAGTGAACAACATTTGTTTTAGATTTAACGTGGGTGTGAAAATTCAGAATTTTAAAATTTATAAATTTGAAAATGTTGATGAATAGCGTGGTAACAACTAACAAGAAATATTATAATCGAGACTATAGTTCAAAGCATTAATTTGCAATTGAAATATAGATCAATGTCACATTATGTCACAAACACTACTCGAAATTATCAGCTGCAGCAGAGACCATAATGGGACTTCTTACTCTGTACTTGCCACTTTGATCGATCCATATTACAGAACCATGTCTATGCTGAATCTCAAGATCACCCTTATAACGAATCGTTAAAGAATAGCTCAGCTTCTCATTTTTCTTGCGAAACACCAGAGTTTGTGGTTGAACTCTCATTGTAGTATTCTCCGGTACTTCCAACTTAACCGTATACGTAGCTGCACCATCTCCCACATTCGTCACCGTTCTTCTAAATCTCCGTGTTAACATCCTTCCAATCTCAGCAGATCTATAAAGAGCCACAAAAGACGGATAATTGAGATCTGAGGATGGATTCGAGCAGTTGTAGCTTGACCTTATGATAGTCCTAGTTTGTTCGCGAGTGAAGTTCATTGAACACACTAGATTCACCAAGTCCTGGACAGTTGCATCGTAAATGAGGCCCGGATTTAGTGCCCTGTTTGGATCAACCATTCCCGATCCAATTCCTAAAGGCGTAGCAACCGTGTTATCCTGTTCCTTGATGAGTTTCTTCGTATTATCCAGAGGATTAGCCGTCGTCATCATAGCCGATTGGATAGCTGCAGGGCTCCAATCAGGGTGTGCGGCTTTCAGAAGCGCAGCAGTCCCGGATATATGAGGGCACGCCATTGATGTCCCCGACAACATATTGTAGTCGCTCGATAAATCTACGTTGGTACCAATTCTTGCTGCCGTGATTTCAGGATTGAACGCTGCTAAGATTAGAACACCCGGCGCCATCAAGTCGGGCTTCAAGATTTCCTCGTAGCTTCGTCCCATGCCTCTCGATGAGTCATCGGATAGGACCGGGGCAGCTCTAGGCTCTGTTCCGAAAATAGTTTGTTGGAAATCTATGCTTGCTCTTGGGGTAGCACTACTCGACGCGTAGTTGACCACGGTCAACGCTTCGCTCGGGCTTATTACGACTCCAGGGAAAGGAAACGTATTGAATCGAAATAATCTTGTTTCTTCAGTAATTATAACAGCTGCTCGGGCGTTTGAGCTAGGTAGATAACTCATCACGGAATCGAAATCGAAATTCCCTGTGGTTAAATTGCATATGATGATACTGTTATCAGGGGCTTCTGATACCTCAGTTGGGGTGCACGCAGATAAAGTCTCGTTGTAAACGAGAGGCAAGTTTCTGATAACGGCTCTGGCAGGAAATGTGGTCCATCCCGTGATGGTTTTTCCGTTGCCGAGAGTCAACGTTCCTGCGAACCACCGGTCAACGGTCCCCGACGCGACGATGACCGCCCAGGGGATCCCTGACCGGATAGTCCGAACACTGGGGCCACGATTTCCTGCTGAGAAACAAACCACAATCCCTTTCTCTCTCGCACCAAAGCTAGCAATTGAAAGAGGACTAGCGTAGAGATTAATTTCTTGAACACCTAAAGAAATCGATAAAATGTCGACTCCATCAGCTACTGCTTGATCTATGCCTGCTAATATATCAGACGAAGCCCCACCGCCCCAGAGGACTTTATACACCGCGAGCCTAGCTCGCGGTGCAACTCCTCTGGCGGTTCCAGGGGCATAACCGTAAAATGAAACGCCTTCGACATAATTTCCGGCGGCTATGGACGCAACGTGGGTCCCATGACCATCATCATCCCTAGCTGAATTAGATACTGAGAGATCTGGAGACTCTCGTTTATATCCTTAATTGAAATATCTGGCTCCGATGATTTTCTTGTTGCAGAGGGAGGAATTGAAGCCTTCACCTCCCTGGCAACGCCCCTTCCACCTGGAGGGTATTTCGGTCATTCCGTCGTCCCTGAAACTCGGGCTTTCGGGCCAGATGCCAGTGTCGATGACGCCAATTATGACGTCTTTGCCGTACTGTGAGGCGGGCCAGAGCCCTGTGGCGGTGTTGAGGGAAAGGAATTTGTAGCTGTGTGTGGTGTCTGGCGTCACAGCTTCGTCGGCGTAGGCGGAGATTAATCCTGGGGACTTCTTTAGAGCTTCCAATTCGTTTTTGGATAGCAGAGCGCTGAATCCGTGGAAAGCGTTGTCGTAAGTGTAGATAAGCTCTGGGTCGTGTTTGCTGGTTTCGAATGATTTTACAGAATTGAGAATGGAGGAATACCAGTAATGGTGACTGGAGAAGGCTTTAGGCATGGCGAATTTGTCTATGTGGACAATGTATGTGGATCTTTTTTGTCCAGAAGCATGATCGAAATTAGCTAATAGAAAGGAAGAGAGCAGAAACAGAGCAACTGAAATATGGAGCTTCATTGTTTTTTTCGTGTGAAAAATCTGAATGTTAGTGATACATTAGTGAGGAAGAATATATATATTTTGCTGAAATAATAATGGTAAGACTTGTCGGCTTTTAGTCTTGTGTCCTCAATTATTTTAAAGTAGCCGTGATTGATTTTGAAAGCATTGGTCCGGCTGTAAAGCACCAAATTGTGTATACAACTTGGATTATTATATATATATATATATGGGACAGACATTCATAAAGGCAATCTTTGGATAATATGGAATAATTACACTGCAGTACACAATAGTGACATGAGTCCCTTACAAATTAATACAATTATTTTTTCAATTTACATTCATTTACAATTTATATTCAACTATAAAAGGTGCAATTAAATGACTCAATCACCGTTTATTTTACATTCAAAAAATAACAGACCACTATTCAAGTATCTCAATCTCTCTCTCCACCTCTCATTTTCAAAAAAAATTCTCACTCTAAAATCCCCTTTTCTCTCTTCATCAAAAAACCTGTTCATCATCTCTCACACCACGATCTGTTCATTGTCTCTCAACATTTGCTGCAAAAATCTTCTCGACATAAATGTAACGAAGAAGAGAGGGACGCCACCGTCATCTAAGCCCTAATTTATTCCAATTAGGCTCAACGGGGTGATACCTCATACGGCAACGCGTCCGACAGTCCGCTGCCAAAGGGAGATTTGGAAGTCGGCGGTGTTCTGAAGGATACCCCATTTGAAATCTCTGATTTGTGCTGCCTCATACAAAGATGTATTGGTTCGTATTTTTAACAGTTTTATTTCAATTCTTAATTTTTCAAATGTAAAGAGGAAGCATAAAATAAGATTGATATTCATATTTCTAAACAAAGGTTGTGAATTTTAGCTGTTTTGGTGTTTGCGTGGATTTTGGTAATTTGAGCTGTGGATTTTGTTGGTGATTTTGTGTTTTTTATTTGAGATTGAGATTTTTTGGTGGTGTTCTGTTCTGTTCCTGATAGCAGACAAGAGATCTGAAGTTGATTATATATGAACAAGGTATTGTGTGTGCTATTCAGTAATTAGCTTATTGTGGAGATAATTTTCTTGTTAATTTGGATCGGTAAAAGAAACATGTAATCAGCTTATTATATCTGTACTTTTTCAGTATTTTTTTCACTTTATCTATAAAATTCTCACTACACCTCGTAAAATTTGTGTTTGTGTTTTAAATATTTCACTTTATTCACAAACAGAAATATCACTTTATATATAAAAATCTCACTATATACAGAAAAAATTTCACTTTACCTAAAAAAGACTTCCACTACTCTTTAAAAAAAATTACTTTACCTATATAATTCTTGTATGATTGTATTACTATAAAATTCAGTATACTGCGATCTTATTCATAAAAAGAAAGTGAAATATTTTTTTTTTAAAATTGAACAAACAAGAATATTTTTTAAAGAAAATTGAAAGAATTTTTCAATAAATTAATTATTATCATTTAAATTGAAATAACTAAAATTTACAAATTTTGAAAAAAAAAATGTCATTTTAATAAAAATATCATATATAAGGAAGGAGAGTTTGGAAAAAATTGGGATTCAATTTTGCATTGAGGCCAATTAAAATTAGTCAAAATTAGAAAAAAATGAGTCAAAATTTAAAAAAAAATTGCATTTTGTTTAAAATTTCTGCACTTTCAACGACACTGTTCATGAGCGGGGCACTTTGGTTAAGAAGGAGAAGGAAGGGCATTTTAGTCTTTAATGGGTTGAATTTGTAGTTTGTTGTAATGATAAAAAGCAAATGTATTAAAATGTTAGTCTCTTAAGGACTTTGTAGCTAGTTGTTTTTTTCCTGGATAATGTTTCATTATATAGATTCCATAAAAGAAAATTGCTATAGGTACAAGATTCCAAAACTCATTACTAATAGGTCCATAAAAAATGCACTTACTATTAGGTGCAAATTGTGTGTAATAAAACACTAATATCCCCGCTCATAAAAAAAATACGGTTCAATAATCTCACGTCTCCTCTCCCCCCCCTCTCTCTCAAACAACAAACCCTAGCCCCCACAACGGCCGCCCGACCGAGATAGACGATGTGCAGGGTCTATCTCCCGATCGAGCAACTTTTCAATCCATTATGTAAGCTTGCTCGCGAACGGTATAGAGACATAATGCACAAGTGGCATGTTACATGTAGGGATGAAGGGTTGAGCATATTAGAAGAGCTTGGGGTGGACGTATAGAACTCCATTCTGGCGGTTTGGACTGACCCTAGATACATCGAAATGTGCGAGAAGAACCGCCAGAACCGCACGAGTCGGCCAGGAGGGAGTGACGGCATAGCAACGCATCGAGCTGGGTACCGGTCTATTTTGGAGCACCGAGTCACTAGAGTAAGTAATCTATTTGTTTATTAATATTATCTAATTATATAATAAATTAATAATTATTATTATGTATTTGTCAACGAGAACGGGAGTCTGGGGGTCCCTCTCGTCTCAAGGACGTTGGAGACCGCCCATCCGTATAATACGGATAAAAAGACTTCCACCTACAACCGCACGATTCGGATACACGTAAAAATATAATATATATTAGTGGTTTGTTTCGAAAATTAATAATATTATTATTTTTATTTAATTTATCTTAATAATTTTAAAATTTTGCAGAATAACGTACGACAAAGGGTAGCAGCTGCCATTGAACTGTCAGAGGCGAATCCATTATCGGCCCAATTAAATCTTAATCAAATTTATGTGGAGGAGACCTATATTGATATTCAGATGAGTAGTTGAGATGGGTAGATCTCCAATGTTGTGATCAGAGAGACACAAACTGTCCTCCCAGCCATCTGTTACTTCAGCTACGCAACCGCAGGAGACGCCTGAGCTGATGGAGGTCAGGATTGAGGCCAGAATTAAGGCCTATTATAACTGAAAGTTTCGACGTCTGGCCTCCCCGATGATTGTTTCATTGAGGATGATGATGATGCAGGAGGTAGTGGTAGTGGTGGCCGTGGTGGTGCTGGCGACAACATTTGTTTTACAATTAGGCTTTGATTGGTAGGCCTTTATAACCCCTAAAAGGGGTGGCCTACTATTTTAAAAAACTGATTGGTAGCTTATATTATTATCACTCCGACCCGTCTTGAAACCAACGACCCACTATTAATTAACCTTCGGATCACTGTTCACAAGTCAATAAATAATACCTTCTTCGAGGTGGTATTATTTTAGCACCGTTTCTACAGTAAAATTGAGCTCTAATCAAAATTCCCAACATACCCCTTCGATTTAAAACACAAATTGGAATCAAATTTTCTCATTTGGCCAAACCCTACTCTTTCTTCTCTGGTTCTCTTTCTTCTCTCTTCAAAAAATATCTCCTCTCTTCGCCGATTTATTCGAACCAAGATTTTCGTTCACCGATTGAGGAATTCCATTGCCGTTTCAACAATCCATCTTGTGTATCGATAAATCGGCGTCGTCTATTTCCCAAAAACATTTGTGAAACTCTCCCAATCTTGAGTAAAATGTTTCTCAGATCTACTCTTTCCCAAATTTACATTCTGTCGTTACAAATTTTCCAATCGATTTTATTAATCGTGCGATTGTTTATTTTTGCTAGGTAAAAATATGGATGTTCGTCGTCTGGTCAGTGGATAAAGTCTTGAAATCCCAAGACCAATTGAAGATTGTTCGTTGTGAGTCATACTTTTCACCATACATTTTATTCGATTCACATATGTTTTTTGTAGATTACGAATTCAAGTCATTGATTTTTTGCTAGGGTTTCGAAGGATTAGACAGAGCGTTTGTAGATCTAGTTGTTGCCAAGAATTAACCCCATACTCATCGACAAGGTAAAATCATCAAGTACTATATGATATATTCCATTTTGAAATAGAAAGTGAACAACTCTTCGAGCTTCTTCTAGTGCATGCGTTATATACAGCATATCATAATCATTTTTCAGTATCTGGGAATACATTTCAAACACCCATATTCATCCTGATCAATATTTGGTTGTCAAATGTTGTATGAGAATGAATCCATTTCGTTTTGTTAGATGGTCTGGTCCAGGTTATGCATCTGAAATTTAAAGCAAATTTGATGGGTCTTATTTCTGGTTGTTTGTAGCATTATTTTTCTTATGAGATATTGTTATTTTATAGTGTCTGTTTGTTTTGTTAGATGGCCTGGTCTGGTTATAGTGTCTGGTGATTCTTATGAGACATGGTTCTTGTTTCTGGTTGTCTGGTTTCGTGCTGTTGGATGGTCTGTTTGGCTGTTTGTGGGAGGCTCAATTTGGTATTTTTGTTGTGGGTTGAGTATTATGGTGCGTGCATAATTTCTGTGAGTAACACAATTTGAATTAAATGATAAGAAATAAACACACACACACACATATATATATATATATATATATATATGTGTTATATAATAGATATTCCTGAATCCCAATGCAGATTGTCAACAATGTTGTGTTCTACCGTGAGAAAAAATCTTATTTTATATTGGTAGAGCGGATAGTCCTTCGGAACAAAATTCTCACCTTTCTTGTAGCACATATTGTGAAAACACGACATAGAATCAGAAATCAACGTCGCCGTGCTGCTCGACCTTATACAATGATAAGTAAAATTCCTGGTCAAGTTGCCCGTCTGAACAGGTTATATTGTGAACCTGGTTCACCATCTTGTTTAGATAACCTCCGTATTAATAGAAACACTTTTGGTAAATTGTGTTATTTATTGAGTGAATTGGGAGGATTAAGACAACAAAGGTATTTGTCAGTTGAAGAGCAAGTGGCAATGTTCTTGTCAGTGTTAAGTCATTGTAAAAAGCAAAGAGTCATTTAGTTTGATCACCATAGATCAGGCCAGACTGTGTCATATTATGCCAACCTTGTCCTCTATGAGCTTTTAAAATTGCATACTATTTTACTTGTTACTCCCACACCAGTACCTGATGACTCAACTGATACAAGGTGGAAATGGTTCAAGGTAAATTTCTTTTGATTTTTAATAAACATCATTGATAACATTCCCATCTTGATAATCTGTTATTTACATTTGAAAATAGGGTTGTCTAGGTGCTCTAGACGGGACATATGTTCATGTTCATGTGAGTCCTAAGGATAGACCCCGTTTTAGGACTCGAAAGGGTAACATATCCACTAATGTACTAGGAGTGTGTGATGTTAATATGAACTTTGTGTACTTTTTACATGGATGAGAAGGTTCCGCAACTGATTCTAGAGTCCTGCGAGATGCTGTTACAAGACCCAATGGACTACAAGTCCCAAGGGGTATTATCACATTCTTTTCTGTCTCATAGTGAAATTTTTTGAATTTTTTCCTTTATTTTAAATTACTTACTTTCCCTCATTGTTGTTAGGGAACTACTATCTGTGTGACAATGGGTATGCCAATTCTGAGGGATTTCTCGTACCTTATAGAGGTTGCAGGTATCACTTGAAAGAGTGGGGACCAGCAATGGATCGTCCTACAAACCCATATGAACATTTCAATATGAGACATACTAGAGCACGTAATGTGATAGAACATGCGTTTGGTGTTTTGAAAAAGCGATTCCCTATCCTCAGTCATCCTACACACTTCCCTATAAAAACTCAAATTAGACTAATAATGGCTTGTTTCCTTCTCCACAACTTCATTCGCAAAGAGATGCCTGATGACCCACTAGAACATGAACTTGATGAATCTGATCCTGAGGAAAATGAATCTGAACCGCCTGACATTATTGATATTGTTGAGTCCTCACCTGAGTTTAATTTATTCCGGGAAGAATTGCCGAATAGTATGTACACTACTTGGAGGACTAGGGGGTAGTTCAATGAGAGTTGTTATATGTAATGATACACTTTTTTAACATTGTACAATTTCTACTGCTTGTGTTATGAATATTTGGTGGACAACTTGATATTCACTTGTGCTAAGTAGTTTGTATGCTATGTTATTTTTAGCTTTTTTTAATTGAATGATTGTCTGTATTAAATTGTATAGATGTCATTCGATGGAGATTCACAGTTGCCGCCACAGTGTACATGCGACAATGGTCCTATGATCCTAAGATGTGCAGGTCAGAGCTCTATGCATCCATGTAGATATTACTACGTTTGCCCAAAAGATCTACGCCATGGGAAACATTTTTTTTGGTATGATGATATCCACAAACTTCCTCGTCCGTCTTCTGATTCAACGTTTGATCGCAATGAAGTCAAATTCAGGTCTCGTGCTGAAGAGGTAAATGATAATACCACATGTCATTCTCTCCATTCATCTGCACGTATCCCGTCTACGTCTTCCCTTGTGTCTGCTTCAGGTGGTCCTTCTGATTTAATGATATGAGTGTTTTTCAGCATTGTTATTATTTTCCTTTATGTTGTATTAATCTTGCTAGGTGTGCTGTTAGGGTTGGCCATGTGATGACTGTTTTCATGGAATGATTTGTATGGGGAGCAGTAATGTGGATTATTTTCGTAAGAAGCTATTATATGTATTTATTTATGGACAACTACCATATTTTTGTATTTGTATCCAATATCTATAACTATAAATTTGGCTTGTGGTTACATAGTGTAATGCGTGTATTCATTGCTTTTGTCGAATTCAAGATACGAGTCAGATTGTCAACAATATTCTTATCAGCATATCTACTATCAAAAGAAGTTTGGAATCTCTTTTGTGTAGATATGCCAACAACTAGAAGACAATTTTTTTTATGAAAAACAACCACTCAAAATAATCAATGTCATAAAAGTAGGTTTTAGTGGTCAAAGTGTTCATGCACAAGTCATTTCTTTCATTTTATAGCTAAACTACAAAAAAAGGAAGGGTCCAATGGCATGAAACTATTGGGATCCGTGTTACCCATCAATAATTCACAACAATTGTGTATCACTTGCCATATATATAAGTATATGGGTTGAAGCCTTCTTATCGTTCTACACAACCTCATCAAATCTACTACATTATCATCCATTCTTTCCAATTACCATGACACTAAAAAACATCCCAAGCAGAGAACAACTATTCTATATGTGGAAATGGACAGCGGCTATGGATCGTTGCTTCATTGAAGCCTTGGTTGAGCAGAAGAATCTTGGTAATTGGGGGGGACGTTTCGAGCTCAACTATCATGTTGTTTCAATGGCCGTTGGTATAGTGAACGAGACATTTAGAACGTCTATGTCATTTGAAGAAGCGAAGACGCGTTGGAATTTTCTCGAGGATCGGTATGATGCATTCAACAACGTGGTTAATACACCTAACATTCACTGTGACAGGTCTTCAAATACGATGCTTGGAGATGACGTGACGTGGCGACACTTGATAAAGGTTGGTGTTGAATACTTATGACATTTATCAATAAAATTATGCGGATATATTAGTATCAATACTCGAAATTAGTATTAAATTTTGCGGATATATATATATATATTTTTTTCTGAATAACTCTATGTCTCGGGCATATTATTATGCACCTGAGCCTTTGTTTGATATCATGGAACTCGTCTTCTCTGTGCCTGATCCTTGGGTTGATGGACCAACTGAAATCATAGAGATTAGTGATGAGGCACCGACGAGAAATATTGTGCAACGTCGGCCACCGCGTGGCACGACCATTGCATCAGACTCAAGCGATGAGGTTATATCACCAATGGTCACTGGTAACTCCACGATGCACACAACTGCAAGGAGGTTATTCGATGAACTGAATTCCCCCCCTTCATTCAAAGACGATCAAGTTGTTGCTCGTAGGTCTGCTTTCCCAAGTAGAAGTTCTCGCCCAAAGTATCCACCAAGAAATTTTGGATGCCCCTCGCCAAATTTCAATGCTCATGTCAGCCAACCATCGTCTCCAACCTCTCAGGCATCAGATGTTGGGAAATGGGTTGCACAGATCTATTCGGAGTGAATATTTAAATACAAATTTAATTCTTTAATTATTACTAGCATGAATTAATCCTATATTAATTCAAATAATAATTGCAACAACATATCATGCATATAAGAAGCCACATAAAACCTACGCATGCGGAATCTATGGGTTTACGTGAACGTACCTCTCGGGATGGCAGTGACTTCAGTCGGACGGACTAACCAAAAGGACTTCCCAAGTATTCCCTTAGCCCTTGCTCAACTATCCGGTGGAAGGACACTTGTCGAACAATTAACAAAAGGAAAAAATAAACTTTGTTGCACCACCTTTGTGGATTTGCTAATTTTTCCAGCACATGGAATTGTACTTGAGAAT
Source organism: Stenogyne calaminthoides (assembly GCA_037126765.1). Taxonomy (NCBI): domain Eukaryota; kingdom Viridiplantae; phylum Streptophyta; class Magnoliopsida; order Lamiales; family Lamiaceae; genus Stenogyne; species Stenogyne calaminthoides. The sequence continues at coordinate 18,519,741 of JBBCBC010000034.1, forward strand.
GAAACAATCATCCCCTATTTATAAGAGGGAGGTGGTCGAAATTTCTAATGGAAAAACAATGTGGGAAAAGACTTTTCTTGATCACCAAGAAATCTTGAATATATCTCTTATATTCTTTTTCCCATAATTATAATATTCCACAAAATTCCACCTTCTCTATTTGCTATGGTAATTTTCGAAAATATGGTTCAAGATTCCAAGATTTGGATCTTCTTGAATTTATGAGATATTCTTGTATTTCAAGAAATACATATCTTCCATAATATCTTTTCAAGAAAATCAAGAAAATCTTTCTTGCCCATTATATTAAAAAATTTCGAAATTTCTTCATGAATAACCAAGTGGGAGATTTCTTGAATTTAATGAGATAATCTTGTATTCCAAGAATACATATCTTCATTCCATAACAAAATTCAAAGAAAATCTTTCTCCCTCTTTTATCCATAAATTTCGAAAATATTAGAAAAAATAAGCAACAATATTTATTTTATTTTAATCACCTTTTTCAGTTATTGGACTATATGTTGGGCTACTCAGGGGGCCTTTAGGAGAATTAAGATTGGACCTTCTAATGGACCTTGAATATCTAATATTGAGCCACAATATAATTCAAGCCCATAAATATTAATTAATCCCACTACATAATTAATATCAAGGCTTATCCATCTTAACCCATATTACGATCAATATGGCTCCCGGTCATTATTTCCCGTGTTTAAGATTATCTAGCCCATTAATTAATTCAAGCCACTGAAATAGCTTTCCATTAATTAACATCTTTTGTCCTTGGTCGAGGAACGGTTCAACATTATTATCCATACCGGAAACTAATTCCACTTGCAAGATTTGGTATGATAAAGCTTATGAACCTCCCAAGGGGGCAAATCAAACAAAGCGTATTTGCACACACGATTCTTCAGATTAAATCTTAGCAATCACATGTGACCAATAATATTGCCCAAGATAAAAAGTATTGAATCTCTCTACGATTTCGCTACCCATGATAAGTCAAAGCAATAGTTACCAATCCCGCGTGATCCTATTTAAGGGACGAAGGTTAAGAAACAACGAACCATCGAGGTCTAATTCTTCCTCGTTAGGTTCAAGAATTTATCCTCCTCAGAGGGTCCTATTCAACAAGATCAGTCATGCACTAGTGTAATCTCTTGGTCAAGACAAACCAATCTGAGCCTTACACCTCAACCTTTCATGATGGGTTGTTCATTTCCATCTAGGTCGTGAATGGCGTACTTTTAGTTACAAGGGACTGTTAATTTAATCTTCTGTGATCTGGTATCACTAAATTAACTACAATGTAACACGTCATTTAATTATTGAACAGTTATATGCAAATAAATATATGTAACATTCAATCATATTTAAAGCATCAGTGATAAATAATTTATTTCAGTAAATAAGTCTGAAAATTCAGTTTCGATTATACAAAGTAAAAAACATACTTTTCAGTATAATCCCAACATCAGATGGAGCATCTTGCAGCCCAATTAAGTGGTTTTATTTTAATGATGGGAACAAATGAAATTGCTTGTAAAAGAATGTGGGTCTACTTGTTTGGTTTAGGTGTTGTTGGGTTGTTTTATTTCATTCTGCATGCATGGTTTGTTTTAAGTTTTTTTTTTTTTTTTAGGATTTGCATGGAATGGGTTGTTTTAAGTCTTTTATTTTTAGGGTTTGCTTGGAATGAGTTGTTTTTTTTTTCGCTTCTTCATTATGGTTGTTTGGTGTGTTTTTTCCATGTGTAATATATCGGTTGAAATGCAATGATTTGTTTTTTTTAATAAACTGTATATATTTTGTATTTCATAATTTATTTTTTTTAATTTTAATGGGTTCAAAAATCTACAATTAATATCATCAAACAAAATATATGTCTGAGAATGGGAAACAATTTGAAACTCCAAAATAACAAGATTATAATATAATCCATACAACCCAAAGTTAAGTAAAATAACAAGAATCCATCACAAAATAATAGCATTGTTAATTCGGGCCGGGCTAAATGGGCCGGCCCGTTTAAACCTATTATTATATGCAGGTTTAAGCGATAGGAGGCCGTTTAAAAATCGGCCTTTTTCCCGGACGATTAGCTCATGAGTTATCCCGGGCCCACCATGAAGTTAATCTTAAGCTAGCCCGTTTATATTTATATATATATATAATAATATAATATGTATATTAATAAAAACTTACATTTACCGATTAGGTTAGAAAATTAGAAATCCCTCCTTGCGCAGCCATCATCCACTTCCAGCCAGCCCATTCTCCATCGTCGCGGTTCTCCATCGCCGCCTCTCCATCGTCGCGGTTCTCCATCGCCGCCTCTCCATCGCTGTGTTTCTCCATCTCCGCAACGCCATCGCTGCGTTTCTCCATCTCCGCAGCGCCATCGCCACTTTAAAGGTATTGTTTCCTAATGCTATTGAGATAATTTAGCAATTTCCATAGTCTTGTTTAATTTAATTGATTACGAGTCACGAGATCTTGTAGGATTATATGTATCTCTTAAGTCACTCCTTAATGCTATTGAGATTTTTATTTTTTATTGTAAATCAAGTTATTTAGAAATATTTTGATGTTGCGGAGAGTTTATTTAATCATCAACCAACATAAGAAATGAATTATTTGAGCTTGAAGATCTTTCTGGAAAGTGAATGTTTACTTCTAAGCTTCTGTTGATTCTCCTGTTATACTTGGCTGAGAACAAATGTCAGCTAATCAATTCAGGTAGAGTCTTCTAGAATCTCTAGTTGGCCTGGCTTTTCTTTTCCTCATCATCTGCAACCTTAAAGTCCGAAATATGGCCAAGCTGGGCCAACTTTGTCTTATTTGGTCTCTGTTGATTTTTAGGCCTCCTTTAACCGTGACCAATTGTACTTCTGATTCTGAGTCAATATTCACTTAAATCATAGTTGTTCTGTTTTATATGAATAATTAATGTATGTTTCTAAATATGTTTAAATATATATATTAAAGCAAAACCCAAAGATGGAATCTGAAGGGCAATTAATTGACAGTGACACCGACAATGATATGGAGATTTTAGAATCTAGAGCTCCTGCTGCTGAGAATATAAATGCTGGTGACGGTACAGAAAATAAATCAAAAAGGGTTAGAACAACTACCTCCGAGGTATGGTCACATTTTGCTAAACTCCCTAATGGTAAAGTGAAATGCCATCATTGTCCTAAAGAATATGTTTGGCGTGATTCCCGTCATGGGACTTCTACACTTAACCGTCATATTAAAGTTTGTGTGAATAGTCCAAAATATAAAGATGTTGGTTTAATGTTAGATGGTGAAGGGAAGCTAAGATCTAGGAGTATTGATCAAAATCATGTGCGTGAATTATTTAGTATGATAATTATTGCACATGATCTTCCGCTTTCCTTTGTTGAATACAAATATGTTAGAGAGTTGCACAAGTACTTGAATCCTGATATCAAAAATTTTGGTAGATTAACAGCTACTACTGATGTCTTGAACTTGTATAATGTTGAAAAAGAAAAACTGAAACGTGTGATGATTGAGTGTACGGGTAGAATTTGTTTAACATCTGATTGTTGGACTGCTTGTACTGGTGCGGGTTTCATTACTTTGACAGCACACTTTGTAGATCGTAATTGGAAGTTAAATAGCAAGATAATCAATTTTTGTAGAATGGAGCCTCCACATACTGGGCTTGAATTGGCAAATAAGGTGTTTGCTTGCTTGAAAGATTGGGGAATTGAGAAAAAAGTGTTCTCTCTTACTTTAGATAATGCTTCTGCCAATGATAATATGCAAGACAACTTGAAAGAAAGACTTTCCTTACAAAATAGTCTTCTTTGCAATGGTGAGTTTTTTCACGTGAGATGTTGTGCCCATGTGTTAAATCTTATAGTTAAAGAGGGCTTGACAGTGGCTGATGAGGCTTTAAAAAAGATTAGGCAAAGTATCAAATATGTTAAGAGTTCGGAGGGAATAATGAAAATTTTTCTTGAAAGTGTGACTCAAGTTGGTGGTATTGATGATAAAGCTGGTTTGCGCATGGATGTATGCACAAGATGGAATTCTACTTACACTATGCTTGAAAGTTCAATTAGATATAAGCGAGCTTTTAGTTTGCTACAATTGAACGATCAAGGGTTCAAGTTTGCTCAAACGAATGAAGAGTGGGCAAGGGGAGAGAAAATGTGTGAGTTCTTGCGCCCAGTTTTTGTGATTACAAATCTGATTTCTGGTTCATCTTATCCTACTTCCAATTTGTATTTTATGCAAGTATGGAAGATAGAATGTTTCTTGAAAACAAATGTTTTGAGTGAAGATCTCATCATTAAGTCTATGGCTATGAAAATGCAAGTAAAATTTGATAAGTATTGGAGTGGTTACAGTACCGTGCTTGCAATGGGGGCTGCGCTTGATCCTCGAGGAAAATTAGGAATGATCAAGCATTATTACACTCAACTTGATCCTGATACAAGTCAAGTGAAGGTTGATCTTGTAAGAAGTAAAATGCAAGCATTTTTTGGTGATTATGTGAAATGGATGTCCTTGAAGAATGATGCAAGTGGAAGTAGTCACCAAAGCTCTTCATATTCATTAATTTCGACTACACCAACACTTGGTGGAAAAGGAAATATGCAAGTAGAAGATATCTATGTAAGTCTTAATCTTTTTTTTTTGCTTTATGAATTCATTATTATGTCCTTAGTTGCAAAATACATTTGTTAATTGTCTATTATTATTATTTTAGGTTATGGAAGATTGGCAAAGTCAAACAAGCGATGTTAATGTTGAAAAATCTGAATTGGATCAGTATTTGGATGATCCGATTATGGAAACAAGATACAATCCAAATCTGAATGTGTTGGAGTTTTGGAAAAGCAACAAAATCAAATTCCCAACATTATCTGTTATGGCTTGTGATATTCTTAGCATCTCAATCACCACAGTAGCTTCTGAATCTGCTTTCAGCATTGGTGCTCGTGTTCTTAACAAGTATAGGAGTCGACTTCTTGGGAAATATGTGGAAGCCCTTATATGTACTCGCAGTTGGTTGCAAGGCTTTGTTGTTGGTAAATTATTTATTTTCATAGATTATTTATTTTCATGTAGTTACATAAAATTTCATCAATATTAATATATGATTTTATATATATATGTGTTAATTGTTATAGATGATGATGATGATGAGTTGGAAGATGATGCCCTGTCTTTGCCCATGGAAGGATCGAATGCCGAAGAGTGAAGAGTCTGGAGACATTTTTCGATTATGATTTATTAATGTTTGAACTTTTGTCATTATGTTATGTTTTTATTTTTTTTGAACTTTTGTTATTATGTTAATGTTTGAACTTTTGAACATTAGTTATTAAAGATGATGGGGCAGTCTGGATCGAATTTTTGTCATTATGTAATATTAATGTTTGAACATTTTTTGATTTTTTTTTAAATTTTTTTGGGAGAACGTTAGGTGACCCGTTTAGCCCGTAACCCGCTAGGGTTAGGGTTAGGTCTCAACTATTAGAGGCCCGTTTAAAATGAACCGCTTAAGGCCCGGGACCGTTTAGCCCGCAGCCCTGTAGGGCTAGCCCTAATGGGTTAGGGTCAACCCGTTTAACATTACTACAAAATAACATCATAATACCCTTTCAGTCTGCATATTGTGAATCCCCAACCCCAAAAGCACAAACTATCAAATGAGTTGTATGTTATCTTCTCGGAACAACTCCAAACAGTACTTCTTTCGATAGAAATCAGTCATTGCCGGGTCAATTTCCCTAAGGGATCGTCCGCAACAAAGACATTCAAGCATCTTGATACATAAAACACCACACGAGTCTGAGTCCATTTGCTGTGGTGTATCGGGACACAACTTCACTTCCCAAGGCTTCTTAGAATCTCCACCCTTCATCAGATTCTTAGTTATGCTTGGCATAAGCATTGCTAGCTTTCGAAACTCAACCATATGCCTCGGATTAGGCCTTCGACCATCTCCCGAAAGAGAGTCGTAAACGGTAATCACTTGATCTATAAAGATAATCTCATATAGCACCCAGTGGTTTTTGTTAACGTGGGCTACACTGAATACCCTTTCCGCATCGACCCATGGAATACGATGTCCGTCAAGAGGGTATTTACCTAACACATATTCTGAAATGAATTTTTCCTTTTGAGCCCAATCATAATCTGTACGTTCGTTCTTGTATCCTTTACGCCAATTTTTGAAAATACCTCCAGTAATGTGGCCCTACATGCATGATCACTTGGTCAATCCTACCAAATATAACATATGTACAATGACATTCAAAAGTGTACTCACCCAAAACATTAAATCAACCACTGTCCACCCTTGCAAGAAAAACGTTGGCCATTTCTTGGCTTTATACACCTCGAGATACATGATCGCGTCCACATTCTAAATCGAAAAGAAATGTTAATTTTCAGATGCAACCAATTCGATTTATTCACAAAACATGTCCACGTAAAACACTTACCTTACCGCAAAGCCATCCTCTGGGCTCCCATATACTCTTGAACCACTCCTTTTTTGTGTCTGAGTAATCACCCACAGAGAGTTGAATTGGATGGCTCGACTTAGACGTAAACCAAGTCATGAAAACAGTTTCTGCACCGCTTGGGAACTCAATAGATACTGGATTGTAATTATGTACATCGAGATTCAACGAACCAATAAACTCAACAACAAATACCAAAATCAACATGAAATAAATGAAACCCAGTTAATATAGAATGCAGATTTATCGGATTTCAAGAGATCATAACATATAAAACTAACGATTGAGTAAAACCCTAATCATCCCAACACGAATTAATGCAATGATCAACCCCAACACAAGATTGACGATTTAAAATCGAAATCGACAATTACGCACCTTCACCAGTTCTTCATCACCGAGAAAACGACGATCCAACTGTTGAACCTTTGATTGCGGCTGGGCGATCCCGATTTCTTCTGATTTTGTATGGTTAGGTTTTGTATGAATTATATATGTTAGGTTTTCAGGGGTAATTTGGTATTTTTACATGTGTTTATATGTTTTATCGACCCTACCAATTCGACATACTAAAATTGACAAAAAATGTTGTAATGGGTACCAATCGATTTATATATTTTATAACACCATTTTGTATGTTTGATACCAATCAACTTTATAGGGATTCTCCATATTAAATTAGTCATGTGTTTATTTTTTGTAGGAATTTGTTCAAGGCCTACCAATCAAGGCCTTAACGTAGTAAAAAATATTTGTTTTAGATCTACCGTGGATGTGACAATTCAGGATTTTAAAATTTGTAAATTTGGAAACGTTGACGAATAGCTGATAATAACTAACAAGGAATGTTATAATCGGGACTAGAGTTCAAAGCATTAATTTGAAATTAAAATAATGATGAATGTCACGAACACTACTCGAAATTATCAGCTGCAGCAGAGACCATAATGGGACTTCTCACTCTGTACTTTCCACTTTGATCGGTCCAAATTACCGAATCTTCTCTATGCTGAATATCAAGATCACCCTTATAACGAATTGTTAAAGAATAGCTCAGCTTCTCGCTTTTCTTGCGAAACACCAAAGTTTGTGGTTGAACTCTCATTGTAGTATTCTCCGGTACTTCCAACTTAACATTATACGTAGCTGCACCATCTCCCACATTCGTCACCGTTCTTCTAAATCTCCGTGTTAACGTCCTTCCAACCTCAGCAGCTCTATAAATTGCGACAAAAGACGGATAATTGAGATCTGAGGATGTATTCGAGCAGTTGTAGCTTGACCTTATGATAGTCCTAGATTGTTCGCGAGTGAAGTTCATCGAACATACTAGATTCACCAAATCTTGGACAGTTGCATCGTAAACAAGGCCCTAAGGGCCCGATTTGGATCAACCATTCCGGATCCAATGCCTAGAGGCGAGGCAACCGTGTTATCCTGTTCCCTGATGGGTTGACCCGAATTATCAAGAGGATTAGCCGTCGTCATCATAGCTGATTGGATAGCAGCAGGGCTCCAATCAGGGTGTGCGGCTTTCAGAAGCGCAGCAGTACCGGATATATGAGGGCACGCCATCGATGTGCCCGACAACATATTGTAGTCACTCGACAAATCTACGTTGTTACCAATTTTTGCTGCCGTGGTTTCAGGATTGAACGCTGCTAAGACTAGAACACTCGGCGCCATCAAGTCGGGCTTCAAGATTCTCTCGTAGCTTCGTCCCGGGCCCCTTGATGAGTCATCAGACAGGGCCGGAGCAGCTCTAGGCATTTTTGATCCTAGAATTGTTTGTTGGAAATCGATGCTTGCTGTTGGTGTACCACTAGTCGACGCGTAGTTGACCACGGTCAACGCTTCTGTCGGGTTTATTACAACTCCAGGAAAAGGAAACGTATTGAATCGAAACAATTCAGTTTCTTCAGTAATTATAACGGCCGCTCGCGCGTTAGAGGTAGGTAGATATCTCATCATGAAATTGAAACCGGATTCCCCTGTTGTTAAATTGCATATGATGATACTGTTATCAGGGGCTTCCGCTATTTCAGTTGGGTGCAAACAGATAACGTCTCGTTGTAAACTAGAGGCAAGTTTCTAACAACGGCTCTGGCAGGAAATGTGGTCCATCCCGAGATGGTTTTTCCGTTGCCAAGAGTCAACGTTCCTGCGAACCACCGGTCAACGGTACCCGATGCGACGATGACTGCCCAGGGGATCCCTGACCGGATAGTCCGAACACTGGGGCCTCGATTTCCTGCTGAGAAACAAACCACAATCCCTTTCTCTCTTGCACCAAAGCTAGCAATTGAAAGAGGACTAGAGTAGAGATTAATTTCTTGAGAACCTATTGAAATGGATAAAATATCGACTCCATCAGCTACTGCTTGATCAATTCCCGCCAATATATCAGACGAAACCCCTCCGCCCAGAGGACTTTATACACCGCAATTCTAGCTCGTGGCGCAACCCCTCTGGCGGTTCCAGGGGCATAACCGTAGAACGAAATGCCGTCTACATAGTTTCCGGCGGCTATGGATGAAATGTGGGTCCCATGTCCATCATCATCTCGTGCCGAATTAGGTATTGAGCGATCTGGAGAGTCCTGTTTATAACCTTTATTGAAATATCTGGCTCCTATGATTTTCTTGTTGCATAATGATGAATTGAATCCTTCACCTCCCTGGCAACGCCCCTTCCACCTGGAGGGTACTTCGGTCATTCCGTCGTCCCTGAAGCTCGGGCTTTCGGGCCAGATGCCTGTGACTGGAAAAGGCTTTAGGCATGGCGGGTTTGTCCATGTGGACAATGTATGTGGATCTTTTTTGTCCAGAAGCATTATCAAAATTAGCTAATAGAAAGGAAGAGAGCAGAAACAGAGAAACTGAAATATGGAGATTCATGCTTTTTCAGTTTTTCGTGTGAAAAAACTGAATGTTAGTGATACATTAGCGAGGAAGAATTCATGAGATATATATTGGTGAAAGAGTAATAATGGTAAGACTTGGCGGCTTTTGGTTTTTAGTCCTCAATTATTTTAAAGTAGCCGCGATTGGTTTTTGAAGGCGTTGTCGGGCTGTAAAGCAAAGCACCAAATTGTTTATACCACTTGGATTATATATATATATATATATATATATATATGGACAGATCATATAGGCAATCTTTGGATAATATTTCATTATACAGATTCCATAATACCGCCCATAGTCTAACTAGTCCTCTCCTGGTCTAGAGGTTTTAGTAACCAATAGCATGTACAAAACTACAAATTATATCCACAAGGCTTCAATTTCAGTATATACACACATGTATATAACAATGTTTTAGATCTGAAGAAACTAAATAATTCGGGAGACTGAATTTCGGAAAATGAAATTCCTTGTTTCAATTTTAAGCTCCTTCATTCCAAAATTTTACCGAGCCCCCTTGCAAATACGGGGCGTAGCGCTAAATTGTAGACATTCTTTCTTCGTCTTTTATTCAGTACAATAACCCCTCCCTTACTGTGATTACGGGGCGGTGAGGGATACCTGGGGCAGACTAGGGCCGGCCACACTACTATCATGGAATTTTTTCAGCGCGGTTTCCCTGTTTCATAAGTCTGTTTCATCTGGTATTTCATGTCTTGAATTTGCGCCAAATGTCTATGGGCCGGGTGAACCATCTACACCCTAAACACTAAATAATAAACCCTAAATCATGGCCTATTCGGGCCGGGTGACGGAACGGAGTGGGCCGAAATGGATAAGTGGCGCAAATTCAAGGCATGAAACACACATGTGAAATAGGGAATCCGAGCCGAAATTTTTTATATCCCAATATCCTTCGGTTGATGATTAATCCATCCTATTTAATTATTTATTTGATTAATAAAATAATAAATAAAGCATTCGATAGATAGTGTCCAATTAGTCATCATGACCTGCATACATCGAGAAAAAGAAATAAGGCAGGGCCCTATCATCAGTGGCGGAGCCAAGAATTTCGTCTAGGGCCCAATTAGTAGTAATAAAAAAGTACGAAAAAAAGAAGTTTAAACAAAAACATAAATCAATACTTATATTTATATAATAAAAATGTTAAACGTAATTACATATAAATTTAAAAAAAATTATACATCTATGTTGTTACCTAAATTTTACGTCCAGGGCAACAAACAATAAATACGAATGCAATGTAAATAATGCTCACGAACACAAGAGTACGGTTTGTAGTTAACCTTTTTTGTGCTAAAAGTTTGATCATTACATTAAGGGTTATTAAACTCATATTTATAGAGTTACAAGACATTAATTATAATCAATAATTGGGGCATATCTATAGTGTTAGGGAAATTTGTTTTCATTAAATGTGTGAGGTCGTTGCACTCCTGATTAACCGTTGCAGACATCATGCCTTGATTCCCACTTCCTGATTTGACTATTCTTTCCAATTCGCGGACTAGACACGAGCCCTTTCTATAGCCATAAAGTCCTCTCATCTCCACGTGGCTCGTCGCTCCTTCATTGTTATTCTCAACCTGCTTCCTGGGCGGCGACTTAAGTTTCCTCAAAGCTCGCTCATCTTAGCTTCTCTGTTCGCCCTATGATTAACATCACCCTATAATTATAAGGACATGTGAATTATTCTTGAGTATAGCCACATGTTGTGATTGTTATACGTTTGGTACAACAATTTATATTGTAGCATTCATCTTCGACTCTTCATGTTTTGAAAGCATTGTATGATAATTTTGCTACTAACATCCAATTTTTTTCTTTTAATGTATACAAATTAACAAAGAATCAGTCAAAAATTTATCTCCCGTTCAGTTAATTAGTGAACTCTTGATGAGTTTTATTGTTGAAAATGTTATCTCTATTGTAGTTGTGGCAACGGGTAAGATCAATGATAATTTTACAAGAAAATAAACTAATTGAAATACAATATGATTTTTTGTAGTAACTATCTTTTGAGCAAGACCTCATATTTCGATAATTGTTAAAAAAATTCATCCAAACACATGTCAACAATAAAATTTATTTCAAGCTCAAATAGAGCAACTAAGATTTGTTCAAACTTATGTGTGATTAAATCTTATTCCCCCCGTCCACCAATCTTATGCACAGTTGACTTTTACACGCGTTTTTGTATAAAAAAAAAAGTGCATGTGCGAATCTTTACTGAAATGAAACAACTCTAAGATACTCCAAACTAGAATTTAGAAGATTAATGACCAGCGACCGCGAAACTAGCACGAAACTAGCCAAAGTTGTCTTGCCCTCCATAAATCATAATTGGACTTCTGACCGTATACTTGCCCATCTCTTCTACCCAAGTAATCGACCCATGTTGATCGCCTGCATGGCTGCATTAATGCCAGCCTTGTAGCGAATGCTTAAAGAATAGCTCTGTGTGTGATCACTAACCTCTCAAATATAAGAGGGTCGTTTCGTTCCCGGTTAAATATCGATCCACGGGACTAGGATGGTGAATATTGCCCAATTGCTATGTGTTGTCGCATGATTATAGTGTGAAACGATTTGGAAACTTAAAACAAGCAATATCCAACAATCAAACAAAGATACAAAATAAATGAGCAAGCTAAGAGAAAACAATTAAATAGCAAACGAGTTTGTTCACTAGCGAGAGAAGATGTGCTCGGGTGTTTTTCCTTGTGAGACGATTGTCAAAAGATCAATTATAGTGTTTACCTCTATTTCCGGTTATTCCATAAGGGCGATCACTAAACATATACCATTCCCGTACTTGGTAAGCCTAGGGTACGATATCGGTTGAAATCCTAGGATCGAGAGGTGAATCTCCCTTTGCTAACCCGGGTAATTGCACGGATATGGTCCTCTAATTAGCTAACTACTCTGTCACCGTGTGTTCCCACTTGTAGACTAAGGTTGATGCTCCTATGTGTTCTTCACCACCCACTCAAGGGTTTAACTCAAGAAGATAATGTAGATTAGGGGGGTTCTAAAGTATCTACCCAACTCTCGTTGCGATAGGACTTAATCGACTCCAATTCGGATGAATTAAACCAATACCCATGTGCCTAAACCCGTCTACCCAACTCTCGTTGAAATAAACTAGCAAAAACACACAAGCTCATAGCAAAACCACCAAAATAGAACAAGTAAAATTCCCCTAATCTAAAGGATAACCATCAATAGAGATAAACATCCATAATCAAGCAATTAAACAATCATCACCACAATTCCAAACACCCAAACACTAATAACCTTAGTCCATGGTGCACAAGGCAAAACCCATGGCTAAACAACAAGAAATCATAGAACCCATATTAAAATAAGCAACAATAAACCAAAAGAAAGAAAGAAACACCTTACTATTTAAGTTCAAGCACGAATCCATACAATTTCCATCAATACTCCTTGGTTTCTTGTTCAAAACTGAAATAAACAATTTATCTATGCTATGCTATGACTATCTAAGCTATCTATGGAAGAAAAATTGAAAAACATTGAAAAACATGTAAAAATATTAGTTGCAGCTCTCAAAAGTATCACTTGCTCTCTACTCTATCTCTCTCCCAGCTGCTATTGATGAAAAAAAATGAACTCAAGGCTTTTTATATGGTTTTGAATCCTCTGGCACGTGTCCCTAGGTCAGAAATGGGGACCTCAGATATTTTGACTTTCTCGACTGAAAGATGGTGTCTTTCGACTCGAAAGCAGAGGTGAAGTCGTGCCTCGACTCGGCGGCGTTTTTTTTCGGCGGCGTTTTCGACTTCGGCGGCGTTGCTCGACTCGAGCAGCGTTGCTCGAGCAAAATTGGGTCGAGCAACTCAAAATTTTGGAAATCACCTTCCTTGCTCGACCAAAGGTAGGTCGAGCAAGGTTGCTCAACTCGAGCAGCAGGTCGAGCAACTGCAGGTTGTGCAGCTTCGGTCGTCGTTTTCTTCATAACTTGAGCTCCCGAACTCCGATTGACTTGATTATTTTTGAGTTGCGACCCTCATTTCAAGCTCTTTCACATGGTTCAACTATATTCTCCTACATCCTTCTAGACCAGAGCAGTTTATTTAATCAATTCTAGCTTGTTTTCACTCGTTTCCTACACAATGAACCAAACATGCCCTTTCTCCATATTTAGGCACAATTAAGTGAAATTAGTGCAATAAAATCATGAAATGCTATCAAATTAAGCTCAAAATCACGTAAATACAAGCAATGATGACCCCTAATCAATGGAGGAGACAAGTTACAGTTGGAGTCAGTCCCCGACAACGGCGCCAAAAACTTGACACGTGTTTTTCAACACACTAACCTCTCAAGTATAAGAGGGTCGTTGAAGTGTCTGGTTTGAAATATCAATTCACGGGACTAGGTGTGGAATATAGTCCAATTGCTATGTGTTGTCGCATGATTATAGTGTGAAATGATTTGGAAACTTAAAACAAACATATTCAACAAGTGAAACAAAGATAAACAATAAACGAGCAAGCTAAGAGAAAGCAATTAAATAGCAAACGAGTTTGTTCACTAGCGAGAGAAGATGTGCTCGGGTGTTTTTCCTTGTGAGACGATTGTCAAAAGATCAATTATGGTGTTTACCTCTATTTCCGGTTATTCCATAAGGGCGATCACTAAACATATACCATTCCCGTACTTGGTAAGCCTAGGTTACGATATCGGTTGAAATCCTAGGATCGAGAGGTGAATCTCCCTTTGCTAACCCGGGTAATTGCACGGATATGGTCCTCTAATTAGCTAACTACTCCGTCACCGTGTGTTCCCACTTGTAGACTAAGGTTGATGCTCCTATGTGCTCTTCACCACCCACTCAAGGTTTTAACTCAAGAAGATAATGTAGATTATGGGGGTTCTAAAGTATCTACCCAACTCTCGTTGCGATAGGACTTAATCGACTCCAATTCGGATGAATTAAACCAATATCCATGTGCCTAAACCCGTCTACCCAACTCTCGTTGAAATAAACTAGCAAAAACACACAAGCTCATAGCAAAACCACCAAAATAGAACAAGTAAAATTCCCCTAATCTAAAGGATAACCATCAATAGAGATAAACATCCATAATCAAGCAATTAAACAATCATCACAACAATTCCAAACACTAATAACCTTAGTCCATGGTGCACAAGGTAAAACTCATGGCTAAACAACAAGAAATCATAGAACCCATATTAAAATAAGCAACAATAAACCAAAAGAAAGAAAGAAACACCTTACTATTTAAGTTCAAGCACCAATCCATACAATTTCCATCAATACTCCTTGGTTTCTTATTCAAAACTGAAATAAACAATTTATCTACGCTATGCTATGACTATCTAAGCTATCTATGGAAGAAAAATTGAAAAACATTGAAAAACATGTAAAAGTATTAGTTGCAGCTCTCAAAAGTATCACTTGCCCGCTACTCTATCTCTCTCCCAGCTGCTATATGATGAAAAAAAATGAACTCAAGGCTTTTTATATGGTTTTGAATCCTCTGGCACGTGGCCCTAGGTCAGAAATGGGGACCTCATATATTTTGACTTGGTCGACTCGAGCAGAGGTGAAGTCGTGCACCCGTTTTTATTTTTTCAGGCTGCTCGACTCGAGCAGCATTGCTCGAGCAAAATTGGGTCGAGCAACTCAAAATTTCGGAAATCACCTCCCTTGCTCGACTCGAGCAGCAGGTCGAGCAACTACAGGTTGTGCAGCTTCGGTCGTCGTTTTCTTCATAACTTGAGCTCCCGAACTCCGATTGACTTGATTCTTTTTGCTTTACGACCCTCATTTCAAGTTATTTCACATGGTTCTACTCTATTCTCCTACATCATTCTAGATAAGAGCAGTTTATTTAATCAATTCTAGCTTGTTTCCACTCATTTCCTACACAATGAAACAAACATGCCCTTTCTCCACATTTAGGCACAATTAAGTGAAATTAGTGCAATAAAATCACGAAATGCTATCAAATTAAGCTCAAAATCACATAAATACAAGCAATGATGACCCCTAATCATGTGTGATTGGAGAAAATCACCGATAGTTTTGGTGATGGATGTATTCCTATTTTAAAGAAAGATTATAACGGTTGGCTCCTTGATTGTAGGAGAAGATTACAACAAATTATAACAAGATGGAAAATTACCTAATATATAATTACAAGATTTGAATTTAAAAATGAATATCGTATATTTTCATTATTTTCCTTATTACTCCCCGTCAAGCGCTGCGTGGGATGAAAGCCGACGCAAAGCTTGGATCGTAGAAATTCAAAAGCTGGGCGAGGTAGACTTTTGGTGAAAACATCAGCTAACTGGAGATGAGATGGAACAAAGCGAGTCAATAATTTTTTGGAGAAAACCAACTCGCGTATAAAATAATAATCGAGGTCAATGTGTTTTGCCCGTTTGTGAGCTATCGGGTTTTGACTGAGGAAGATGGCACTCTTGTTGTCACACAGGAGTTGAGGTTGGACAGAGGGAAGAATTTTGAGCTCCTGTAGCAAGTTGGATAACCAAACTAGTTCAGCAGCAGCATTTACCATGTCCCGATATCCAGATTCGCAACTCGATCAAGCAACGGTAGGTTGTTTCTTCGCACTCCAAGATACTAACAGTAATACAGATTTGGGCTTGAAGAGCTGTTAAAAATGACCTTGGAGTGCGGTTATAACAGCTCTCCAAGTAACAGTTGTCCAAAGTTGGACAACTGATAAAAAATCGATGTCCAAGATATTGCACTTGGACAGCGGTTTTCAACCGCATTGCAAGGCTAACACTTAGAGAGCGGTTTGTAACCGCTCTCCAAGAATTTTCACTTGGAGAGCGGTTACAAACCGCTCTCTTAACCCTTTTTTATATATATATTTATTAAAACACTTGGACAGCGGTTAAAAACCGCTGTCCAATACATATTTATTTTTTTTAATTTTAATTTATATTTTTAAAATCCTGTTTATATAAAACCAAAACCAAAACCAAAACCAAAACCAAAACTAAAAATCAAATTTTATACCACACGATAATATATATACGTACGTCCAATTAATACCAAAACATCAAATAAATTAATAAACGCATACACATATCATGAAATAAATATCCGTCCAATACAACAAATTAAAACATGCATGAATTAAGTATATCAATACAAATATATATATAAGTAATATGCTACCAAAATCCCACTCTATCTATAATTATACAAGAATCGATTGTAAAGGTACCCTGTCCAATCCAATTTCCATTTGTTCATTCTTTGTTTGGAGTAAGACTTGTGGGACGACGATCATAGACAAACCGCAAACAACGATCAATTAATCAATATAGTTAGATATATATAGTATGAATTTTTATTCAATTAATAATAATTTAAATAAATCGATAAATTGACTTTACGTAGATAGGAATCGACGTTTGAGAAAGCGCATATTATATCTTCAATATAACAAAGACACAAAATGTCCACAAATGATCGCTATCTCGATTTGCCTCTAAAGACTGTTGATTAGTAATTATAATCACATATTATAATTATAATTATTTTATATTAATTTGATAACTTAATAAATTAAATTTACCTTAACATTATTCCAGTTCACTCTATTGAAGTTAGCTCTTGAGCCTTGATTAGGAAGGGCGACTCCGATACATCGTCATCACACTATTATTATTAGAATTAAAAAATAAAGTTAGATTAAATATGCATAATTTTAATAAGTAAAACAAATCATTATATTATAATATTAAAAATGAACTTACGCTTCCATGTACGAAGTGAGATCAGGCCGATTTGAAGCCAACCCATTCGCAGCTGGATCCATAAAATATACACTTAATGTGCTCATATTTATGGCGACCAGCACCCAATGATTCCTATATTATATTAAGAATATTAAAATTAACCGTAAATTTAGCATATGTGCAAATATCATACATATTATGAATATAAATTTTAACGATATGTTTATTGTACTTACCCCACATTTGTTGGCCAAAAAATGAGATGATTTTTGTCAGTATAAATCTGCATATGAGAAACTAACCACTCCATGGTCTGTGGCCTATCACCCATTGAGCAAGACACTTGGGGGGAGACGAATGAATACATTCCACCTGCTCGAGGATCTCTGGAGAGATATACCTCACCCAAATATCTTTAACCAACATATATACGCTAATTAATATTTAATTTTGAAAATTAAACTATATATAGAAAGTAAATACTGAGAATTAATTAGTAAACACATACCTGAGATAAAAGGCTATGCTCGTTGCACTCAACCACTGGTCGTTCATGACTTCAATCACATGCTCCCGAGCGATGTATTCTTCAATAGAATTCTGATGAAAGTAAGTATTTATCGGAACTGTGACCATATCGAAATCAGAGGACTCCACTATCACTTGCACCGTATGATGTATGGCGTAGTCATGATCTAAGTCTCCAGGCAATGGATAACCAATTAGTCTGCGACCACCAATAGTGGAGTCCCTCGGTATCTCCCTCTAACTGGCTGCGACACCCTTTGATTTCTGTTTAGGCTTTTGTGGTGTCGGCAGTTTCTACAATTAATTTGCAACATTATTTAGAACGACAAATAAGATAATGAATTTTAATAACATATATTAAATTTACCTTCATGGTGAGAGAGACCAAGTTGGTCGGCCATTCGATGAAGTATCCGACAGCTGTTCCGACTGTGACAGCATCATCAATTGGTTTAGGCACTGGTGAATCCTCTTCTCCGATTACGGGTACATCGAGCGTGACCCTCACGAAACCAGGAGTGATGAGACTACCATGAATAACTCCACCGGAGTTATTACGTTCCTGTAGCCACCAACCGAGCAGGATTCTCCAAATAAAGGAAGCATGAAGTCGATGACTGTTCGAATAAGATATTTAGTTAGAAAATTTTAATATATATACTAGTCTTTAATTAAAATAAATGTGAGACACATCTGATACCTGCGGGATGTCGTTTCGAAGTGCCTCAATAAAATCGTCACCAGCATTAGCCGAAAACATAGCATCAGCGACACTATTTGCACAGCTTGCTCCACTGGAGGACATTCTGTGATGCGACCGTCTCTCGGACCTCATCTGTTCCAACTCTTTAGCCATCTTGGCAACTTGTTCCGTAAGTGCACCCACATGCTGATTCATGGCTTGAAAAGCAGGTAACATGGCCAATGATGACTTCGTCACGCCATTTCCAACACTCCATAATCGGCTGGGATGCTCCTGACGACCTATAGCCCGTCCAAGTAGATCATCGGGACCGACAAAGCTGATGTCTTTGGGCGTCATGGTCTGAGACATACGCTCCTGAATTACAAAAGATTATTATTTAATCATTTATTTAGAAATAATAGTTTGTAATTCAAAGACAAATTAATGGATAGCTTACCCCTTCTTCGATGATACGTTGTGCACTGGGATCGGGAATATTCCCGAATCGAGTCTTTCTAGTAGTTTGAAATAACTCGAAACGGGTAACAACAGGCTCACGCTCTCCAGCTTTTTTTTTTCTACGATAGTCATTAACGTGTCCCCTTATTAGATATATTAAAAGTGAATATATAAACAAAATTAAATGTTAGGATTTTGATCTCACCAGATTTTCTCTTATGCGTGCATAACCTTTGTTCGATCCACGATATCGCGCCTCCATCGACTGGGCTTGTTTGCAATTTTTCTCACTTTTGGCCTACAGTGTAATAGGAATACGATAAACACTGAAAAGCATAGGACATTAAATGATATTGATCAATTTTACCTTGAACTCATCCTTCAAAGATCGTCACACAAACTCCTCCTAGTACGGGGTGACCACAGGGCAATTCTGATACTGTTCAGGCGGACTAGCCGAGTAAAGACCAGTATCCGAATCTCGTGCTTGATTTCTCAGCCCAGCCCAAAAATTCTTGGCCATTACTCCAGCTTGAGACAGTATTTGCTTCTTCTTCGAATAATCAAGGCCGAGAAATGTACTCTGTACGCGTATAGCATAACAATTTAGTAAATTTAGTAATCATACAACAACTTTCAATAAGCATATATATAATTAACATACCGAAAGTTCATCCCATAATCTTTCCTTCAAAGGCGTCAGTTTGTCGCTACGTCAGTCCTTGGATGGCAGCACGATAGGGACTATACTCCTGACTGCAGCTCCAAGGTAGAAATACAACGTCTCACTTTGTTTACCGATTGCCTGCCCATACTCATTGAATGATAACTGCAATAACATATTATTTAATTAGATTCAACGATTAATCAATATAATTATAATTTCAACTGTTCAATTGTAATAAAATTACCTGCACTTGTTTCCCCTTGCTACGAGCCCTGTTAATAGAAGCCATCGTGACTATACCTCTACTGCGCTTATCCCCAGAGCTGCTAGTGGTGGGAGCAGAAGTGTCACTCTGTCTCAAGTCATTAGTATCATGTCGATCATCAGCACCATGATCTCCTAAATGCACTCCATCATCATCTCCATCATCTCCGGGATGTGGCAGATAAGGCATGATCCTGTAGAAGAAACAAAATTTAATAAACAAAAAACAAACAATATTTAAGAAAGCAGAAGAAATAACATTCAATAAAGCAAAAGAAACAACATTCAATAAAGTCGTACATTTCTTTTTAGCACTTGTTTTTCTTTTACGTTTTTTGGTTGACTTTTCTCGTTCATGACCATAAATGTTAACAAGATCGGGATTGTCATATTCATCCTCATCGATAATTATTCTCTGGTACGGGCGTGGATTTGCTAGACCATCGAAAGAGGGTACAAAATGAGTGAAGTTCTGAAAAGGATCATCGATTGGGTCAACATCTTCATCGCTAATCTGGTAACTACTGTTAAATTTGTTTGACAGAACCACGATGGACCATTTTTTATTAACTGGGTCGGGGACATAGAAAATTTGTTGAGCTTGACTGACCATTATGTAAGGGTCATCTTTGTATCCCACATTCTTCAAATCGACGCGTACGAACTCAGATCTTTCAACTTGGACCCCGTTAGGGATCCTCACCCAACTGCACTCGAAGATTGGTTGTCGGTGAACAACATAGTCGAGTTCCCAAATGTTGACAATCTGTCCAAAGTAAGTAGTATTCGATTGATTCCCTGCAGTTGCAGTAATGGACACCCCACTATTCTGCATTGTACTTGTAGCATCATGATCTCTGGTATAAAATGTGTATCCGTTAATAAGATAACACTTATACGAATACACATGTCTATCAGGCATTCTGGATAACCACTTAACTCTTTCATTCACTGATTCTTTATCCCGTGACAACATATTTGCTACATAACCATTGAACCAGTCAACAAATGTACGATTGTGCTCAACTTCAATCCATGATCTATCTCTGGTGGGAAATGTCTCAACAAGTGCTTGCATGTGCAGGTCAATAAAAGGAAGCACGTCGACCGTGTTGTGAAGTACGCACAAGTGCATCCGTGTTAGTTCGACCATACTAACACTTACAGATTGACCACCGGTAATGCCTTCACCATCCATCATATTGGTGTACCGAGTAATTGGAAGTCCAATTGCATCGACATTCGGAATGAATTCAGACCAGTACTCGACTGCTTCTTCTACTAAATAGCGTTCTGCAATGCATCCCTCCGGCCTGGACATATTCATCACATACCCTTTGAGCACTTTCATATATCTCTCTACACCATACATCCATCGCATACGAGCAGGACCACACATCCTTGTCTCGTGTACCAGATGAACGGTTAGGTGAACCATTATATCGAAAAATGATGGAGTGAAATACATCTCAAGCTCACAGAGCGTCCCCACAATCTGTCTCTGAAAACCAAGCAATTTTCTAGGAAATATGACCTTGCTACTCATTGCCTTGAAGAACCAACATAACTTTGTTATGGTTATGCGCACATTTTCAGGCAAGATAGAACGTATTGCAATGGGCAAGAAAGTCTCCATGATGACATGATAGTCATGCGATTTCAGATTCATCAGTCTCACGCCATCATCTGATACAAGTCTCTATAGGTTGGACGAATAATCCTCTGGAACTTTCACATCCTTTAGCGTCTGAAGTAACTCTTTTCTCTCATTCTTGGACAAGGTGTGTGCAGCAGGAGGTAAGAACGGTTGACCCCTTTCTCTAGGCACTTGTTTTAGTTCTGCTCTTATTACCATATCAATCATATTCATTCTTGCATTGTAACCATCCTTGGACTTCTTATCAGCTAGGAGAGTATTGAGCAAGCTGGCACAAACATTCTTCTCAACGTGCATTAGATCAATGAAGTGTCTAACATACAACTCTTTCCAATAGGGTAATTGAAAGAAAATTGATTCCTTCTTCCAATCGCTAGTGGGGACACTCTTTGCGAAGCTCTTTCCGTACTGTGTATCAATATTCTTCATCTCATTCAATACATCCAAACCTGACAATAAACGTGGTGCTTCACCTGTCTCGATTGTGCCATCGAATGCATCAGCCATTGTTCTGTACTTATGCGTTGGGTCCAACCACCTCCTATGTCCCATATAAACAGTCTTCCTACAGTGACTCAAGCGAATGTGATGTGTCTGCTTGGTACAACAAGGACATGCATCGGCCCCCTTTACACTATATCCAGATAGATTCCCGTAAGCGGGAAAGTCATTGATAGTTCCAAACAGCATGGCCTTCAACTTGAAATTCTCCTTTCTACAAGCATCGTACACATTGACACCCTAATCCCACAGGAGCTTCAAGTCCTCTATCAAAGGAGCCAGATATACATCTATGTCGTTACCAGGTTGTTTGGGTCCTGATATCAACATAGTCAACATCATGTAAGTGCGCTTCATGCACAACTCGGGTGAAAGATTATAAACTAACAGTATCACTGGCCATGTACTGTGGTTGGTACTTTGGATACCGAATGGATTCATTCAGTCAGTCAAGAGTGCAAGACGCAAGTGCCATGGCTCGTTGCCAAATTTTGGATGTCTGACATCGAATGTCTTCCACTGGGTTGAATCAGCAGGGTGTCTTAGCATTCCATCTTTGATCATATCATCATGATGCCAAGTTAAATTTCTAGCATCCACAACGCTAATATACATTCTCCTGAATCTTGGTATTATCGGAAAGTACCACATCACCTTCGCGGGAGATTTATTTTTCTTATATCGCTTCTCCCCACACTTGGGACATTCATCGAGTTCTGCATACTCCTTCCGAAATAAGATACAATCACCCGGACAAGCATGAATTTTATGATGTGTTAATCCGATGGACTTGAGCTTTTGTTTAGCATCATATGCTCTCGTAGGCAGTACATTTCCATCAGGCAATAGACCACTAACTGCTTCCAGCATACTTGTGAAGCACTGATCGGACAACTGGTGAGCTGTTTTTAGGTTGAACAATATCAACACAGCTGACAGTTTTGTTGCCTTCTCACACCCGGGCCACAGTGGTAATCTAGCAGAATCCCTTAACTTTTCTGACATATAAGGGTGATCTCGCAGATCACCGTCATCCCCACTCAATGTATCAACAGTCGGTACATCATCGAAAATATCCGCATCCACTGTATCTTCAAACCTAAAGTCAGTTCCTAGGTTGCTTGAGCTACATCTATCTCTTGTCTCACCATGAGACGTCCAAAAGGTGTATGCTTTATCAATACCGTGAATCATCAAGTGGACGAACAAATTTTCTCGACCACTAACAGTTTTTCCATTCATACATTTCCAACAAGAACATGGAATGTACCGATGGTCGGTGCAGTGTCTAATTGCATGATTACAAAACTCTTCCACCCCATTCCTATACTCATCTGATAATCGATCTGCTCGAACCCACTTTCGATCCATATAGAACTAGCTACAGATGCCTACAGATGCCTATATGAAAGACAATATGAAGATTGTTTCTCAAGACAATGTATCTTAAAGTATTAAACCTAAAAGCATACCTAACTATATTTAATCTACATTCATTTTAATTTTTTAATGTATTCTAATGTACCATCATTAATCATCTAATTAAAGAAACACACAAAAATTAATTCAAGCCACGTACTAACAACAATTAATCCAAGCTACTAACAACAATATAATTAAACCAACATTAATCACACACTAACAACAATACTTTTGAATGAAACAACTAATACCTTTGAATGAAACGTCTAATACTTTTCAAAGAAACAACTAATACATTTGAATGGAACACCTAATATCTTATTATGAAACAACTAATACCTTTTAATGAAATAACTAATACCTTTGAATGAAACACCTAATACTTTTTTATTAATGAAACAACTAATACCTTTGAATAAACACCTAATACCTTATTATGAAATAACTAATACCTTTGAATGAAATAACTAATACCTATGAATGAAACACCTAATACTTTTTTATGAAACAACTAATATTATCTTTTAATGAAACACCTAATACTTTTAAATGAAACAACTAATACCTTTAAATGAACCAACTAATACTTTTGAGTGAAACAACACACAAATTGACAACCAATTAACCACAATCTAATCAAACAACAATTAATAATCCTAACAACAACAATTGAACTAAATTAAACAATCTAATATTCAAACAAACAACAATCAATTAACCAATTAATTAATCTAACACTATATATATATATATATATATCCTAACATATATAGATATATATAAATATATATATATACACATATATATACACATACATACATATATAAAACATTAAATAAAATAAATAAATTACCTATATATATAGAGGCTTAGTGGGGAGGGAGGAGGAGGAAGGAGGCGGACAGGTAGGTAGGAAAAGAAGGAGGTGGAGGGGCCTTGCACCATGTGGCAGGAGGAGGAGGAGGAGGCGAGAAGGAGTGAGAGGAGGAGGAGGAGGAGGAGGCACGGCGACGGGGAAGGAGGATATATATATATATATATGAGGACGAAAATCGCATGCGGTATGCAGAAATGGTGGCTGGAGTCGGGTTTTAATTTAGGTTCACACTTGCACAGCGGTTATGAACCGTTGTCCAAGCTTTAACTTGGACAGCGGTTCTTAACCGCTCTCCAATCTCACTTGCACAACGGTTTTCAACCGCTTTCCAAGTGTAATTCTTGGACAGCGGTTATAAACCGCTGTCTATGTTTGTTTGTTTTTTAATAGAACCGCTCTCCAAGGGACCACTTGGAGAACTATTCGAAAAAAGGGTTGTCCAAGTGGAGCTCTCCAAGCTCAAATGTGTAGTAGTGTAAGTTGCCTCCAAGAAAAATTGAGTACCCGTAAGTGGAGCGACGTGTCTCAGTGCAACGAGCCCAATCGGCATCAGAGTAACCAATGATAGAGAGGTCTGGACGGCGGACAAAAGAGAGACCAAAGTTGACAGTGCCCTTGACATAACGTAGAATTCGTTTGACAGCGGAAAAGTGATCGTCAGTCGGAGATTGCAAGAATTGACTAACATGATTGACTGCAAAGGAGAGGTCTGTGCGTGTGATTGTCAAGTATTGTAGGGCCCCCACAAGCGAACGATAGAGCGTAGGATCATGAAAGGGAATCCCTTCAGAAACGAGAGCTTCACCAGTAGCCACAGGGGTGCTGACTGGTTTAGCCTCCAAGAGTGCTGCCCGTTCAAGAATGTCAAGAGCATATTTGGTCTGACCGATGAATAAACCATTTGATGTGTAGGAAATTTCCAAACCGAGAAAGTAACTTAATTTTCCCAAGTCCTTAATAGTAAATTCGTGGTTCGCGTGCTTTATAAATTTCTGAATAGCAGCAGGATCATTTCCGGTGACAATGATGTCGTCGACATAAAGTAGCAAAAATATAGTTTTGGTTCCTTATTGAAAATAAAACAAGGAAGAATCGGAACGACTCTGAGAGAAGCCGAGACCAATGAGGAAGTTACTGAACCTTTGAAACCAAGCAAGCGGAGCTTGACGAAGACCGTAGAGAGCTTTCTTTAATCGACATACGTGATCAGGAAATCGAGTGTCCACGAAACCTGGAGGTTGAGCCATGAAAACTTGTTTTTCTAGAATACCATTGAGAAATGCATTTTTGCGTCTAGTTGATGGAGGGACCAATTTTGGTAGACCGAGATGGACAAGATTACTCAAACGGTTGATGCTTTGACAACGGGGATGAAGGTGTGATAAAAGTCAGTGCCGGGTACCTGAGTGAAACCTTGAGCAACCAGACGAGCCTTGTGGCGTTCGACAGAGCCATCCGCATGAAACTTTGTACGAAAGATCCATTTTGAGCCAACAATGTTCGTGTGAGGAGGACAGGGGACCAAATCCCAAGTGTCATTTGTATGAAGGGCATCTATCTCCTCTTGCATGGCGGCTAACCAGTGTGGTGATTTTGCTGCGGACTTGAATCCACGAGGTTCTGAGGCGGCAACAAGAGCGGAGAGCAAAGTTGTGGAGGCTAGGTTGACCGGGTAACGGGGTTTGAAGATGCCGGCACGAGCCCGAGTAACCATATGGTGAGATGGACCGAGTGGTGCTGGTGGCGGGATTGGGTTTTGCGGTGCCGGTTGTGGTGGTTCTGGCTGCGGCGATAGGGGTGGTGTTGGAGTGGGATTGTGAACCGGGGCAGGTGTTTCGTCTTCCAATAGGATCAAAGGGGTAGAGGGTGACCCGGATGGTTTGAGTGGTGCAGGATTTGAGATTGTAGTGGAAGGTTGAGGGATTATAAGTTGGGGTGATCAAGCAACATCATAGAAAGTACTGAGCTCAGTGTCTGGAGAAGATGATGGTTGTGCCGACGCAGAGAAAGGAAAGTTTGTTTCATCAAATTGAGCGTGGCGAGTTACAAACACAAGAGTCGATTCTGAGTCATAAAACCGAAACCCTTTCAGAATGCTATTGTAGCCGAGGAAGATGCATGGGCGACTACGAGGAGCTAACTTGTTCGCCGCGTAGTCCCTTAGGTATGGAAACACCCTGCAACCAAAAGACTTAAAAAAGGCATAATTTGGGGAACTATGAAATAAAAGTTCAAAAGGAGATTTGTCACCCAAAGTGGGAGAGGGTAAGCAGTTAATCACAAAAACGGCCATTGTAAAGGCATCAAACCATAGAGAGGCAGGAGCGTTAGCATGAGATAACATGGACAAACCCATTTCGGTAATGTGGCGATGCTTCCTTTCAGCCCTTCCATTTTGTTGAGGTGTGTAAGGGCAAGAAATTCGGTGATGGATCCCGTGAGAGGTCATGAATTCACCAACACGGTTATTAACAAACTCAGTACCCCCATCACTTTGAAAGATTTTCACAGTAGTAGAGAATTGGTTGCAAACAAAAGCGTGAAAGCGTACTAAAGTATCAAAAAATTCAGATTTCGCAGGTAATGGGAACAACCATGTAAAGCGAGAGAAATCATCAACAAAAGCAGCATAATAACGAAAACCATGACTAGTATTTACTGGCGCAGGTCCCCACAGATCACAGTGAATTAAATCTAAAACAGATAAAGCACATTTTTCATTTAAAGGAAAGGATAAACGTTTGATTTTTGCCATCTGGCAATAGGAGCAGATAGTAGAGTCAGGTAACACAGACGAAACGGATAAGTGCCCTAGTTTATTTAATCGAGAAATAACTAAAAATGGGACATGCCCCAAACGTAATTGCCATAAATTGTAACTAGCTTTTAGACCTCTGGACCGAGCAGCTGCAACTAAAGCAGGTATCGCCCGATCAAGGACATAAAGGCCTTTATCACATCTACCCTGTGCAAGAATCCTCTTTGTGGCCCGATTCTGAATGGTAAAATATGTGTCAGAAAAAACAACATCAATAGGGTAATCAGCGGTGAGTTTGCTTATAGACAAAAGATTTTTCGTAATATGGGGAACAACTAATACGTCAAGTAAATTCACATCATTTGTTAACTTGCTAGTGCCAATAGGAGAAATTTGTAAAGAGTCACCGTTACCAACGATGACAAAACCGTTACCGTTATAGGGTTCGAATTTGTCCAAGGCAGTTTGTTGAGAAGTCATGTGAGCAGAGGCTCCAGAGTCCAGATACCAGTCGGATACGGGTTCAGTGACGTTGCAGGAGGCATTGAACGCCTGAGCAAGTTGAGCAGTAGGCGAGGACATGGAGTTTAGGAAAATTGGGCATTTGTCGGCATAGTGTTCTCCTCGACAAAGTTGACAACGGGGTACATATGGTTTGCGACCCCCACGCCCCCCGTTATGAGTGTTACCGCTGAAACCTTGGGACGAGGAACCACGAGTGTGCTGACCAAACGAACCAGAAGGACTGTTGGTGCGCTGCTGTTTGTATGAACCCGTTCCACGATTGGGATGCCACTAGTTGTTCGAACTACCACCTCCGTGGGGTTGCTGGGAGCGCGACCCATTGCCATTAGTGACGAAGGCAGCCAGTACAGAGGGAGCGGTGCCTTCCATCGATTTGAGCATGATATCATATTGGATTGCTTGGTGAAGAATGTTACGAAACGAAGGGACGGACTCCATGGCCATACGGGTGTCTGCGAAACCGGCGAACTGGAGCCCTAAACCTCGAAGAAACCAGTGCGACCTGTCTGATTCCGGAACAGGGCAGTTAATGGCGGCTAGTTGATCGCATAGGGACTTGAATCGGCGCCCATATTCCTCGACTGACATATTGTCACGACGTAATGAGAGAAGCTGCTCCCGGAGTTGATTTGCCCTGGACATGGATGAATGAGAAAAAGCTTCCTCCAAGGCTAACCATGCCACCCGAGCAGTGGTGCTATCGTGGACTTCGGCGACGGCCTCTTCGGTTAGTGTTGAAATGATTACAGAGAGAAGTTTTTGGTCTTTCTTTTGCCAAACGGCGTATTCTGGGTTCGGAGTGATGCTGCCATTGTCGGCAGTGAGAGTGGGAGATGGCGCGACCGTTGTGCCATAAATGAATTCGAGGAGATCATATGACTCAATTATAGGTAAAGCTTGCCTTTTCCAAGCTAAATAATTTGTGGATGAAAGATGGAAACGAATCATGGCGCTCATCTCTGCAATTGGGATCGGATCATTGGGGTTGGTGGCCATTACAGAGGTGACGGCAAAAAAAATCTGATCTTTGAGAAATAAGGGAGAAGAGAGTGATTTTTGTGACGGGGACTTGTTCAAAAAAAAAAAAAAAACAGGCGATGAGAAAAAAAATCCGACGGGGTCTAGGTCGAGATTTTATGCAGAAAGAATTGAGAACGATGAAATTTCGGAATGGAGAAGACGATTAATTTTGGATTGGACCGATATGGCTGATACCATGTGTGATTGGAGAAAATCGCCGATAGTTTTGGTGATGGATGTATTCCTATTTTAAAGAAAGATTACAACGGTTGGCTCCTTGATTGTAGGAGAAGATTACAACAAATTACAACAAGATACCTAATATATAATTACAAGATTTGAATTTAAAAAAGATTACCGTATATTTTCTTTATTTTCCTTATTACTCTGCTTCTCATATTTCTTTTTAAACACCAAATTCTTGGGCCAAATTCTAACTGTAGTGTTCTCTCGTTTCACCACCTTAACTCTACAAGTAGCTGCCCCATTTCCCACATTTGTCACCGTCCGCTTGAATTTTTGAATCATCGTCATTCCTCTTTGCTTAACGTTAAAAACGGAAATGAAAGACGGGTAATTCAGATCTGAGGACGAATTCAAGCAATTGTAGTTGGATCTTATGATGGCTCGAGTTTCTTCACGAGTGAAATTCATCGAACAGACAAGATTTGCCATGTCCTTAGGGGTATTGTCGTAAATCAGGCCAGGATCAAGCGCCCGATTCGGATCCACGTGCCCTGATTCAATACCTAATGGAGTGTCGACCGAATAATTGAAGGCCATATCCTTGATAGGTTGTTTGGTATTATCCAGATGATTAGCGGTCGTCATTGTTGGACACAGAGCAACACTCAAAGTATAATGTAATTACTTTTTATTAGAGAAAAAGAATAATTACAATTGACATTATAATTTACAAGACCCAAGAGTTAGACTCTATTTTTATATGTGGAACACTCTAACTCACTTTTTTTTTGGAGACACACCTCACACCACTCTTGCTTCTTCACACTTTGTCACACACACATCTAAAATAACTACCTAGTATTTATAGGTTACATACAACCGACATACACTTGCTTTTCATTTTCTAGAACTATCTAGCTTAGTTCTTAAATAATTATTAGCCTGCAAACTTGATCCAACTAGCCAACATACTAAAACAATCTAGGCTTTACTTTTTCATCCATGTTTGACTTATCAAGAAGAATCTGTAATGTTCTTTAATTGGCCAACTAAATATTTGAGCAAGTTGGCATAGTATTATCTTGATCATTTTAGAAGTCGGTGGTGTCATCTTTCTCAATACTCCCCCTCAACACTGACCTTCTTTCTCAATCTCATGCTCAGTTGTTCTCTAGAACTTTCTTCTTGAGCAATTGCAAAATTGGCGTACTTAGGATTTGCTTTTCGCGTTCTACTTGATTTCCATCCTTTAGGGATCATTGCTTCTGGTTGATCATCTGCTACTCTGTGATGAACTCCTGTTTGCCAGGGACTGTGATTTTCACCTCCTTCTGTGATGTCTTCCTCAGTTTGTTGTTGTTCATCTTCTTTTTCTACGTCTTCTTTTGAAGTAGAATGTACTTTAATTGTTTGCTCCTCCATCTTTTTCTGTAAGATATCTTCTACTTCCTTAGAAACTGGCAACAATTCTTTTTGAGGCGACCACCATGACGAAGCTTCATCAAATACCACATTTCTTGAGGTATAACACTTTCCTGTCGTTGGGTCGCAACATTTCCACCCTTTTCTTTGGTTGTCATATCCCACAAAGATGCACCGAATAGCCTTTTTATCAAACTTTCTTCAAAGATGGCTTGGCACAAACACGTAACAAACACAACTAAAAACTCTGAAGTGACTTACTGCCGGTTTGCACCCCCACAACTTCTCATATGGTGACACGGACTTTAGTTTTGCCTGAGGAAGCCTGTTAACCACATGTGTTGTTGTCCTCATGCTCTCGCCCAAAATCTTCCTGGTACATTCTTGGCATGTACCATACTTCGACATATCTCTGCAAGATATCGATTCTTTCTCTCGGCTACACCATTTTGTTGTGGTGTATTTGCACATGTATATTGATGGCATATACGATATTCTCGTAGATACCACGAGAATTCTTCTGAAGTGTATTCGCCACCATTGTCTGTTTGCAGAGATTGGACCTTCTTTCCAACTTCTGCTTCTACCGCTTCTTTAAATTCTCTAAATTTAAAAAAATATTTCAGATTTTTCTTTCATAAAGTAAATCCATACTTACCGAGAGAAATCGTCAATAAACGTGACCATGTAGCGCATTCCGCTGACTGAAGACTGCTTCACTGGTCCGAACACATCAGAATGTATCAGCTCTAATGGCGCTTTAGCATTGAACTTCGAGTCATCATACGGAAGTTGATGGGCTTTTCCGTATTGACAGCCAGCACATAATGTCTCTGTCCTTACATCTGGTTGAGGAATACCTTTCAACATCGACTTTGCTATCATCATCTTTAACTTGTGATAGCTGACGTGTCTAAGCCTTGCATGCCACGGGTCTGCTGTTTCATTTTTCCATGTCTTATCCACGTATTCTGATTCTGGTGACATCACGTGGATAGACTCTAATCGTTGGCCCTCCGTTATTGGTGTTTCGAAGATCTTAACATCTTGATATACTTTAACTTCACTGGGACCGAATATCACATGGTGACCCGACGCCATAAGTTTTGCTACAAATAATACATTTTTCTTCATACCTGGTATATGATAAACATCTTGGAGTGAAACTTCCTTCGTAGTGAACAGAGACATGAATTTTATTTTACCGACGTGAGCGATTGGTAATCTTGATTGTTTGTGGTCACCACCACTCGATTGCCTTTATACTCGGTCAAGTTTCGCAATTTCTCTTTATCTCTAGTCATATGGTTTGAGCAGCCTGAATCGACTATCCAATCATTATTGTAGTCTATCAACTCTGGGACAGTTGCTGTTAGAGCTTTCTCTTCCTCTTCCACAACGAAAGATGCTTCGATGTCCCATTCATCATCACTCGTCCGTCCCGTACTTGACATGGCTGCATTAACCTCCACATTTTTCTTCTTTGACCAACAATTCTTAGCAATGTGACCCTTCTTCCCGCAATTGTAGCACGTTCCATTGAATCTTCTATTCAGGTGAGATTCACCGTCTCTATTGTATCTCTGTTGAGCTCCCCCTAATTTAAAGTTCCTCGACCGATTAGCTGGGTCATTGTCCCTTTTGATTCTCCCGTCATTATACTTGTTGGGTCGACATCTAGTTTTACTACTAAAGAGTTCTTCTTCGTCATTCTTGGATGAGGATCCCAAAATTTGCTTATAGCTAACGCCTCCTGGTCAGCTAGCAAATTTTCTAACTCGACAAGTGTAGGTTGAGTTGGCCAACCTTGTATAGTAGCAATAAAAATTCTATATTCCGGCCTCAATCCATGAATGATGATTCTTCTAATTCCTGAGTCAGACATGCCAGCAAAAGAGTCCAATGTAGAAATTTTGCGACAGAGAGACTTTACCTTGGCGAAATATTGATTTACTATCATGACGCCTTGCTTAATTGAGAGAAGTTCGTTTTCAAGATGTTGCAGCCTCGCATCATTCTTCTTGGAGAATAGCGTAGCAAAAGTGTCCCAAGCGTTCTTGGATGTCTTCGCCTCCCTTATGTGCTCTAACATTTCCTCCTCAATGGTAGTCTTGATCGCGAACAATGTCTTGCTAGTTCTAATCTTCCATTTCTTCAGAGCAGCAGCATCTCCTTCTGGTGGTGTGACATCACTACCATCCACTATCTCCCACAGGTCTTGGCCTTGGAGATACGACTCAATGTACAACGACCACGTGTTGTAATTTTGGTTGTTAAGCTTCTGGATTTCACAGACCACTTGAAGGTCACCCATGCTTAACCAAACTTAATGACGTCAAGCAAGCTTGATTTTTGAAGACAAGCTCCGCAGTACGAAACCTCACACGACACCACAGTACTAGACTGCACAAATAAATACAAGAAGCTCGACCAACGTATCTCAAATATCACCAGAAAGTGTCTTGCTCTGATACCACTTGTTGGACACAGAGCAACACTCAAAGTGTAATGTAATTACTTTTTATTAGAGAAAATGAGTAATTAAAATTGACACTACAATTTACAAGACTCAAGACATAAACTCTATTTTTATATGTGAAACACTCTAACTCACTCTTTTTTTAGAGACACACCTCACACCACTCTTGCTTCACACTTTGTCACACACACATTTAAAATGACTACCTAGTATTTATAGGTTACATACAATCGATATACACTTGCTTTTCATTTTCTAGAACTATCTAGCTTAGTTCTTAAATAATTATTAGCCTGCAAACTTGATCCAACTAGCCAACATAATAGAACTATCTAGGCTTTACTTTTTCATCCATGTTTGACTTATCTAGATGAATCCGTAATGTTCTTTAATTGGCTAAATATTTGAGCAAGTTGACATAGCTAGTATTATTTTGATCATTCTAGAAGCCGGTGGTGTCATCTTTCTCAATAGTCATCATGGCTGATTGAATAGCAGCAGGACTCCAATCTGGGTGAGCAGCCATCAGAAGTGCAGCAACTCCGGCTATATGAGGGCAAGCTATTGATGTTCCCGATAAGATCGAGTAATCGCTCGACAAAACTATGTCACCAATTCTTGCCCCGGGAATGACTGGATTAAAGGCTGCTAAAATCAGCACTC
The DNA here is from genome assembly GCA_037126765.1 of Stenogyne calaminthoides. Lineage (NCBI taxonomy): Eukaryota > Viridiplantae > Streptophyta > Magnoliopsida > Lamiales > Lamiaceae > Stenogyne > Stenogyne calaminthoides. The sequence goes on from JBBCBC010000034.1 coordinate 18,553,078, forward strand.
CAGGTGCCATTATATCCGGCTTAAGGATCCGATCATAGCTCTGCCCTGGGCCTCTCGATGACGACTCTGACAAAGCAGGTGCTGCCCGGTAATCGTTTGTTGAAAGTCTATACTCGCTGTTGGTGAACTGCTTCTTGATGCGTAGCATATCACTTCAATCCCTTACTGGGGGGTGATTACAGCTCCAGGAAATCGAAACGAGGTAGATCGTATGCTGGTGTCTTCAGAAATGATAACAGCTGCTCGCACATCAGATGCAATTAGATAGCGCATCAAATCATTGAAAGTAAACCGCTCATCATCTGCCGGTAAATTGCAGATAATGATACTATTACTCGGAGATTTCAGTCATTCCGTCATCGTGGAAGCTCGGATTTTCTGGCCAGATTCAGTGTCAATGATGCCGATGATGACGTCTTTGCCGTACTGGGAAGCGGGCCAGAGGCCGGTGGCTGTGTTGAGGGAAAGGAATTTGTAAGAGTGTGTGGTGGCTGGTGAGACTACGCCGTCCACATAGGCGGCGAGGAATCCTGGAGACTTCTTTAGAGCTTCGACTTCGTCTGTGAACATGACTGCGCTGAATCCGTGGATGGTGTGGTCGTATGTGTAGATATGCTTGGGGTCGGGTTTGTCGACCGATTTGAGGATGGAAGAATACCAGTAATGGTGAGTGGAAAATGCTTTAGGCATCGAGGATTTGTGCATATGGACAATGTATGTTGATCTTTTTGCGGAAGCATGATTAGCCAAAAGAAAACTGAATAAATATGTACTTTGAAATTTTAAGTACCGAAAATTATCAATTTTTATCTTATTATCAATTTATTCTAATAACAAATATGTCTAGACCGACTTTTGCATTACTGTTAATATTTATATATATTTCAAAGTTCAGGGTGTCCCAGACACCCATTGCCCCCTTAGCTCCATAATGGGTCCGCCATTACATCCAACCATACATTTTGTATGAGTCTTATCATCACCTCATTTTTAACTTTTTTTTTTTTTTTTAAAACACATTTTTTCTCTTCATCTATATATTTGAATGAATGACACTCTCTTTTCAATTTAAAAATCATTCACAATTATTTTACACCAACTTTCATTCATCAAATATTTAAATATCATATAAATATGCATAATATTTAAAAAAAGCCATATCACATATAATTTGGATATCCACTTGAATACAAAGCCAATTTTTTTTTTTTAAAGTCTATACTTATATTGTGGTCAAGCTTTCATCATTTCCCAAGGAAAATGAACACTCATAATTACTTGAAAATTTTCAATGTTGAGATATAGCAAGAATTGTTATTTTTCCCAAATATTCCACAAATTCACCAATCCACTTTATAACTCTCATAACTCCAATTCATTCTCAAAGAAAATCGAACGGAATCGAACCTTAAGCACCCAAACACTCCACAAATTCACCAATCCACTTTATAAGTCCCATAACTCAACTTTGTTAAAAAGGAATCGAGCTTAGTCTCACTCAATCAAGGGAGAGGGGTGAATTAATTTAGAAAGCTCACCTAGTTGTAAATGAATCACTATTAACCTTGTACATAAACAGGCCTATGATATTTTGAGAAATAGAGTTCTATAGTATAAACTCAAATCACACAAGTTGTTTGTCAAATACTTTAACATTGAAAAAGTTTACATTAAGTAGCGAACGCATTAAGTCGTTGTCCTTTCACTCCCGACTGGCCACTCCCTTCCCTTGTATTAATAACAACCATTATGTACTTGTACGAAAATACTTGGTCATAAAATACTTGGTCATAAAAATCATGCTTTCGTCCCATTCCTACACTAATATTGCCGTAGGCCCGCAGCTGCACTATCTACCACTTATGTGGTGCTTGCAAAAGGTCGAGAAAAACCACACATTAAAATAAATAAATAAATAAATAAATAAATCTTACAATGAAACGAAACATAATTTAAAAATGATACTTTAATATTTTGGAAAAAATGAATATTAGTTTGTGTTCATTTGTGAACCGTCTCGTTGTTTGACGGCCGTCTCACACAAGGTTTTGCCTATAATATACATATCCGATGGGAGTATATAATATACTACTACATATGATATAAAGTTTTAACAAATATTTAAATTGTCATTTTGTAATGCACCAACAAAAATACGGATGTAAGAGATAAAACAGAAAAAGATATGATCTAAGAATAGGTGAAAGATTGAGATAAACTGTACTTTGTTTGTTAATAGTAGTATAGTATATGTCTGTTCATCTCAAATCCAGATCGACTAGCTAGCAAAATCCAAAATAGACAGATATATACGAATAAATCCTTTTGGGTAATTAAACAAGATTTAAATATTATCTTTATTGACCCAGACAGCAGTGCATGCAATAATTGAGAAAAAACAGAGAGAACATCTAGTATTATAAAATGCCGCCAAGTCTTACTATTCTACTCTATCACAACTTCCTCCAACTTTTAACATATAATAAAAGCAGAGTGCCGCATGTCCATCACACTCGCATCTCAGAGTGAAGCTCAAAAGAAAAAAAGATGGAGCTTCATAACAGAGTTGCTCTGTTTTACTCTCATTCTTTCTTTTTGCTAATCATGCATCTGCAAAAAGATCGACATACATTGTCCACATGGACAAATCCTCCATGCCTAAAGCATTTTCCACTCACCATTACTGGTATTCCTCCATTCTCAAATCTGTTGCTTCAGACAAACACGACCCCAAGCATATATACACTTACGACCACGCCTTCCACGGATTCAGCGCAGTCATGTCGAAAAATGAAGTGGAAGTGTTAAAGAAGTCTCCAGGATTCATCGCCGCCTACGTGGACGGCGTGGTCTCACCGACCACCACCCACTCCTACAAATTCCTTTCCCTCAACACTGCCACCGGCCTCTGGCCAGCTTCCCAGTACGGAAAAGATGTCATCATCGGCATCATCGACACTGGGATCTGGCCAGAAAGTCCGAGCTTCAACGATGACGGAATGACTGAAATACCCTCAACGTGGAAGGGCAGCTGCCAAGGAGGGGAAGGCTTCAATTCCTCCCTCTGCAACAAGAAACTCATCGGAGCCAGATATTTCAATGAAGGAGCAAAAGCATTCAATCCTGGTGATACCGGGATCCGGGATACAGCAAGGGATGAGGATGGTCATGGCACCCACGTGGCGTCCACGGCAGCTGGAAACTACGTCGACGGTGTTTCCTTCTTCGGTTATGCTTCCGGAACAGCACAAGGGGTGGCCCCACGCGCTAGGATTGCAGCTTACCGCACTCTCAATGGTGGTGGCTATGAATCGGATACCTTAGCCGGCATTGATCAGGCAGTCGCTGACGGAGTCCATATAATATCGTTATCGATAACTTACCGGAGAGCCGATTTGTTCGCGAATCCAATTGCAGTAGCTACATTCGGCGCCAGGGAGAAAGGCGTATTCGTGTGTATGTCCGCAGGAAACCGGGGCCCCAGTATCGCGACTTTAAGAGCAGGAATCCCCTGGGCTATACTGGTGGCTTCTGGAACTATTGACAGATGGTTTGCAGGGACAGTAACTTTGGGGAATGGTAAATCCATCAGAGGATGGACAATGTTTCCTGCGAGAGCGGCGGTTAGAAACTTGGCTCTTGTTTATAACGAGACTCTGTCTGCCTGCAACTCAACAGAGTTGGTGGGGCAAGCTCCGAGTAACACCATCATTATCTGCAATTTACCCACAGATGATGACCTGTTTACTTTCAATGGTTTGATGCGCTATCTAATTGCATCTGATGTGCGAGCAGCTGTTATCATTTCTGAAGACACCAGAATATTTCGATCTACCTCGTTTCAATTTCCTGGAGCTGTAATCACCCCCCAAGAAGGGATAGAAGTGATCCGGTACGCATCTAATAGCACTTCACCAACGGCGAGTATAGAGTTTCAACAGACGTTTATTGGGGAGGAGACGAGGGCGGCTCCTGCTTTGTCAGGTTCGTCATCGAGAGGCCCTGCGGTGAGCTACGACCGGATCTTGAAGCCGGATATAATGGCGCCTGGAGTCTTGATCTTAGCAGCATTTAGTCCTGTCTCTCTCGGGCGAGGGCCCAGAATTGGTAACAACATAGTTTTGTCGACTGATTACTCGCTCTTATCGGGCACGTCTATGGCGTGCCCTCATATCGCCGGAGTTGCTGCACTTCTGAAGGCCGCACACCCGGATTGGAGTGCTGCTGCTATTCAATCTGCAATGATGACAACTGCTAACCATCTGGATAATACAAATCAACCCATCAAGGATATGGCCTTCAATTATTCAGTCGCCGATCCTCTAGGCATGGGGTCAGGGCACGTGGATCCGAATCGGGCGCTCAATCCTGGCCTGATTTACGATAATACCCCTCAAGACTTCGTGAATCTTGTCTGTTCCATGAATTTCACTCGTGAAGAAACTCGAACCATCATAAGATCCAACTACAATTGCTCGAATTCGTCCTCGGATCTGAATTACCCGTCTTTCATGTCTGTTTTCACCTTTGAACAGAGGGGATTGACAATGACTCAAAAATTCAAGCGGACGGTGACAAATGTGGGAAACGGGGCAGCTACTTATAGAGTTACGTTGGTGAAACCGGAGAATACTACAGTGAGAATTTCACCACAGACATTAGTATTTAAAAAGAGAAATGAGAAGCGGAGCTATTCTTTAAGCATTCGTTACGAGGCTGATATTAATGCCGGACGCAGACATGGATCGATTACTTGGATAGAGGAGACGGGCAAGTACACGGTCAGAAGTCCAATTGTGGTTTCTGGAGGACAAGACAATTTTGGCTAATGATCTTCCAGCTTTTTTGGTCACTGGTTATTTATCTTCTGCTATATGTTACTATGTTGTGAAAATATGTAATAATGATCAAGGGAAATAATATTCCTTTTTCAACCAGTTGCTCTGCCTCCCCTTAATTTCCCACAGTGGGATTCTCCTATTGTATTTTGAAGTGTTGCAAATAATAGTACTTTTAAGTACTCCTGCTATTAATTAAATTAAAAGTTGTGGATAATGTGTATAGTGATATTGTGTATGATAACATGGTGTAATAGTAGCATGACTCATAATGATGTGATAGGAAAATTTAAAGCCGTGGACCCATTTTCACCTTTCAAGCCTCATTTTCAAATATGTATATATAAAGGGTTGGTAGGTATATTGCCACGGAATTCATAAATATCTAATAGAATATCTAACTTCAGAATAACAGCTAGCGACTCACCTGGAGACGAAATGGAATAGCTCAAGTCGTTAGCTATGTTTTAAAAGCGGAAGCGGCGATCGGTTCGATTCGGATAGTTTTTAATTTTTGGTGATTAGGTCCGATCTCGACGGACCTATCCCGTCAAATCGGACCGGTCCGTCCGGCCGAACTGCTATTATTCTATTGTTGGCCTAATATTATGTCATAATTACATAATATATAAATTATATATATATATATATTCATTATTAATTAAAGTCTAAATTGTTACCTTCTAAATATAAATTATTAGGCCCTTATCTTAGCCCAAGCCCAACTGCCCATCATATATATTTTCTTTTAAATTACCAAAAATTAGTCAAACCCTACTTATCCAAACCGTACATCTGCCTCCCTCAAAGGCTCAAACCCATTTGGCCGTCACACGCAGAGAGAGAGAAAAATAGCGTGCCAGATTAATTTTTTTACACACAAAATAGAGTCTCAGTGTTTCACATCCTCAATCCCCCAGATTAGTTGCATTATTTTATCAGTTTGGAAGAGTTGCTAACTTGCTACCGCGTAGAGGAGAGTCGGCCGACCGGAGAGGAATCGCACGCTTCCAGATTTTTCCTTTTTTTTTAAACATAGCCGAACCGGCGGTCGACCGGTTCAATCGGCCACCGGTTCGTACCGCTTTTTGCCGTTTCGAGTGGTTCATGGCCGAGCCAATCGTCGAGCGGTCCAATGTGTCGAAGCGGGCCGGAAGCTTTGCCGAACAGCGGTCGGACCGGTCCGATCAGCTTTTTAAAACATATGTCGTTAGAACACCAATACCTATATTATGAGGTTATGAATTCGAATCATCATTTATTCGATTAAAAAAACAGCGATTCTCCTCCCATAATTTATTCACTGTCTATTTTTCCTCACTAAAATCAATTTTATCTCATTTAATTTACATAAATGTAAGCGAGTTTTCAGATGATCATTGATAATTTCTGATGAAGACGAGACGAAATCCTTATAAGGACCTTGAGAGTTTCGTGTGAGATATGTACTTCGAGATGCATGATTCTTACTCAGTTCCCTACTGTAAGTCTTCTATTACTCTTCGTAATTAAGAGAGACTTGACCACGTCCCTGATATTCCTTGTGATCAAGAGGGACTTGATTGTATAACGATATTTCATGGATTAAGAGAGACTTAATCCATTTCTTATGTTTATTTCTTATTCATGTTGATATGATTTTACAAATATCTCTGGTTACCTAAATTGAGTGTCGGAGTGCCCTCTCCCAATACCCCAAGTGTATTTGCAGGTCTAACTTAAGAATCTCGTGGGAGCAACCCTAAAGGTCCATCCAAGGGTGCAGGCGTGAAAATAATCTTGGTGGTCTGCCCGTCCAGGTCCGATTAGAGAGTAGCACAGAAGCTCTCATGAAGATTCACCACTCTCGAGGTACTTAATGATCCTGGATAGGAATTCGTTCTCATTTGTAGCCCGTTGTCGTCCTGAAAAATAATTGATTCAAGTATCGGGTTCAAATCCTGTAGCTATGTTTATTTTGTATTTATCCAGTATTATTTTAATTATTTTGGAGAATTCGAAATTTTCTATCCAAGTGTAATAATTATTGTGGTTGAATTATTAACAAACATAATTAAATAATTATTATTTTAATTTATAATTATATGTTTTTTTTTAATTGATATTTTTTTTAGACATGATGTACAATATTAGTTCTTGTAAGTTATTTATATAATTATAAATTTTAGAGAGTCAAATCTAGGGGAAAGTGGGGTTGATGAGATTATATAAAGATGACAAAATTTGGGTGGGTTACAGTTCACGTGAACCCTATTTTTTCAATTATTATTATGTTAAAATTATCATTGTTATACATAAAAATTATTATTATTATATAAAATAATTATTATTATTATATAAAATAATTATTATTATTTGAAAATAAAATAATTTTTAAATAATAATAATTGAGCACAATAATGATAATTCTTGTGCATAACAATGATGAAATTGTATGTAAAAAAATTATTATTATTTGAAAATAAGGTATTTTTTAAATAATAATAATTTTAACGCAATAATAATAATTTTGTGCATAACAATAATAAAATTGTATGTTATTTAATTTTATATATATATATATATATATATATATATATATTTTTATTTTTTTTTGATCGGACAAAGTTAGATGTTAGTAGTTAGTACACCAAGCACCCAAACACTCCACAAATTCACCAAGCCACCTTATAACTCCCATGCTCCAATTCGTTCCCAAAGGGAATCGAACATGGGTCTCCCACTCAATTGAGGAGCCCAGTGCCCTAACTATTAGTAACATAAGATATAATTTTAAAAAGTTTATATGGGAATATTTAAAAGGGTAGAATTACTTTATTGCAATTTTATGTATGGAAAAACAAAAACAAAATGATCGACCCTTTTTTTTAGCAATAAAATAAAGATAAGGGAGTATGATCTAAGAATAAATGAAAGATGAGATTTATTTAGTTTGTTATAGAAATATGATTGGAGAGCAAAGGAACACATCCCATAATCCTCCATTCACACTTTATTTACTATCCACCCCATTAAAAATTAAAAATTAATTTGTATTACTAAACCCACCCCAAATCATTACCATTATACCCTTCTCCCAAAAAAAAAATTCACTTCTTTCCCTTCCAAAATAGCAGCATGCATTCTGACTCCCTCAAGAAAGAAGAAGAAAAAAGGTCTTCCACTTTGATTCTCATATGGAACAAAACCGAAGGTGAATTCATGGACAATGGTTAGAAATCGATTTGGACCCGTTCGGCAAAAGAGTCATCCACACATTCTTCTGTGTTCGGCCGTAGGGTTATGTACAGCCTCACTGGTGTTCGTCCAGATAGTCATGCACAAGTTCATTAGAGTTCGGCCTCTAGGACTGAACACTACCATTTTTTTTTTTTTTTACAGTTGTTTATGCCGAGTAATTTCGCGTACGTTCAGCCGTGATTTTGGCTAAATAATGGCGCGATTACACCCGATTAAAAATACCAAAGTTTCCGCATAAAAACCGATTAAAAAGTAGAAAGAAAACATAAAAACATTTACATTAATATTCTCGTTTGAACTTTCATGTTCCATGTCAATGATGACTAAAATTGGATTAAAAAGATGAAAGAGTTTATGGGCATGAATTTTAAGAAATAAATGTTTTAGCGTTTATGATTTACAGATTAATGATGTAAATAAAATCTAAGTTGATACATATATTTTATATGAGGGCATTATAGTCATTTTTTATATGTTTATTTTAGTCTTAAAAATTATGGGTATGAATGGAGGATTATGGGGTGTGTTTAGTGGCTCTATATGATTGCTCGTCTCGAATCCTGACTAGCAAAATCCAAAATAGGAAGATGTATACGAATAAATTCTTTAGGAGTGATTAAAGAAGACTTAAATCATATCCATACACCTTATGACCCACAGATAGCAATGCATCCAATAATTGATTAAAAACAGAGAAAATATCTGTAAAATGCCGCCAAGTCTTACTATTCTATCACAACTCCCCCAACTTTTAACAACAATAAAAGCAGAATGCTACTTGTCTAAACCATTCATCACCATTCACCACATCTCAGAGTGAAGCTCAAAAGAGAATGGAGCTTCACAACACAGTTGCTCTGTTTTTGCTTTCATTGTTTCTTTTGGCTAATCATGCTTCCGCAAAAAAGATCAACATACATTGTCCATATGGACAAATCCTCGATGCCTAAAGCATTTTCCACTCACCATTACTGGTATTCTTCCATCCTCAAATCGGTCGACAAACCCGACCCCAAGCATATCTACACATACGACCACACCATCCACGGATTCAGCGCAGTCATGTCCACAGACGAAGTCGAAGCTCTAAAGAAGTCTCCAGGATTCCTCGCCGCCTATGTGGACGGCGTAGTCTCACCAGCCACCACACACTCTTACAAATTCCTTTCCCTCAACACAGCCACCGGCCTCTGGCCAGCTTCCCAGTACGGAAAAGACGTCATAATCGGCATCATCGACAGCGGAGTCTGGCCAGAAAGTCCGAGCTTCAATGAGGACGGAATGACTGAAATACCCTCCACGTGGAAGGGGAGCTGCCAAGGAGGAGAAGGCTTCAATTCCTCCTTATGCAATAAAAAGCTCATCGGAGCCAGATATTTCAATGAAGGAGCAAAAGCAGCTGACCCTACTAATACCCAAATTCGGGATACAGCAAGGGATTATGATGGTCATGGCACCCACGTGGCGTCCATAGCAGCTGGAAACTACGTCGACGGCGTTTCCTTCTTCGGTTATGCACCTGGAACTGCACGAGGGGTGGCCCCACGCGCTAGGCTTGCAATTTACCATGGTGGTGGCGCGGAATCGGATGTTCTAGCTGCCATTGACCAGGCCGTCGCAGATGGAGTCCATATAATATCGTTATCGTTAAATTATGAGACACTCTATCTGTATGCGAATGCAATAGCAATAGCTGCATTTGGGGCAAGGGAGAAGGGTATAATCGTGTGTATGTCCGCAGGAAATCGGGGCCCAAGTATCGCGACTTTAAGAGCAGGAATCCCCTGGGCTATACTGGTGGCTTCTGGAACTATTGACAGATGGTTTGCAGGGACAGTAACTTTGGGGAATGGTAAATCCATCAGAGGATGGACAATGTTTCCTGCGAGAGCGGCGGTTAGAAACTTGGCTCTTGTTTATAACGAGACTCTGTCTGCCTGCAACTCAACAGAGTTGGTGGGGCAAGCTCCGAGTAACACCATCATTATCTGCAATTTACCCACAGATGATGACCTGTTTACTTTCAATGAATTGATGCGCTATCTAATTGCATCTGATGTGCGAGCAGCTGTTATCATTTCTGAAGACACCAGAATATTTCGATCTACCTCGTTTCAATTTCCTGGAGCTGTAATCACCCCCCAAGAAGGGATAGAAGTGATCCGGTACGCATCTAATAGCACTTCACCAACGGCGAGTATAGAGTTTCAACAGACGTTTATTGGGGAGGAGACGAGGGCGGCTCCTGCTTTGTCAGGTTCGTCATCGAGAGGCCCTGCGGTGAGCTACGACCGGATCTTGAAGCCGGATATAATGGCGCCTGGAGTCTTGATCTTAGCAGCATTTAGTCCTGTCTCTCTCGGGCGAGGGCCCAGAATTGGTAACAACATAGTTTTGTCGACTGATTACTCGCTCTTATCGGGCACGTCTATGGCTTGCCCTCATATCGCCGGAGTTGCTGCACTTCTGAAGGCCGCACACCCGGATTGGAGTGCTGCTGCTATTCAATCTGCAATGATGACAACTGCTAATCATCTGGATAATACTAATCAACCGATCAAGGATATGGCCTTCAATTATTCGGTCGCCAATCCTCTAGGCATGGGGTCAGGGCACGTGGATCCCAATCGGGCACTTGATCCTGGCCTGATTTACGATAACACCCCTCAAGACTTCGTGAATCTTGTCTGTTCCATGAATTTCACTCGTGAACAAACTCGAGCCATCATAAGATCCAACTACAATTGCTCGAATTCATCCTCCGATCTGAATTACCCTTCTTTCATTTCTGTTTTTAGCAATGAACAGAGAGGATTGACGATGACTCAAAAATTCAAGCGGACGTTGACAAATGTGGGAAATGGGGCAGCTACCTATAGACTTACGTTGGTGAAACCAGAGAACACTACAGTCAGAATTTCGCCACAGACATTAGTTTTTAAAAAGAGAAACGAGAAGCGGAGCTATTCTCTAAGCATTCATTACGAGGCTGATATTAATGCCGGTCGCAGACATGGGTCGATTACTTGGGTAGAGGAGACGGGCAAGTATTCTGTGAGAAGTCCAATTGTGGTTTCTGGAGGCCAAGACAATTTTGGCTAATGATGTTGCTGCTCTCGTGGTCACTGGTTATTTATCTTCTGTTTTATGTTATATGTTGTGAAAATATGTAATAATGATCAAGGCAAATAATATTCCTTTTTCAACCACTTGCTCTGCCTCCCCTTAATTTCCCACACTGGGATCCTCCTATTGTATTTTGAAGCGTTACAAATAATAGTACGTTTAAGTACTCCTGTGATTAATTAAATAAATGATTGTGAATAATGTGTATAAGTGATATTGTGTATGATAACATGGAGTAGTAGTAGCATGACTCGTAATGATGTGATAGGAAAATTTAAAGATGTAGACCCATTTTCACCTTCCAAGCCTTTTTTGACGGAAAAAGTAGACAATTGTATTACTCAAAGAATGGTAGGCTCAAGCCTTACTTTATTTTGTTGGAAAAAATAGTTGGTGTGTGTAGACGAAGATGGTTATGAAACTGACACGGAATAAGTCGAGGCAAGAGTTAGATTGTCTTTCCATAAGACGATATTGTCCCGTACCCAGTTGTAATACGGTTCCACGGCAATCGCCCCCTAGATACAACGACTTTAAAGCTTTCCGACCGCTGCACTACGAATCGGAAACTATAGGCGAACCAAACAATATTCTGAGCTCTCTCCGGAACACGAACATGAGGGAAGAGAATAGAAAATTTCGACCTCAAATGACCAGACTCAAGAATCAATTATCGATTAAATGATCATGAGTTGAATTCGTGATGATTGTGGAATGAGGAGGGTGTATTTATAGATTTCTAGGTATCGATTCGTGAATAGGTGCAATCTTTGAAATAACCCTTCACTTGTTTCATACACCATTTCACTCATACCTCTTCATCTAATACACACCATTTCAAGGTGACTTTTCCATTCACCTCAAAAATTCCAACAATCCCCCACATGAATGGACAAAGTGGACTCAAACAAAGAGTTCACAGGACAACACGAAATTTGACACGGATAATGAAGAGAGCTCAAGCGTTCAGTTATTGCATCGGGATAGGTAGCTTGTGGCTTTGAACCTTCCCTAGTTGAATACTATTGGATATACTCGCGGCTCAGTGAACGCGATGTCTTGAACTGAGCAGTTTTTTGTGTATACCAAGACAATAGTAAAAACACAATAACTTTCCTAATATTTTTGGTTCTCACGTTGTTGTCCATTTTGGTCGTGGACCATATCTCAGATTCATAAGTGTTTACTGAGATGTCAGTTAAAACGGCCCCACTTCACACTTATATAGGTGATCTCCCATCAAGAGTGCAATATTCCACCTTAAAAGGTATATGAATCATTAAAAGTTGTTAAGCTTAACCTTACCACACGTCATCAGGTTTATGCACCTGAAGGTGCAATTTGTACTTGATGGAATTCAAGAATGAGCTTGAAAAATATTTTTCAAGTGCATGATTGAGTGCTTCATAACTTAGTTGTCTCATTGAACCAAGTTCTTGGGATCCTCCAGTAATCATGGATGAGTTACCGTTATGAACACCCTTTCATGTGTGGGTTTTAGCTCCATTCCCCTTACCCGTTATCCTTATGAACTTCGTGATGAACTCAATCCAAGCCATATCTACCCATGGAAGGGTGCAAGCGTCGGTCATGGTCAAAGTTCATCACTCCACACATGTCGTGCGTATTGACCTCATGTCAAAGGAGTATCGCATCGCTCCCACTAACTGAGACACCCGTAGACACATACAGTGGAACTACATCAAACGGTTGCTCGGATGGGTATACCAATACCCTCTAAGGTATTTGTGCATCCATCGTGAGATACCTTGTATCTCGTAGTAAGTGAGATCTTACTACACTCTCTAAGAGTATGATGCAGATCGCACATCAATCTCCATTGCATCATCAATATCCCATTCTTGATTATCCTTGATCGGGGCTATTTTGAGAATCATGCTTAAGTCATCTGAGTTCTCACATCTCGATGACACCAGTGATACAAGGGAACACAGATAAGAACAAATGCAAACAATCAAACATAATATTCTAATAAGTGTAACGTCACACATTTAATATTAAATAAACAATAATATTAAACCAACACTGAATATTATCTTAGTATTATGTCCATACAAAGGATTGTCTCTAGGACACTAACACTAACAGCTTGCCCAATGAATCTTTCGATCTTTCGGCGTTGCACCCCAATAAAATCTAACCACAGCCTTCTCGATATCTTCACAAAGTGAAATTGGGAACAAAAAACAGCTCATTATGTAGAACGGAATAGCTTAGACCACCGTTTTTATAGAATCTCTCGGCCCGCCTTTGTTAAGGCCTTTTCCTTCCACCCTTTCAATCGACTAATGATTTGGTCTATCACGGTCTGAAAAACTACCTTTTTACCTCTACCAATGATCGTTGGAAGTCCTAAATACTTTGCTTGTTGAGGAGCTGGTTTCGCTCCAAGTTGATGACCCAACTCTCTTTGTTCCTCATCCCCCAAATTCCCGCTTGTGGAGATCTCCGATTTTTTGTCCCGAGGCCGCTTCATAGGTAGCAATGATGTCTTTCACCTTGAGGATTTCCAGTTAATTTGCCTTTAAGAAAAGGATGCTATCGTCAGCGGAAAAAAGATGAGAGACGGAGGAGCATTTCGGGCCACCTTGATCCCCATGAGCTCACCTTTTGCTTCCGCCTGCTTAATGAGTGATGAAAATCCTTCTGCACATAAAAGAAATAGATATGGCGAGAGGGAATCCCCCTGACGTAGCCCCCTACTAGGAAGGAAGCTCTCTGTTGGGGAGCCATTAATCAGGAGGGAGTAAGAAACAGTGGACACACACCGCATAACTAACTCAATCAAACGACTCTCAAAACCCATCTTTTCACACATAGTTCTAAGAAAAGCCCACTCAACCCTATCGTATGATTTACTCATGTCAAGTTTTAAAGCCACCAAACCCCTTTTTCCTTTTTTCTTCTTTTTTAGATAGTGAAAATTTTCAAACGCTACCATAACATTGTCCGTGATAAGACGATAAGGGATGAAAGCACTTTGGTTAGGAGATATGACAGAGTGTAGGATAGTGTTAAGGCGGTTAGCAATGGCCTTTGTAACGACACGAATGACCACATTGCAAAGACTAATAGGACGAAAATCTTTAGGGCTCTCAGGGAATTTCACTTAGGGATCAAGACAATGAAAGTGTGATTAAGATTACCGAGATCAGCCCCATTGTTAAGAATATTCAAACAAGTATGAATAAGAGACTTGTGAGTAATAGGCCAAAAAGATTGAAAAAAGAGAGGAGGCATACCATCGGGCCCGGTGGCTTTTGTCGGGTGCATTTGTTTGAGTGCCTTTTTTATTTCCCCTATAGTGTATGGCTGGAGTAAGGACTCATTCATATCCGTAGAGACCCTTGGTTCGATAGACTCAAAAATGAGATGCATATTTCTAGTGTTCCCGGAGGAGAAAGCTCCATGAAATAATCTCACATAATACTCCCCACTCCCTCCTCTCCATCGATCCACGTACCCTCATGGTTTTTCAGTCTCAGAATGGTGTTTCTCCTTCTATGATGAGAGGTTTTTTTGTGAAAAAAAAGGGTGTTGCGATCCCCATCTTTAAGACAGAGCGCCCGTGAGCATTGAAACCAAAAGGTTTCCTCACTTTTAAGAAGCTCGTCAAGTTCCCTACACTTCTGGCCAAGCTTCTCCACCACTTCCCCATTTTGAATTTGCTCCTGGAGAGCATCAACACTACTACACATTTGAGCTTGGAGAGCTCCACTTGGTCAGCCTTTTTCCGAATAGCTCTCCAAGTGGCCCCTTGGAGAGCGGTTCTATTTAAAAAAAAAAAAAAGACAGCAGTTAATTACCGCTGTCCAAGATCAAAGCTTAGACAGCGGTTCATAACCGCTGTGCAAGTGAATTAATATTTTTTGTTTTATTTTTTTGTAAAACTTGTATTTTTTGTTTTATTTTTTTGTTTTTGTAAATTCTTTTTAGGGTACAGCTCAAATATTTTATTCTTTAAATTCTCGTGTTATTTCTTTTTAATATTCGTCTTATATAATGAGATTAACACAAACCCTTATGTAAAACTTGTTCATAATATTAAATTCATACTATTTCACTTATGAACTTGTATCACTATTAATTCTTATAAATTAATACCTATAATATTTAATATTCTTATAAATTAATTCAATTTTGTCTAAGTATTACTTATTTAGATAGAAAAGTACTATTACTTTTTTAGATAGAAAAGTATTACTTGTTTAAATAGAAAAGTATTACTTGTTTAGATAGAAAGGTATAACTTGTTTAAAGAAAAGTATTACTTGTTTAGATGAAAAAGTATTACTTGTTTAAAGAAACATATTACTTATTTAGATAGAAAAGTATTACTTGTTTAGAAGGAAAAGTATTACAAGTTTAAAAGAAATGTAGTACTTTTTTTTAAATAAGTACAAGTAAAAAATATAATTTTAATATAATATAATATAATTTAAATTTAAATTTATAAAAAAAATTATTATATAAAAATGTGATTGAATTAATAAATAAGATAATTGAAATAAAGAATTTTAAAAAAAATTGTAAGAAAAAAAAAATTTTAGAACATATAGAATTAATTTCATTAAGTAAACATAAGAAAGCAAGTGCCCAAGCGGAATTGATCCTTGCTCAGGGGCCCAAGGTCCCGTGTTCGGTCCTTCATGGGAGCGAAAAATTACCTCAATTAATTGGGGCTAAAAATCGTTGTTTAAGCTCCACTTTTGCTTAAACAGTTGTTACTTTTTTTAAGGGCTGTGCAATTCTGACCCTGTTCTCAATGTTACCCAAAGTAACCCTATCCCATTGTCTCAAATGTTGGCTGCAATGTTGAGTCCTATTCTTGAAAGTTAGGGTCGGATTTCTGTGATCCCAACCTCTCTCCACCACTTCCGCACAATGCTCATTTTCCATCCACATTTTTTCGAAACGAAACAGCTTTCCCTTTCTCCAATTTTGCCCCATCCCTCGGCCCCCAACGGCACATTCAAGGAGGATTGGTGAGTGATCCGACCTGTATCTCGTGAGGTGTACAGGTTGGGCCGCTGGGAAGAGGGTCCTCCAATGGCTATTAGCAAGAGCTCTGTAGAGGCAGACTTGGATGTTGTCCGCCCCCACCCTACCATTTGTCCATATGAATTTATAACCCAAATACCCTAAGTCTTGCAACTCAAGGTCCAAAACCGTGTTCCTAAATTGTTCCATCTGAGTGGTGAAACGTGAGTTACCACCCCTCTTCTCCCAGCTCCAGAGAGTTTCGTTGAAATCACCAAGGCAACACCACGGAGTGGTAGGATCGGGTGCTATCCTCTGAAGCAGATGACAAGTTTTAGATCGTTGAGCCCAATCGGGCCAGCCATAAATCCCTTTGAAAGTCCATTTCTGATTTTCCCTCCCATGTGAAATTGTAGCCATGATATGATTCGATGAGTAGTTATCGAGATCAATATCAATCGCTCCTGTTTCTTCCCGCCCCATCGCAATCGACCAGTATACAACCTTCAAAGTGCTAAGGCGCGAGTGTTGAGACGGTTCATTTGAGTACAAGTAAGTTTCGTTTCCATGAGGAATACTATACTCGGGTCTTTCTCACGTAGGAGCTTCTTCAGAGCGCGAACTGTCACTTGGTTCCCAAGCCCGCGACAGTTCCAGCTGAGAATGATCATAATGCTCGGCGGGGTTGCACCACAACCTCCGCCGTTGGTAGTTGAGTTTCAGTTTGATCTTCATCACAATCCATACGACATTTCTTCCACTCATCATGTTCACTATCCTCAATACAGCTTTTCTTTTTCCCGTGGCATTTGTGTTTTGCGGGATCCCCTGGGTATTAGGGATGGGTGGATCTTTGGGCTTGTAGGTTTCTGATGTGGGCTTTCGTTTTGGTAATTTTTTAAAGGTTTTTCTTCGAATGGACAGGTTACAGGATCGCTGGCAAAGTGTTTGTAGTTCGGTTAATGGGGTGAGTTTCGGGAGGGTGAGTTGTAGGTTTATGTCTTATGGTTTCTGCTGATGTGAGTTCGGATAGTGCATGGACTTAGTTTGATTGTGATATGTGGGTTTATTTTTTGGTTTTTTGTGGGGGGTATGGGCGTGATGGAGGGGGGTGGAGTGGTTTCTAGCGTGGCAGTTAATGTTGGGGGGCTTAAGAAGGCATAAGGCATGGGGTTAGTGGTTGGTATTGGTAAATGATATTTAAGGATTCATTTATGGGGGTGATTGGTATTTTGGGTTGGTTTAAGGGGGATTTTGTTGCTGTAGTTGTAGTCATTCCTTCATTCTTCTTTTCCAGTTTTGCTAATATTTCTCTTACCACCATGACCTTTTCCAGATTCGAGCTTAAGTTTTCGATTTCCAGATGCTCTTCCTGTGAATTGTTCATCATTCCCTCTTTCTTATCCTCCTATTTACTTCTACTTTGGACACTTTCTTTGAATCTTTCGCAAAGCTATCTCCGGAGGGTTGTGTGACCCGACTGAAAAAGCCCTTTTTTCCTCCATGGTTACTGTCGCCTTTCTCATCAGAGAGGCCCTCAGACCCTTACCAAAAGGTAATCGATTATCAAGGAGTTTTTTAAAATCTTCCATCTCATCCCCCAAATTGCACTCACGCCTCATATGCCCCAACATCCCATAGATATAGCAAAACGACGTCAGACGTTCATATTTAAATTCAACCCAAAGATTATGTGCCTTACCCGTGTCAAGTTGAATGCCCTTACTCAGTGGTTTGTGGAGATCGATTCTGACTTTTGCTCGAATACTCCGGGCCAATCCCTCCAGGGACCCACGGTCGATTTCCACTAGTTTGCCAATTCGTCCATAAATTTGAGCCATAGATTTTTATTTGCGAGCCCCTTTTGGTAGGTCATAAATCCGGACCCAGAAAACCATTTTGTCGAAAGGAACCGAGGATGGTTGTTCTTCATCGCCTAACTGCTTCAGCATAAGCACATTTTTTTCGAAGTGCCATGGTTCGCAGTCCAAAACTGCCCTCAAATCCACCGGAGAATTAAACTGAAAGGAAAATAGGGTTTTCCCTATCTCACACGCCGTGAACCCCTTTGGTGGATTCATAGCCCGCTTCGTGGTTTCCAAGAGTCCAAAAGCGTTGAAAGATTTATTGGTGAGCACTTTTCCCACTAGGCACAATGAGGATGTGTCCAAAGTTTTATCCTAGTCCAGATCTAGTTTTAGAACCTCCATATCCTTCAAGTCTAAGAGCCTATTTCGCCGATCTGCACCCTCAACTCCCGCAGCTGAAGACATAAAACAAATATGCACCAAAAATAGTCTACCGAACCAAGGAATCCCGACGAGTATAACCGGAGACCGACACCCACAAACCACACACACACAAAAGAAAACCAAAAAATAAGCACCACACGCACAGATACACCGGGCTAGGCCCAATGGGACACCGAGAGACGCACCCCTAGGAAAAACAGAGAAAGAGATGTTGGGGAATTAATTGCCCGGATCTATTCGGGGTGAATATTTAAATACAAATTTAATTCTAACAATTATTACTAGCATGAACTAATCCTATATTAATTCAAATAATAATTCAACAACAAATTATGCATACAAATTCGTCACATAAATCCTACGCATGCGGAATTGCTAGGAGTTTACATGAACTAACCTTTTGGAGTGACAACCGTTGAGAAGATGGATACCCCGTTCACATGAACAAACCTAAAGAGCCTTCTCAAGTATTCCCTTGTCCTTGTTCAACAATCCGGTTGAAAGATGCTCGCGAACAATTTAACAAAAGGGAAAAATAAAAAATATGTTGCACCACCTTTGTGGATTTCTAATTTTTCCAAAACATGGAATTGCATTGGAGATTAAACATTCATCCCCTATTTATACATAAGGGGTGGTCGAAATTTTTGGGTAAAATTAATATAGGAAAATCTCTTTCTTGATCTCCAAGAAATCTTGAATATATCTCATATATTCTTTTCTCCATAATTAAAATATTTCACAAAAATTCCACCTCCTTAATTTATGGAATTTTTGAAAAATAAGGACCAAGGAATCCAAGATTTGGATCTTCTTGAATTTATGAGATATTCTTGTATTCCAAGAATACATATCTTCCATAATATTTTTTCAAGAAAATCTTTCCTTCCTTATTTATTCATAATTTTTGAAAATTACTCAAATAAACCAAGTGAGATTTCTTGAATTTAATGAGATAAACTTTTATTCCAAGAATACTTATCCTCATTCCATAACAAAATTCAAAGAAAATCTTTCTCCCTCTTTTATTTATTTATTTTCGAAAATTAAAGGAAAAATAGGCAATAATATTTTATTTTATTTCAAACACATTTTTCAGTTATTGGACTTTATCTTTGGGCTACTTGGAGGGCCTTTAGGAGAATTAAGATTGGACCTTCCAATGGACCTTGAATTATCAATATTGAGCCACAATATTATTCAAGCCCATAAATATTAATTAATTCCACTACATAATTAATATTGCACTATCCATCTTAACCCATATTACTGTTAATATGGCTCCCGGTTATTATTTCCCGTGTTTAAGATTATCCAGTCCATTAATTAATTTTAGCCACTGAAATAGCTCCACATTAATTAATATATTTTTCCTTGGAGTAAGGTCAGCTCAACATTATTATCCATACCGGAAACTAATTCCACTTGCAAGATTTGGTATGATAAAACTTCTGAGCCCACCAAAGGGACAAATCAAGCAAGACGTACTTGCACACAATTCTCCGTATTAAATCTTAGCAATCGTCATGTAACTAATAATATTGCCCAAGATATAAGGTATTGAATCACATTGATTCCCTACCCATCATAAGTCAAAGCAATAGTTATTAATTCAACACGATCTTATTTAAGGGACGAAGATTAAGAAATAACTAACCCCTGAGGTCTAATTCTTCTATATCAGTACTGAAGAATTTATCCTCTTGTAGGTCATATTCAGTGCATCATAATGCACTAGCGTAATCTCTTGGTCAAGACAAGTCAATCAGAGCCCTTACACTTCAACTTTTCACGATGGATTGTTCACTTCCATCTGGGTTGTGAATTATGTACTTTTGGTTACAAGGGACTGTTAATTTAATCTTCTGTGATCTGGTATCACTAAATTAACTACAATGTAACACGTACTATTTATTGAACAGTTATGCAGTAAATATATGTAACATTCAATGATATTTAAAGCAACAGTGATAAATAATTTATTTCAGCAAATAAGACAGAAATTTAGTTTGGTTATACAAAGTAAAAGCATACTTTCCAGTATAACCCCAACAAGAGGGCCAAAGGGAGACACAAGAAAGGGCAACAAAAAAGGAAAAGGGGAAAAGGGAAACAAAGATCTGAGGTGAGATTCAAGATTCCGATTCACACAACAAACGGCAAAACAACACCAAAAACGACATCAGAAAACTACACAGTATCCTATCAAGAAGAATCGGAACGAAACACCTCACAAAAGGAGAGAGACCTAAACCCGGTACTACCTTCCAAGCCTCATCTTCAAATATGTATACATAAAGGGTTGATAGGTATATTGGCCACGGAATTCATAAATATCTGATACAATATCTAACTTGAGGATAACACTAGCGACTCTCCTGTAGTGGAAAAAAAAAATGGGAAAACTATTCAAAAGTACACCGTTGCCCCTCCCCCCAACCCACCTCTCTCAAAATCTTCCTCCGCCACCCTAATCTTCATCCACCGCTGCCCATTCCTCACAACCCACCTCTCTCAAAATCTTCATCCGCCGCCACCGCCGCACTGAGGGGCGAATCCAGGACGGCCGCCGATGGGGACCCCCACCAAACACTAAGACGACGTCGGAGATAGGAAGAAGAGGCGGTGAGTCGGTGGTGGTGTTGGGTTTTGAGTTTGGGGGGCGGATCTGGTATCTGGAGTGGTGGGTGGTTGGACGGATCTGGTGGTTCGACAAGTTACAGGTCGCGGCGGTGATGGGGTAGCCGATCTAGCGTCTGAGAAGATGGGAGTAGGCCCGTTGGTGGAAGCCGTTTCTCAGTTCTCACGATCAAGGCCTGAGGCCACATATCCACCGTCGTGCAGGACGTCATGTGGTGCAAGAAAGAAATATGATCATGGAGAAGATAGGGAGAAAGGAAAGAATGTTCTGTAATTTTTTATTAATTTTTCTGTAATTGGTGCAACATTTTTTGTTAAAATTTCTGATGTAATTTTTTCATATTTTATCTGGATTTGCAATTTTCTAATGTGCATGCAATTAATATTGCTGGTGTGTGCATTTTTTATTGTGGATGTGCATTTTTTATTGCGAGTGTTTGTAGAATTATTTTTTACGGGTGTGTAGAATTTTAAATAAAATGATAGATGACTAAAATAAATTGGGTGTGCAGAATTTTTTACGGGCGTGTAGATTTTTTTTATTTTTTTACTGGTGAGCAGAATTTTAAATAAAATGACAGATGATTTTAAAAAAAATTAGGTGTGCAGAATATTTTACGGTGTGCAAAAACTTTTTTTACTGATGTGTAGAATTTTTAAATAAAATGATAGATGATTAAAATTATTTAATTACCAAAAAGTGTAATAGGATTTACCGAAAAATATGACGTGGGACCAAAAGTGTAAAAAAATTTGAATTTGAAATCAAAGTGGCGAGTATTGGGACCAAAATCGTGAGTGTCCGTGTCTCATAGGACCAAAAGTGCATTAAACTCACTAATTTTCATGCTAGCTAAGCAAGTTTGGGATCAATGGTCATTAATCATCTATATATTCAGAATGAGGTTGGTGTTAATTTGTGAATTTTCTCACACGTAGAACTGTTTTCCTTTGTTACCCAATAAAATTGAAAAGGTTATATATTTAAGATATAGATATCTTTTCATCTTCTACTCCTGTAATATCTTAAACTTATAAACGACAACTTAGAACCACATATCAGGTTGACATATTTAGGAGTGTTTAATGTGTATAGTCAAATTGTACATATGGTGACAAGGTGTAGTAGCATGACTCATTATAATGTGACAATAAAATTAAAAGCCATGGACCCATTTTCACCTTCCAAAATCTGCATCTTTAAAACGTATCATTGAAAGTCAGGTCTTATATACCCAAGCTATATCGTGCACTACATAGTTTATTTTAAAAATTTACAACTTGTTGCATAGAGCTTGTGATTTATTACAATGAAAAGTGCAATTAAGTTTTACGGACATGTTGCACGTTTTAGTGTAACAAATCAAAAATTGCACATTTTAGTATAATGAGTCGTAAATTTTTAAAATATACTATATATTGCACGGTACACAGGAGATCCGTTCATTATTAAAAGGATTGGTAGATAAATGGTCGAGGAATTCATAAATATCTAATAGAATATCTTCTTCAAGCGTCACTTTCTCGTGCAAGGATGTACTGAAAAATTACATAAAAAATAGACCCACTTAAAAATTCACGGGTCAAAATCATTTCGATTAATCATAGAGATTAGAGACACTGTTACTTATATATCTAAAATTATCAGTTATTAGCCTATATAATATTACTTTGAAAATAATGCTACATGAACAATGCAATTTTTATGGAACATACCGAGGAAGCATTTGGCTCAGGTTATTCGCACCTCTAATTTTGGTAAATACACCCCTCCGATAGGTACACCTCTCATGTGATTAATGCACTCCCTCTTAATTTCTCAAAATACCCTACCATCTCTTTACCTTCTTCCTCTCATCTGAAAGAAAAAAACATACACCTCTCATCTTCGTGACTTCGAAGAGCCAACCACTATTGCCACCATGCATGTTGCCCCGCCACCCCTCCACTCTTAACCGCTTGTGCCACCGTGATAGGTGTTTTAGGGTTGATAATTAATCGAATATGAATTTTAATTTTTAAAAATTTTGTGAATATGGTAGGTTAAGTTTTGGTGTTAATAATGTATGTTGAATGCGTTTTTTGTGTATAAATAAATAATAATACTTTAGTTTGTGAAAATGTATGATAGTTTGAAAGCAAAAAAATTGGGTTATGGAGTTTTTGGGCAAAAAATGAGACTGGAACTGGTTTTTCAAAACATGCACAATTTCAACTTATTTTTTTCGAAATTTATGTGCTTCTTTTGAATTTTTTTAAAAAAAATTTAGTGTAATTTTCAAAAAAAAAATCGAAAAAAAGCTAAATGGTTGAAAAATGACTAAGGCAAATACTTGGAAGAAACTTTCGAAAAGGTAGTAAATTTTCGAAAATTATTTTCATAATCTTGCACAAATTTTAGAAAATCAGATCAAAAAAATTGTATGATCGCGAAAAAAAGAAAAAAATTCATATTTATGCTACAACATTATTATACTCATACCATTTTATTCACTCCACCTATAATAATATTCATAACATCAAATGAACTATTTACTATATAATTAAACCTAGTTTAAAATTAGAAACTTGCATATTCACCATCCTTGCAATATAGGTCAAATAGGGACAAGATAGTTGAGTTGATCTCTGTAGTTTAAGTTTTGGGGAAGTTTTGTAAATTAACAAAAAAAAGAAATTGTAAGTACTGGAGTGAAGAGGGGGATGTTGATTCAACGCTTTGTGCAATAATTTGGGGGTGTGTTTACTAATTAGTGTGAGGAAGGAAAACTGAAAAAGGGTACTTCAGACATTATGTGTGTCTATTTAAAAAAAAAAATGAGAGGGAGGTGTATTTACCAAATCCAAAGGTGCAAGTAACTTGAGCCGAAGCATTTTTGGCTGATAAAAACCATGAGAAGAATCATATTCCAACTTTTCAAGTCATCATCCCATTTAAGTGTAAGCATAGTTCTGGCCCATTTAATTAATTTCCAACTTTTCATGTCTTGTCCCTATTAGGCCTTTTAATAATATCTCACATCGAATACTAAACTTATTTACCCCTTCAACTTCTACTTCAGTTTAGCTGTCACTTAAGACTGTTCGCAAGTATTTATACTTAAATAGATGTATAAGATTACTAAGAATTTTAAATGATATATATCATATATTATAAGATGATTATTACTTCCTTCACACAAACACACCCACACACATGTATATGTTCAGATCAAGGACAATAACTGGATTTATTCAAACACAATATCCATCATTCACTAATTTAGTGAAAGTTTGAGTGGAACAGCCTTAAGGGGCACTGCCTTCTTCAACGAAAACTCGAACTTTTCCTTCATATCAACATCTTGCCCCTTCATTCCACATTCCAATTTCCAATCAAAATTGTGAACAAGCGTAGCAACGACAAGGTGCACCATGCGATGCGCCAACGGCATTCCGGGACAAATTCTCCTCCCAGAACCAAACGGAATCAGCTCAAAATCTTGGCCTTTTACATCAACTTTGCTCCCTAAAAATCTTTGTGGCTCGAACGAATCAGGATTCGGCCATTTACTCGAGTCTCTGCCAATAGCCCATATGTTCACCAATATTTGTGCATTTTTAGGCACGATGTAACCGTCGATTTCTGTATCAGCCTCGGCCTTGTGAGGCACGAGT
Source organism: Stenogyne calaminthoides (assembly GCA_037126765.1). Classification (NCBI taxonomy): domain Eukaryota; kingdom Viridiplantae; phylum Streptophyta; class Magnoliopsida; order Lamiales; family Lamiaceae; genus Stenogyne; species Stenogyne calaminthoides. The sequence continues at coordinate 18,577,832 of JBBCBC010000034.1, forward strand.
AAAGGGCCGGCTGGGTGAAGCCGGAGAGTCTCTTTCAGTACTGCCTGCAAGTATGGCAGTCTCAATATGTCTGATTCTTCGACCGGCTCCCCATTTTGGCCGATTACTGTACGTAGCTCGTTTCTTACGTTTGCCATCTCCTTTGGGTTGCGTATTAGTTCTGCCATCGCCCATTCTTCTGTCGTCGCACTCGTGTCTATTCCTGCAACAAATAAATCCTGAAAGCGGATCCAGCGGATATTAGTTATAATTGCAGCTTAATGTGAGATTTTTTGTTACATAATCGCGTAATATCTTCTGTTGCGTTCCTTAAATGAATAACAATAGTAAAGAAAAAAGAGTAACACTCTAGCGCACCATTTGCAGGTGCAATATTGTCTAAAAACTTTCAACGAAGTTGTTTCTATATATTTATTCGTGAATCATACAAAAAAGATATAAAAGAATTAGAGATCATGTGATGAAAAGTATCATCCATATGATGAAAAGTAATACAAACTAATACTTTATTTTATATGAACTAATACTTTTCTTTATATAAACTAATACTTCTCAGCCTACAAACTAATACTTTATCATGTATGACCTAATACTTTTCTTCATATGAAATAATACTTCTCATTGTATATTATAGTTTTTCTTGCGATGATAAAAAAATTATTAGTATGTAACTTGATTTACCAGAAGTAAATGTATTATCTCTTCCCGGCTGAACTCATTTTTGCGATTCATATCCAGCAGTGTCTCCAGCAAATCATTTTTGGGGTCAGAATCCCTCAATCTTTTATCAATTATTTCATCAAAGATCCTCCTCACTTTTGTTGAATATAATCTAGCTTGACGCTTAAGCCCTTGAGGATCGACAGCCTTGAGCACCGGAAAAAAGTCGGCAAGATTAGCCGTCCCCAGCACTCGCATGAACCCATGCACAATTTCCTTGAACTCCCGCGACGAATCCGAATCAAATCGGCCAAAATCCATCGAAAACATCGTGGCCGACGTAAGATTCATCGACGTGATGAATGCCGCATCCGCAATGTCCACAACATGGGATCCGTCACAACAGTCTTGCACGTAGTCCCTCAGATTTTTAACCTGTTATAACGGATGCAAGAAAGATAAATTAAATCGAAAAACAAGAACACATAAGTTAGTGGTTCACTAGCAATGTACGGACAAAAGAGAGAGTAATTTTAATATTTTATTATGCTCAGAATTGGCCACAATACAGAATAACCGAGCTAAAATTCAATTTCGTCCCACAACTTGACTTTTTCTCGAGTTAAATTCATTTTTGGTCCCATAGGACTTTCGGTATCTTACGATTTTGGTCTCAATACTCACCACTTTGGTCTTGTAAGTGTGTTTTCATGTAGTTTTGGTCCTTCCGCTACGAATTCATTAAATTCAAATGTACTTTTGGTCCCAAAACTGCAGCTGATTTTAATGGAAAACATAACAGCGGGACAAAAACTGCATAAAAATGATTTTGGGATCAAAGTGGTGGGTGTTGGACCAAAATCGTGAGATACCGTGTCCTGTGGGATAAAAAATGAATTTAACTCGATTTTTCCCAAAAGGTGCCAAAAATTTTGGGATTTTCAATTTTGTCCCATAACTTACCAATTGGTCCGATTATGTTTCTATTTTCATCGGAAAAACTGAAACGACATTGTATAGTCTCATTATTTTCGAACCATACGACATTTCGATTTGGGCAAATTATCGATCAAGATACTCTTACAATTTTTTTTTAAAAAAAAAAAAAAAAAAGGTTTTCAAGCAAAAGAGGTTAAAAAAACACTAGATATATGTAGAAAGACAATTGTTTGACTTCTCAGAAAAACATTTGAAAATTTAATTCAAAGGCCAAAATTAAATCAATTTTTCCCTAAATTTTACTCGTATATATCCTCCCATCCCGAACCATTTGCCTTCGTCTTCCCATTACCTCATTTTAGAACCATGCATTAGGATATATTTTCCTTATATTCTTATTGTTATTTACCCTAATTTATTTCAAAAAAAAAATGTAGAACGTTGATAGCGGGTTGCTAAAACCCCATAGTTTATTAACGATTTTCTTGGTGGCGAGACCATACAATCATTTGAGAATTGAGGTTGGACTTTTTTTTTCTAGTTTTTCGACGAGACCATACAACGTCATTTCTGATTTTCTTGCGAAAGTAGGACATATATCGAATCAATTTTATGGAACAAAATTGAAAATCCCAAATTTTTTGGGACATTTTGCAGATACAATAACCCTTAGGTGAAAATTAGATCAAAATTCGATAATTAATTTAGTTAAGGGATGAAAATTGGATATTTGAATTTTTTAGAACAAAAAATGAACAGTACATAAATTATAGGACTAAAAAACTTTTTTTCTCTCACCTTTTCGCGGCGGATGCCCTCACTTGCATCCAGCCTCTGCACGGAAAACATCTGATCTTTCAACAACCGGCGAAGATCCCGCCAGTGAGGGCCAGACGGGAGCCAGACGATCGACACCTTGTTGTGGGCGTCGATATCTGTGACAGCGTGCTGGAATCGGCTGGAAAGGAGCTGGTCGTGCTTCTGAAGAACTTGCTTAGCGTATTCGGAAGAGGATACCACGATTGCATCGAGAGTGCCGAGCTTGAGGTGCATCAAAGGGCCGTAGATTTTGGAGAGTTTTGCGAGTGATTGGTGGGTGTTGCGGCCGAGCTGGTGAATGTTTCCGATGATAGGGAAAGGAGGCGGGCCCGGAGGGAGATTCGGACGACGTCGTCTTGTGTAGGAACATGCAAACAAGAAAAGACATAGGAGGAATGAAAGTGTGACGAATTCCATATTGATGGATGGTTTTTACAAGGCTTTAGTTTGGAGCATGCATATGTGATGTTTATTTGTGTGCCGAAATTCAATTTGAGTGTTGTCTGTACCACTATGTAATCAGTCTAATATACTCTCTGTATATATATAGATATTTTCCTATAAGATCATGGTTCAATAATGTGTGACAAATTAAAATTAATATTGAAAAGGTAAAATTAAATTGAATAAATGACTATCATGAATCTTATCCATTCGGCATTACATAAAAGAGAATTTGTTTTTGCAGTGCGAAAAGGAGTGAGGTTGGACGTTTATAACTAGCTAGCTATATATACGTCTAGTTGATCATGAGGCACCTAGAATTAGTTTTTGTTTTTCATATGCTAACAACAGCGTCGGTTCATGGTGGATTGATTTGGTGTTAATAAGATTGAGTAAGATTTGATTGATTTGACTGAATTTGTTTGGATTAAGATATTCGTTTGAATTGCAGAATTAGATTGAGGAATTAGATTGGATACCTATTAAAATGTCATAAATATCCTTAAATTGAATTGAAACAATCACACTTCATTCACTACAAAAAAACACTGATTTAACGAGGGTTTTAAGGTTCCGGGTTCGGCGGGAGGAGAACCCTCGGGGTTCAATGGTTATTTAATCTTGAGGGTTTTGACCATTGTGGGAGAAACTTAACGAGACCATTTTTTATGTTGACATAATTGATGCACCCTTCACTCATGATGCCACAAGTACCATCTTTAGACATTCAACGCAAAGGGAATAAAAATCCCTAGGTAAATTGGTCGCCAAGTCAACGAGGAATTTTTGAGGTTAAAACCCCGGTTAAAGCTCTCGCCAGTCAACGAGGGTTCAAAAAATTAAGAATGATAAATGGGAAAGAAAATTTAAAAGAAAGAAGAATGATAAATTGCAAAATCAATATAAAGAGGTCCAAGAATAAGAGACGCTTAAAAGGCGATGATGATGAATATGGTATTCATTCTTGTTAATAAAAAATTAAAAAATTTCGAATATATTCATTCGCACGTGACCCCCGCCCGAGGTGTATTTACCGAGGGCAACTACCATCATTAAAGCCCTCCCCCGAAAAAAAAAATCCTTTTCAACATATACACCACCAAGCCGCCACCCTTTTATTTTTTCCATAAAAAATTTCAAAATAACCTCAGCCCATTTTTTAAAAATAAGAATCAAAATGTTTTAAATTTGGGATTTGTGTCTTGGAGAGAAAGAGATTGTTGGAGAGAGGCGAAAGCTTAGGAAATTAATTTTCACTTCCCAATTTTATAATGACCCAATGCCAATTTGAGGTAAGTATTAGTTATTTAATTATTTAGTATTAGTATATTGTGTATTTAGTATTACTTGTTTATATATCTAGTATTAGTTGTATTAGTTTAAATTTTAATTTAATTTAGCTTAATTTAATTTGTAGTGTATATTTTAGTATTAATTAGTATTTAATTGATGATGAGGAGAGAGTATGAGAATGATGAAGAGTGATGTGAGGAGCTAGATGAAAGCTTTTGGAGAGTAGTCCACTTCAAGCTTGGAATTATTTTTTAAATTTGGTAAGTATTAGTTATTTAATTATTTAGTATTATTATATTGTGTATTTAATTAGTATGTATTATTTGTTTATATATCTAGTATTAGTTGTATTAAGTTAAATTTTAATTTAATTTAGCTTAATTAAATTTGATTGATAATTGGTTGTTTAGTGTAATATTTTAAATTTGGTTGTTTATTTATTTAGTATTAGCTAGTTGTTTTACTATTAATTAATTAGTATTAGTCATTTTAAATGTTGTTTTTTTCATATTATTTTAATTTTTAGTTGGACGTTTTGAGTGAAACGAGATAAACTAGAGACAATTTCAAGACATAATCCTTTTTTGGAGTTAAGGTATGTATTTTTTATATTAATAGTTGTTATATAAGTATTAGTTATTTTGTTATTTAGTAATAGTTGTTTTAATATTATTTAGTATTAATATATTAAATTAATGTGTATATATATTGTGTAGTATTAGTTGTTTAATTATTTAGTATTAAATATTAATAATGCATGTAGTATTATTTATTTATGTTAATTTAATTTATTTAATCTAATTATGCATATATGCATGTAGTATTAAAGTGTATATATATAGTATTAATTAGTTGTTTAATTATTTAGCATTATTTATTATATTAATTATTTGGACGTTGGATGTAAAATAATTGGAGAGATTGATGTTGATGAATATTTGTTGGTTATTGTTTGTTGTAGAACATATGCGTTCAAAGCCCTTGATTGATTTTAGTTGATTAAGTTGGAAATGGATGACCATACAACGGATCTTGATTAATTGGGGAATACAATAAAATAAAGAAAATCCCAAATTTTTAAAACATTTTGCGATAAAATCCGGGACTATGGGACTAAATTGAAATTTTTAGAAAATATTAATTATTAGTTATTAATTAGGACATTTAAATTTTTTGAATACTAATTAACTTTTTTTTTCTCTAAATATTTTTAAACAGATAATTGATATGGATTATTCCATCCGATATTTACGTTGGATGTATGGTCCTAGATCGATTAATGGCAATACATCTCATGAATTCTATAATGGACTGGTGAATCTTTTATAGATTTAGGAACATGCCACTAGTAATGGGATGATTCAAGGCTTTAGTTTGGGTGTCCCCGAAATAAATTTGAGTGTTGTCTGGAACAATAATACTGATCATGACTATAAGAAAATGGTTCAATAATGTGACTATCAAATCTTATCCATTCGGCATTATTTGTTTTGCGAGTAAATTTTGTATAGAAATGGGTTCATGCCCAATTATTCTATAATTGGACCTTTTTTCACGGTTGAGAAAATAAGATTGGGGTCATGAATAACGATCATCCGTTTGAATTGCGCTTCGATTGGATACCTAAAAAAAAAATATCATAAATTCTTAAATTGGAAACAATCACACTTCATTCACTACAAAAAAACACCGATTTAACGAGGGTTTTTGACAAGACTTTTTTTCATCTAGCTCGCACATTCAACGAGGGCAAAATCCCGGTAAATTGGATATCAACGAGGGCATAAATGCCAGTCAACGAGGGACTTAACCTCTTGTCTCCACAATTCAAAATTTAAATGTGGATGATAAAGGCCCTTCAACATATACAAGGAACCTCCCGATTTGTGTCTTGGAGAGCATGCCGCCACATTTTTTTAGTTATTTAACATGTATTTATATTGTGTATTTAGGAATCTAGTATTAGTTGGATATAATGTATATTTTAGTATTAATTAGTATTTAATTATTTTGAGGAATCGCACTAAAGCTTTGGAGTTGTCATACAATGTATTAGTTATTTAATTATTTAGTATTAACATTAAAATTAGTATGTAAATATCTAGTATTAGTTGTATTAAGTTAAATTTTAATTTAAAGCTTAATTAAATTTGATTGATAATTGGGTTTATAATCAAATGGTTGATGCGATTTTAGTGTTCTTTTGTCATTTTTCATATTATTTTAATTTTTAGTTGGACGTTTGGTGCCCAAGAAATTTTTTATATTAATAGTTGTTATATAAGTATTAGTTGTTTTGTTATTTAGTAATAGTTGTTTTAATATTATTTAGTAGATGGATCTTCCGTATATATATTTGGATTAGTTGATTCATTGTTAATAATGCATGTATAATTTATTTATGTTATTTATTTAATCTAATTATGCATATATGCATGTAGTATTAAAGTGTATATATATAGTAACTTGTTTAAAAGTATTATTTGTATATTAATTTTTGCGTTGGATCGGCCACGATTGATTCAAAAATTTGTTGGTTATTGTTTGTTGTAGACGCGACGATTGATTTTAATTGAAGTTGGGCGTAGGATTGAAAAGAACAATAAAAAGCATTTAAATTCGAAATTTTTAGAAAATATTAATTATTAGTTATTAAGGAGATGTTCTATTTTTCCCATCATCAGATAATTGATATGGATTATTCCATCGCAAAGGTTGGTAGATCGATTAATCCAATATATCTCCGAATTCTATAATGGACTCGAATCTTTTATAGATTTCGCCACTAGTAAAGGATATGACATGGCATGCAATAAATTTTGATGTCGAACAATAATACGTGACATGACCCTCGAGGTGAGACCACATTTGTATGTCAGTGCGCGATTTTTCACAATGAGGAAATGTGGGGTCATGAATACGATCATCCACAGGCTTGGAAACACTAGCTTTGGACCAGATCCGATTTTGCTTCTTAAATTGAATGTGAGGTTGGGAACCTTTGAGCAATGCATTTTTTATAACATGGAACCAACCGCTTGGGGATATAATTGAATCGAAAAAATAAATGATTCATCATGAATTTATGCGAAAGGGGCTATGATCAAATGGTGACACCGCATAATCTACCCCGTGGTTGTGCATGAAGGATCAATTCATGTTTCTGAACTTAAACGGTTTTATTGTTCCGGTCCAAAGAATCGATTGAAAAAGATAAATTGTTCTATTTTTGCATCAACCACCGATCCGTGATTTGATGTTTTATGGGAACATGGAGTGGTAATGTGGACGATGTTGCTACAAAGAACGTGAATTTTATGATGCGGTTTTCCGCACTAATCTGGACCATACCGTGGTTGTGTGACTTTCCGGTTTTACTCGATGTTGTGCGGATGGAGAACAACATGGAATGGAAGACTTGCTTGTCCACACCTGGTGCGGTGAGATTATCGAATCGATCTTTTTTGCTTGTGCGGCATAGTCGTAGATGTAGTCGTAGTGGTTTGACAACCATCGTAAGTTCTTAGGTAGACATCATCCATACCGAAGGAACAAGACTGCATTCAGAAATAATGTAGTAGTTGATGATGATCCACCTCCCATCTTGACAGGTGATCAGATCCTCCAGCAAATTGATTGGATTGGCTTGAAGAAAGTAATGAGTTGAGTCTTGATGATCACAACAAAGGTTTACAATGTGGTTGGAAGAAGAAAAGTGTTTTCTGGGATTTGTCGTATTGGAGCTCATTGTTGATCCGACACAATTTGGATGTGATGCACATCGAAAAAAATGTGTTTGATAATTTGTTCTACATGGTGATGAATGTCGAAGGGAAAACAAAGGACACAACAAAATCTAGAGATGAACTTAATGAATACTGTCGCCGACCTTCGTTGCAGAAATGTGCACACACAGGAAAGTACCCCAAAGCTAGTTATTCCCTTGATAAGAAGCAAAAAGACATGGTTTTCAAATGGGTAGATGAGTTGAAATTCCCGGATGAATACGTGTCCAACTTGTCTCGGTGCGTAGACTGGTCAAAATTAAAGATGTTTGGGATGAAGAGTCATGATTATCACGTATTTATTCAGAGACTACTCCCAATTGCTTTTCGTGAGATTCTGTCGATTAAGGTTTGGCAAGCCATCACTGAAATCAGTTTATTCTTCAAGGAGTTAACATCGAGGACCATTATCAGAGAAAACATAACTCGTTTGGACAATGATATCCCAAATGATCTTGTGCAAGTTGAACGATATTTCCACCAAGCTTCTTTAATTCGATGGAGCATCTTCATGTCCATCTTGCATATGAAGCAAAAATTGCTGGTCCAGTACAATATAGATGGATGTATCCATTTGAGAGGTACGTATAATCTAATTGACTCATTCAATTATTTGATAAAAAAAAATACAATTTACACAATAGTCATTCAATTGAATTAGGTATCTTCACAACTTAAAGTTAAGTGTGGGTAACAAGGCACGTGTGGAAGCTTCAATTGCAAATGCATATTTAACAAAATAAGCATCAATGTTTGAGGAACATGTGCTGACGAGGAAACACAATAGACCTCAGAATATACCTCGTGAAGTACCACAATCAGTGGGAGGTAAACTCTCAATATTTGTGCCTCCTGGCAGTACACTTGGAAAGAAGGGTAGAAGACCAATTGTAGACTTGGAAGTGAGTAGCTCATACGTACGTGTTACTAAATTGCAATGAGGTGCAACCGTATATTAAATAAGTGAATTAATTCTATATTAATTTGATTTGATATTTACAACCGCAATTTCTCATCGAAATTTACAATTGTAGTGTGTTTTTTGAGCAACTACATACAGTTCAACCGAATTTATCGAATGCTGAAAAAGAAGAATTTCTTCAACAATTATTCGCATCGTGGTTTGATCAACTTGTAAGTGATCTAGCTAGTGGTTAACTTCAATTAATATATATATAGTATAGTATTCTAATAATTAAGTATTTCGTCAATAATATATAGGTGAGGATACATTGTATTCAGGATGAGTCTATATGCGATCTTTTGGGCGGTCCTCTTAGTAGTGTCACCACGTACCCTGGATATTACGTTAATGGATTCAAATTTCACACACGAGCTTATGGCGCATCTAAGGCCACTATGAAAAGTGGAGTTTGTATTAAGGGAACAAACTATGATTCAAATGAAAATGATTTGTACGGGATACTCGAGGAGGTAGTGGTGTTGGAATATCCCGGACTTACCAAAAGAAAAGTAGTTTTGTTCAAGTGTGAGTGGTTTGATCCGACTGTGCCAGTGGGAACAAGAATACATCCCAATTATAAGCTCGTGAGACGTTAATAGGTGAGGATACATCGTATTTAGGATGAGTCTATATGCGATCTTTCGGGCGGTCCTCTTAGTAGTGTTACGTTAATGGATTCAAATTTCACACACGAGCTTATGGCGCATCTAAGGCCACTATGAACAGTGGAGTTTGTATTAAGGGAACAAACTATGATTCAAATGAAAATGATTTCTACGGGATACTCGAGGAGGTAGTGGTGTTGGAATATCCCGGACTTACCGAAAGAAAAGTAGTTTTGTTCAAGTGTGAGTGGTTTGATCCAACTGTGCCAGTGGGAACAAGAATACATCCCAATTATAAGCTCGTGGATGTTAATCCGAGAGGACGATACGACCGTTTTGATTCATTTATGCTAAAAAGTCAAGTTAGTCAAGTTTATTATTGCAAGTAGCCTGGATCTGTGCGGGGCCGAGATTGGTGGGCTATTTGCACCACAAAACCGAGATCCTTAGTGGAAATCGATAGAAATACCACACCAGAGCTTCCCCCACTCCAAGAGGACGACATATCATCCCAAATGAATGTGCAAATAGATGATGATCCTGATCCTGTCATTTTGGCGCAAATATGATGACGGGAAGAAGAAGAAGAAAGTCGAGGAGGATGGAGGAGGAGGAGGGAGGAGGAGGAGGAGGAGAAGATGGATAGGATCATAATTTCGATTCATAAGATAATTGATGAAACTAATTATATATGTTATGTACGCTTGTTTTTAATTATTGATATTGATGAAGATGATATATATAGATATATATATATATATATAAAGAAATTAGTTGTTTTAAGATTATGTACTTGTTCTAATCATCCATCTTATGAATTTTTTATGAAGATTGTGTACATCTAGGATCCAAAGTGAAACCCGTGGGAGATCGATACCCGATGAAGAGGAACTAATCAAGATGACAAATGATGATCCACGATGATGCATCTAGATTTGATTACCTATACAAGTGTGGAATGGGAAGTATGTTATACCACTATATCTTTATATTTATATATCATATAATATATATGTGTGTAACACCCTTTTAATTTTACAGGTTGTATCCCTCAAATAAATGTTCAAGGATCATCAGGAACATCATGTCCCAAGATATGGAGTTGGGCGGGTACACGTGGGCATTAGTTTCTGAAAATCGGAAAAACAGGTGGTGGAAGACATTCCAGGTATGCATTCGTTTAATTTTCATTTTTTTTATTAGAGGGATGTCACTTGGGATCAAAGACAGGAGGACACAAGACAGATCAAAGATCTGTTTATGTGGAGGGCTAGCATCCGGTATGTTGATCTTCTCAGTAACTTGAAGACGATACACCGTAAGAAGGGAAAGGTGCCCCCATGGGATGATAATTTGTGGAAGGCATTGAAAGATTACTGGCTCAGACCTGAAGTCATAGCTAAAAGTGATCAGTGCCGCAAAAATCGGGCCTCTAAAAAATACGCATCATGGAGGATCAAAAAGAGCCACTGATTTTGCATATGACTTTGTAAGTATTTTTTGCACCACCACAAATCGATATTTTTATTACGTTATCATAATAATTAATAGTAATTAACAAAACTATACAAAATTGTCAGTACCTTAAAAATGGACGCCTCCCAACGGCATGGGAACTCGTGAATAATTTTCACAATAAAAAAGACCACGTATGCTGAGATGGAAGCCATAATTGTAAGTGCTTGAAGTAACGTTGTTTATTCAATATATAACTTAGTTAATTAATAGTATATCTAATTTTAAATGTCAAAATATTTGTATGTCAGCGAGAAGTGGAGGCACGGATCAATTCTGAGTTCCCCCAGGATGCAGCATTTAGCACGGAGCAAAGAAACAATCCAACAAGTACTATACGGTAGTGTCGTGACTCCCACCTGAAAATACAGGGTTTGGGCCAAATGTCGGAGTTGGGGCGGATTCAATCTGGCCCCGGCGGGACATCTGGGGGCACCTATATCGGCGGCTACTCCCAGTTTGATCAAGAGCGCTTTCTGGCACAGGAGCGTGAACTCGAGAGGGAGAGACAGCAACGAGAGGAAATGGCTAGACAGATGGCACAAATACAAAGTCAAATAGACCAGATGTCACAAATGCAAAGCCAAGTGAACCAAATGAGCAGCTTTTTTCTCGATGTGGCGATCAATGGTTGCTCCACAAAGAATCGACGTGGGTAAGGAACCAGGTGCTCCACGAGATGGGTGTTACTCCCCAATGCGGGTTGGTTGAGGAATCGGTGGTTTTCAACAAATGGGGGTAGTCGGACGGTAATTTTACACGAGCTTCCCCAACCGACCGGGTGGTTATTATGATCCCGCACCACATCCCCGGTCTTTTTGTTCCTCCATTCCCCGGGCCAGGCTCTGTTGGGTCCTAATGCTCCTGTGAGGTCCCAAAGTGGTTCTACTCGCAGGTGCTCGCCGCCTGGTCGACTCTTCCTAAGCGAGACTCAAGGAATCACTGAAATGTTGAGAAGTGTCGGTACATTTGATCCCAATTTGTTTCCTCCTAATCAATTTTCCCCGGCAAATGACAATGATGATGATGATGATGGTGATGATCATGTGCATTAAACATTTGACTGAATATTAATTTTGTTATGTTGTATGTTAATTTTGAACGCCACATATTTTGATATGTTTTAATTAGAATATTTGAACGCCACATGTGTGTTTTATGTTTATTTGTTGATTAATTTCTACTATTAGTTGTTGAGAATGCTTTAAAATTTTATATTAAAAAAAATTATTATAGGGGCATGTATATATATATATATATGTATGTACACGTGTTATATATTAAATACTGAAAATTAATATAAAAATAATAGTTTTGTAATTTTATTGAAAATATTTAAAAAATAATGATCAATATGTATATTTGTTAGTAAATATATACGTTAATATGATTATTTAAATTTTTTCCCTTAAAAAATATTTAATTCAAACGTATTAGGATTACCTTTAGTGAAAAAGAGTATTAAAATGATTATTTGAAAATATTTTAGTAAAAATAATTAATATAAACACATATATATAAATGTATTCATAACAATAAATAGTTAAAAAGAATATAAAACTAATTATTTAAAATTTTATTATTAATATTTTTATAAAAATAATTAATAAAAGTATATATATAAATATATACATAATAATAAATGATGCTTAAGATTACAATTTTATATACATAATAACTTATTTATTTCACAATTTTATTATAAATATTTTAACTTAATCAAAATATATATATGCATGACAAACAATTAAAATAAATGATAGAAGAAAAAAATTTGTAAAAACACAATATATAATACCTATACAATTAAAAATACAATCCTAACGAATAACTCGTCTAGACCAAACGGTTAGGCCGAACACGCAAGGCCTCCACATACCGAGAGGTCGCTTGTTCGAATCACATGGGGGGCGAAAATTCGCCCAAAATGTTGCTACAGTGGAGGGGCTCGCGTGTCCCAGCGGTTCACGGGTGGCGCTCGGAACCCCTCCAGCCCAGGCTCGAAACCTGGCCGTGACATTTTTAATACGGGAATTAAGTTGGCGAGGGCTAAAATCCCTCGGCAAATTGCTCGCCCAGTTGGCGAGGGCCACGTTGCCCTCGTTAAATCGCGTCTGGCAGAACGCGAGGGCGAATTGGCCCTCGTTAAATTTGAAGAGGGCTTTAGCGAGGGCCACGTGTCGGAATCTTGGTGAGGGGGACTCAGCCCTCGGTAAACTGACATGTGTCAGTCCCTCGGCAAAACCCTCGTTATTTGCCGAGGGCATTTTTTCCGCTCGTTAAATTTTTACCGAGGTGCACTTTAACGAGGGATTTTTCCCCTCGTTAAAGCCCTCCCTAAACCCGTTTCCCTCGTTAATACCCTCTTTAAGGCCCTCTTTAAATTTGATGTATTTTGGGGTGATTCTTTTTAATCTATTCAAACAATAGAAGGACAATTTATAATATACAAAAACTCATATGAGACGGTCTCATGCATGAGACGGGGTACAACTTAGTACAAATTACACCCCCCCTCCCAAAGTGTTAAAGCGTCAATGCCCAACTCATGCCCCGTCTCACCGTGTGGTCATCTCATACAAGTGTGCCTCTTTATAATATTGCATTTGGAATATGTTCTATCCCGTCTTTCACATGGGATTGGCATATCCCTCCATGGAGGGATTTAATATATTTTCTACTCGGGCTTGAAGTATCATGGGCCTTCATCCCACAAATCAAATGGTGGATTAATTGGATTAAAATTCTAATCCTGACATATCCCGATCAATCTCGCGAACCAAACAGGGCCTAAGTAATCAGGTTATAATATCGATCAAATTTTTTAGGAAGACTTTTTATATAAAATATTTCACGAATCTAGATCCGTGAAATATGACATGAGTGTCAGAATGAGAAGTGCATAAATATACAGTAAAAATGTAAGGATATTGTGCGGGTCAAACCGAATCAAAAAAATTTTTTCAATTAAATTCGTGCAAAGACAGAACAACATAACTCGCTTCGAGGTTTGAGTTACTATAAAGACAAACATGTGTTACTGTGAGTACAACACATACTTATTTCTCTGTACACATATATGTTTGTAAGGTATTGAAAATTGTGTTACTATATGCACAAATATGTGTAACTGTAAAGTAAAAGGCGTGTTAATGTCCGAACAAAACGACACTCCCTTTATTTTCATTCACTTCCTCCTCTATTTTTTATATCTTTTCATTCGATTTGTGACCAACCTGTCCTCAAACAACCATATTACAACATATAATTAAAAAAAAAATTATTTTTTCTATTTTTCATCATCACGTAGTAATTGTTCTAACACATTATTGTTCTTACATTAACGCATACTTACCATTATAGTAACATAATTTAAGTATGAATTTTAATTATGTTTTATCTTTGTGCGGATTTTTAGAAAAACTTCACTTAACTCGTTTTGACTCGTATAGGATTTATAAATTTTTAGCTCTTTCCTATTTGAACTAATATATTATGGTAAAATATTTGACAGAAAAATTATATTCTTTTGATTAATTAGGAAGAAAATTACAAACAGTGTCAGTGAGTATTATGCATATATTTTAGTTTGAATTCGTATCACACGCATAACGGCATTACACAGTTTATCACGAAAATTTGTTTTTATAGTATGATGGTGACAACAAGGTTGGACGTTTATGGAGAATATTGTTGCATCTATCCAGTGGATAATTGACTAATCCAATGAAAACATGTAAAAAAAATTAAAAATATATATATTTGAAGAGAGGGAGATAGTATTGTTCTTATTACCAGTCTAATATTCTATCCATTTATACATACTATTTTTTTCATTAATTAGGATGTTAAAGGAATCAATTTATATAAATCACAATAAAGAAGGTACTTTAAAGTCGGTTAGTGATGGAGACAATATTGTATTGTATTGTTATTATTTATTTATATTTTATAGTATAGGGTTTTATTTAAGTTTTAATTAATTATTAGTGGGTCGGGCTTTTAGGGCTTACACGCCTAAAACTCTAGTTTTCGATTATAAATAGGAGTCTTAAGATTGTTGTAAATAATCTTTTGATGAAATTAAAATATTGTTGAGAGAGTTTTCTCTTATTTCCTCTTTGTCGGTATTCCTATGGGAATCAACGGAGATTGAGAAGACTGCCCGGTATCAGGTCTTCCGTGCTGCATCAGTTGGTAATCAGAGACCAGTTACGATTCTCGATGATGGTTCCGGTATTTCAATCGATTTATGATACTTTTTGTGATGAACAGTCAATGTATGGAGATGATAATACGCAGATCCGCCAAAACTTCGATTTATTGGGTTATGGTCATATATTCCATGGTGAATATGATGGACCACCAAATTTCGATGTATATCCTGATGAAGATTGTGGTTGTGATGAACCATTAATTTTCAACGAGTATATTGACACTTCAGTTGATTTCGGTGCTGATGGCTATGATGGTCCACCATTTTTTGATGAAGAAGATAAATATAGTTTTTGGGGTGTGTGTAATCCACGTGAGAATGTTGAAGATTACACAAATGGAGATATTTTTGTGGCAAAGGATTTTCATCAAGTTTTCTTTTATTCATCGGATTCTGTGAATAATGATCCATGTTTTGAACTTGATATTAATGAAGTTATGGTGACAGAATTTTTAAATATAACTTTTTGGCTACGTGAATTCAAGGATGTTCCCGCTCGTCTACGCACCTTTATTATGAACACCATGATGAACACCAACAGGATTCGAGGGCAAATCCTCTCCAAAAGGAAAAGAATGATAGAGATATGGATGAAGATATTTATGGTATAATTAGGTTTATTTATTTATGTTTTGAATTTGATTTGATATTGCAATATTTATGATTTATTTATGTTTCTTGTTCCCTAAGTTAATTTAGTATTATAAATAGGTGTTCTTATTATTGTAAAAGTGAGTTGAATTGATTAATGAAAAAGTGAGTTTTATGTTATATATCTCATTTACGGTATTCTTGTGAGAATCAACGTATTTGAGTTTGTCACTTTTCCGGATATTCTAGGAATCAACTTTTTCGGATATTCTAGTAATCGACGAAATTAGTGTGTTCTTGTGTTATCGTATTTATCTTCTTTATTTATACGCCTCACATCTACATCAATTCTTTATCGTAGTCATAACGATTCTGTAGGAAAGATCAATGATTTACACTAAAAATACGATCTGAAAAAAGGAATTTGATTTCTTTTGGTCTCAATTGACTGTTGCAATTGATAAAATATTAAATTGTTACTGCCAATGGGACAAACACACACCGGATTAGTTGGCGCCGTTACAGCCACCATCTCCAGTTTTGACAGTCCTGATTGCCGCTGGAACAGCGGCGTCACCGGATCTAGGTCCGACCACCCCTGCACACCATCCACCGCATCGCCTTCCTCCCTGCCATCAACACCACCCCAGCCACGAACAAATTACAGCCCGTGCGATCTACCACCCCATCGCCGCCCCTGCACCATCGCGCCACACACAACCACTTCAACAGCCACCACCGCCTTCCCTCTCTCGCCCGACGTTCACGACTCCACTGTCCGTCGAGCTATGCCGCCTCCAAGCCATCGCACTTGGTTCAATCACAGACTCCAGCGCTCGCCGTTATTCCGACGACGTACGCACCGCAACAACAGAACGATGACCTCCCACCACCAACCTCTGCATCAAGAACAATGGATGGGACCGCCGGAACATTTCGTCTACGGCCGCAAGAGAGAGGCGCACAATCCTGTCTTTTAGCAGGATTGAGGGATGCGTCAGTTTTCCTTCTGTTGCCCTACACTCATCCGTTGGGCCTAATACACTTAATGGAGGAATTATGGGCCTACATGTCCTTTGGTTGGGCCTACATGTCCTTTGGAGCGATTTGGGCCCCTACATGAGGTAGGCCATTTTGAGCTTTTTGAAGGTGCTGATGAGATTGAGATTGGGCCGGGGTATTCTTTTCAAGATTGTGATGAAGTTGATTTTTGGCACGGGAATTGATACCTATTATTT
This sequence comes from Stenogyne calaminthoides, assembly GCA_037126765.1. Classification (NCBI taxonomy): domain Eukaryota; kingdom Viridiplantae; phylum Streptophyta; class Magnoliopsida; order Lamiales; family Lamiaceae; genus Stenogyne; species Stenogyne calaminthoides. The sequence continues at coordinate 18,594,901 of JBBCBC010000034.1, forward strand.
CTTCATCGCTCATGATAGTTATTTTGGTACTTCTTTAAAAACTCCACGTGCTTACCGTCTCAAAACTTTGGGTCAAATACGTACCAGTTGATGTGTTTGAAGTCAAAGATCGTGAGGAGTTAATTAATTTTGCTCTCCCTGACGATGAGCGTGTTGTCGCCTCTATTATACTGCTGGAGATAATATTATTGCAGATTCGAGGACGAATCTTTTCAAAGAGGGAGAGAATGATAGAGACAATATTGTATTGTATTGTTATTATTTATTTATATTTTATAGTATAGGGTTTTATTTAAGTTTTAATTAATTATTAGTGGGTCGGGCTTTTAGGGCTTACACGCCTAAAACCCTAGTTTTCGATTATAAATAGGAGTCTGGAGATTATTGTAAATCAGCTTTTGATGAAATTAAAATATTGTTGAGAGAGTTTTCTCTTATTTCCTCTTTGCCGGTATTCCTTTGGGAATCAACGGAGATTGAGAAGATTGCCCAGTATCACGTCTTCCGTGCTGCATTAGTTGATAATCAAAGACCAGTTACGATTCTCGATGATGGTTCCGAGATTTCAATTGGTTTATTTTACTTTTCGTGATGAACAGTCAACGTATGGAGATGATAATACGCAGATCCGCCAAAACTTCAATTTATTGGGTTATGGTCATATATTCCATGGTGAATATGATGGACCACAAAATTTCGATGTATATCCTGATGAAGATTGTGGTGGTGATGAACCATTAATTTTCAACGAGTATACTGACACTTCAGTTGATTTCGGTGATGATGGCTATGATGGTCCACCATTTTGTGATGAAGAATATAAAGATAGTTTTGGGGGTGTGTGTAATCCACGTTAGAATGCTGAAGATTACACTGATATTAATGATGTTATGGTGACAGAATTTTCAAATATAACTTTTTGGCTAATTGAATTCAAGGATGTTCCCGCTCGTCTCCGCACCTTTATGATGAACACCATGATGAACACCAACAGGATTCGAGGGCGAATCCTCTCCAAGAGGAGGAGAATGATGGAGATATGGATGAAGATATTTATGATTATATTTATGGTATAAATAGATTTATTTATTTATGTTTAGGATTTGATTTGATATTGCAATATTTATGATTTATTTATGTTTCTTGTTCCATAAGTTAATTTAGTATTATATATAGGTGTTCTTATTATTGTAAAAGGGAGTTGAATTGATTAATGAAAAGTGAGTTTTATCTCATTCTTGTGAGAATCAACGTATTTGAGTTTGTCACTTTTCTGGATATTCTAGGAATCAACGGAATTAGTGTGTTCTTGTGTTCTTCGTATATTTTCTTTATTATACGCTCTCGCTCCCTACATCAGTTGGTATCAGAGCCAGGTTACGATTCTCGATGATGGTTTCGAGATTTCAATCAGTTTATGATACTTTTCGTGATGAACAGTCAACGTATGAAGATGATTCTACGCAGATCCATCAAAATATTGATTTATTGGGTGATGGTCATATATTTCATGGTGAATATGATGGACCACCAATTTTCGATGTATATCCTGATGAAGATTGTGGTTATGATGAACAATAAATTTTCAACGAGTATGTTGACACTTCGATTGATTTTGGTGATGATGGCTATGATGGTCCACCAACTTTTGACGAAGTAGATGAAGATAGTTTTTGGGGTGTGTATGATCCACGTGAGAATGATGAAAATTACATAGATGGAGATATTTTTATGATTGAAGATGTTCATCAAGTTTTCTTTTCCTCAACGAATTTAGCGAATGATGATCAATATTTTGTGCTTGATATTATTGATGTTTTAGTGGCAAAATTTTCAGATATAATTCAAGGATGTTTATGCTCGTCTCCGCACTATTACAATGAGCACCAACAGGGTTCGAGGGCGAATTCTCTCCAAGAGAAGGAGAATGATTGAGATATGGATGAAGATAGTGAAAGATATTTATGATTATATTTATGGTATAATTAGATTATTTATTTATGTTTATGATTTGATTTGATATTACAATATTTAGGATTTATTTACGTTTCTTGTTCCCTAAGTTAATTTAGTAATATAAATAGATGTTCTTATTATTGTAAAAAGGAGTTGAATTTAATTAATGAAAAAAAATGAGTTTTATCTCATAAATCTCTTTTATGGTATTCCTGTGAGAATCAACGTATTTGAGTTTGCCACTTTTCTGGGTATTCTTAGAATCAACAGAATTAGTGTGTTCTTGTGTTCTCGTATTTATCTTCTTTATTATACGCTCTCCCTGCCTACATCAGTTGGTATCAGAGTCATAACGATTATGGGAGTATCAATGATGACACTAGACTACGATACGGAGGAGGAATTTGATTTCCTCTTGTCTTAATTGACTGTTGCAATCGATAGAATATTCGATTGTTACTACCAATGGGACAAACATTATGAGATTTGTTGGCGTCGTTCTGACCCACCATCTCCGATTTTTGATCCCCGATTGCGGCTGAATGTGGCGTCACCGGATCTAGGTCCGGCCACCGCACAACATCCACAATCCATTTTCCGCCTTCGCCATCAACACCACCCCACCCGATCCGACAGACATTCCGCGGCGCGATCTACCACCCATCGCCTCCCTCGCACCATCGCGCCACACACAACCACTTCAACAACCACCACCGCCTTCCCTCCCCGACGCTCATGACGTTCACGACGTCCGCCAATGAGCGTGTTGTCGCCGGAGTTAATTAATTTTGCTCTCCCTGACGATGAGCGTGTTGTTGCCTCTATTATACTGCTGAAGATAATATTATTGCAGATTCGAGGACGAATCTTTTCAAAGAAGGAGAGAATGATGGAGACAATATTGTATTGTATTGTTATTATTTATTTATATTTTATAGTATAGGGTTTTATTTAAGTTTTAATTAATTAGTAGTTGGTCGGGCTTTTACGGCTTACACGCCTAAAACCCTAATTTTCGATTATAAATAGAAGTCTTAAGATTATTGTAAATCAGCTTTTGATGAAATTAAAATGTTGTTGAGAGAGTTTTCTCTTATTTCCTCTTTGACGGTATTCCTATGAGAATCAACGAGAGATTTAGAAGATTGTCCGGTATCACGTCTTCCGTGCTGCATCAGTTGGTAATCAAAGTCCAGTTACGATTTTCGATGATGGTTCCGAGATTTCAATCGATTTATGATACTGTTCGTGATGAACAGTCAACGTATGGAGATGATAATACGCAGATCCGCCAAAACTTCGATTTACTGGGTTATGTTCATATTATCAATGGTGAATATGATGGACCACCAAATTTTGATGTATATCCTGATGAAGATTGTGGTTGTGATGATGGCTATGATGGTCCACCATTTTTTGATGAAGAAGATAAAGATAGTTTTGGAGGTGTGTGTAATCCACGAGAGAATGCTGAAGATTACACAGATGGAGATATTTTTGTGGCAAAGGATTTTCTTCAAGTTTTCTTTTATTCATCGGATTCGGTGAATAATGATCCATGTTTTGAGCTTGATATTAATGATGTTATGGTGACAAAATTTTCAAATATAACTTTTTGGCTACGTGAATTCAAGGATGTTCCCGTTCGTCTCCGCACCTTTATGATGAACACCAACAGGATTCGAGGGTGAATCCTCTCCAAGAGGAGGAGAATGATGGAGATATGGATGAAGATATTTATGATTATATTTATGGTATAATTAGATTTATTTATTTATGTTTAGGATTTGATTTGATATTGCAATATTTATGATTTATGTTTCTTGTTCCCTAAGTTAATTTAGTATTATAAATAGGTGTTCTTATTATTGTAAAAGGGAGTTGAATTGACTAATGAAAAATTGAGTTTTATCTCATATATATCTTTTACGGTTTTCTTGTGAGAATCAACGTATTTGAGTTTGTCACTTTTCCGGATATTCTAGGAATCAACGGAATTAGTGTGTTCTTATTCTTCGTATATCTTCTTTATTATACGCTCTCGTTGTCTACATCAATTAGTATATTTATTAGGAGTGTTGTTGAAAAAAAGAAGATAAATTTGTATTGATATTAGCATAGTAATAAATAAAAAGGAACATCATTTTGAATAAAATTGAACAGCTAAATAGGAAGCAAAAGAGTACTTTATTAATTTTGCTTTTGTAATAATATTCATTAAATTATTATATATGTAGATAATTAGAAAGGTAAAAATGACACATTACATATATATTTTATTTATTTACTATTTTAATTCATGTGAAACATCCTAATACACGACAGACAAAATTGGATAGAGAAAGAGTAAGTAAGTTTAAGAGTCGGTAGATTACCCCTAGGTAAATAAAGTTCTCTCCGGCGTTTATAAATACGTCTAGCTATCGTACCAACTATGCAAAATCATCCACTCTCATTTAGCTTGCAGTCTGGTTTGAAGCCCATGACAAATTGGCTAGAGTCCCTCTACGCTAGACCATTTCTGTTATTAACTCGTTCATCACTTCCTTTTAAATTTCTCTACTCTAAGGCTCTAGCTCAGCTAGCGTTTACTTTTGTTCTAGATATAATTTTCAAAATGGTTACATTCTGAAGAAAACAATATACTGAATCTTGTATTTCGAGTAAATGTTATGAAATCCGGAGACGGATCTACCGTTCCTAATATGGGGGCACGTGCCCCCGTAAAAAAATTCCTAATACGATATATATATATATATGTAAATAAAATATTACTTAATAATAAATTATATTAATACAAATGCATTATTTCAATCTCATCTCTTAGATCACCACCTCCTAACAAATAGTGTTTCGCACCCCCAGCCCAGCCCACTCTTCTATATTTTGTACTCCCTCCGTCCTATTTTTTATTATCCATTTACTACAGACACAGATATTAAGAAAAAGTATGAGATAATAGTATTAAATGGTGTAAAGTGGATAAAGTGAGTTTGGTGGAAGGAAATAATAGTATTAAATGGTGTAAAGTGAGTTTGGTGGAGAAAAATAATAGTATTAAATAGTATTGAATGTTGTTTTATTGTCTTATTTGGAAATGAATAAACAAAATTAGGACGATTATTTATGGAAAGCGGATAATCAAAATCAGGACGGATGGAGTATATTATATTAATTATAATTAATATTATTAGTAGTAATATTATTCAAATTATAATCATAAGGTTAGTTGATAAATGATAATTTAATTGTACATATTTAAAAAGAAATTAAGTATAATATTGATAATGAGACAATCATATAAATATTTCAATAAATTTATAGATTTTTTTTAATTGTAATATATTTGGTTGTTATGCAGGATTTTTTATATTGTATTTTATATTTATATTTTCTTTTTTGGGGAGAAATTTGTGTGAATTTTTTTTTCTTTAAGAATTATTGCTTTGCATACGAGCTATCACCGTTGAGTATATGTATTATCACTATTATGCATGTGAAGTATCATTGTTTACAAATCAAGCATTTTTTAAATAGTGGAACTTCATTTGCAACAATGATAGTATGTATACATAGCAGTGACATTCGAAAAAGAAAATACATATGAATTCAGATTCACACGAGACTTGCTCTTTATTGTGCCCCCGTCATAAAAGGTTTCTGGATCCGTCCCTGATGAAATCCCCACGTGATTTGAAAATATTGCGCGAAAATCCACTCGTTGTTTAAAAATTGCAAGAAACTCTCAAATAATTTATAAAATTAAAAGAATTATCCCTTTTTAAGAAAAACGAGTTAACAATTTTATGTGTTTTCTATATTTCTCGTTACGTCCTTTATATTATAGTCTCAAATTTTTAAAAAATTTAAAAACGCGTTACAAGAAATAGAAAAAAAGCAGATGAAATCGTTAACTAATTTGTTTAAAAAGGGGACAATTCACTTACTTTTATTAACCTCATGGGAACTTGATGCAATTTCAAACCAAAGAGAATTTCGCACAACATTTCGAAACAACGAGAGTGTTTCGTGCTAACCCATTCATTTCATATGTCCATGAGTACTAATAGGGAGTTAAACTTGCTTAGGTGTCGTGTTGTGGTTAAACTTAATTTATAGAATTTAAATTACTAGGTTTCATAAAATAAAAAGGTTTATTGCGAAATTCCACATAATTACGCGGGCGCTATACTAGTTTCATATACGTGAGAGCACAACGTATTTTAACTGAGTCAAACTTTTTTCCCATTTTAAAATTTTTCGTCTAATCTAAAAGTCCGAACTTGTAAAAGATGTGAAATTAATTCATTCATTTAATTTCCTCAACACCATCTTTATTTTAACTCTATATGCTCACATTTTGACGACCTAATTGAAGTTCTTTTACATTTCTTCACCACAAATAAGCCAAGGTTGTTCTATAGAAATCAAACCAGTCAGAATAACTTATTTCATTGAATTTACGAAGGTTCTCCGGATTTTATAGGAAAGAAGTAAAAAAATGGGCCCAAGAGATTGGGCTGAACTCTGAGATCAAATTTGGGCTTCTGTGCAATGGGCTGAAATCTGTTGTTAAAAAACTAAAATGTCTGAGCCCGGTTTCGAACCGGGGACCTCTAGTGTGTGAGACTAGCGTGATAACCGACTACACCACCCAGACTTTGTGTCAAATAGAAGAATTTAATACTTTTTACTAATATTTATTGTGTTTCTACATGAAATATTAGAGGCAGATTTCTTTCGACCTATTCTGTGGTAGTGGAGTATTTCAATTTTCATGTAGTTGAGGTTCTTTGACTCTTTTTTGTTATATTTTGACCGAGTCTATTTTATGGCTTTAGACCAATTGGCCCTGCCTTTTTCTTGAAATGGGCATGTGTTTTATTTTCTTTAGATTTAGGATGCAACCATTTCTTTTTATTTATAGAAAGTGTGGTTAATTATTACTAAATATATTGCGGTATAGAATGAGTTATCAATTATTAAATGATTGATTGATTATTTTTATTGAGAATGATGTATTTAACAATTTTACGAGGATATTGTAGACCGCTTTCAAATAAGACAAAGTTTAGGATACAAATTTGTATACATACAAATTTCAATTGAGACTCAAATTCACTTTACCCAATTCATCCTTGACCCGCTTGACTGGGTCATCTTAGACCCGTGAATTAAATAATTTTTTAAATTGATTGATTTGTATTTATACAAATTTGTACAGTAGACCTACTCTTCAAATAATGTAGACTCACTCAGTTGTAAGAGAACCTTTTTAATGATATGTATTTATTTTTAATTTACATCTATTTGTGAAATATATATATATATTTATTAATTATTTTATTGTATCCTATATTTGAAATCCTAGATATTAATGTAGAGATGTTGAGTGCAAGAACATGGAGATTATAGTGGAACGAAAAAATATCAGAATTTTAAAGTCTTATAATTTTTAAATCATAATTAATAGTTAAAAGGAATGTTTATTTTAGGAGTTTATGGGGTACGATGGTAAAAAAATTGATTGATGTTGGAGTTAGAGCACCTCCAATGGTTGTACATGGAGGTGTCAATGGAGTGGACAAACGCAAGTGAGCCAGTGAGAAGCATCCATGGAGGAGAGAGGAGAGAGGAGAGATAAAAATCAATACTTTTGGATGCTCATGGACTAGAGAAGAGAGAAATAAATCTGAGGTGCACTCGAGAACGTGAATTTCACGAGTGGTTTTGATTGGGACGTGTGAATTAGGCAACGAAAATAAGCATGATTTTAGGAGATAGATTTAATGTCAACTCTGATGCGTACAGACGTTGCTTTTTTTTTCTTTTTTTAATTAATTCGAATTTAAAATGTAACAGTTTGACACATTCCAAATTTTATGGCATATAATATTTCTCTAGATTTTATCTTATTTGCTAATTAAGTTAATAAACAGTCAAATAAAATCAGTAAATATGTAACCGTTTTGACCCATTATCACCTTAATTATAGGAACACTTTATTTACCAATTGATAAAAAGTGAACTAATCTAATTTTTTTTTCTACCGTTGCAAGATTAGTTTTCTTTTAAGCATTTATTTTTTATTACCTAAAATTTTCTAATGGCTAAATTTTTTTGCTTATAAATACATCATAATTACTTATAAAAAAATTTGGATCCCACAACCAATTTGGGAGGCAACCACAAAATTTTGATGAGCCTTCTCTAAATTCTCAATTACCACCAAAATTTTCATACTCTCAAGTCAATCTCCCTACACAATTTCACAACAAATTTATCAAAATTTTCCATTTAGATCCCCCAATCAATTTTCTACTCCACAATCAACAAGCAAGCCATGCAAGTCCTCTAAAATTAAAGAGTCGATCACACCGGAATCGGTCCCAGAAACTCAATTTTCCGATCGTGAATCACCGATTTCAAACGTAGGTGCGAAGAAGAAGCGCACTATTTGGTCAACTGAAGAGGCGAAGCGCCTAACGAGAGCTCATTGCAACATTTCCGATGATCCAATCATAGGTAATGATCAAAAGGAATAGACTTTTTGGAGGCGTATTGCTGGGTATTATAACGAGAATAAACTTGATCATCTTGTTATGCGTACAACGGACAACTTGAGATCGCATTGGCATTACATGAGGCCACTTGTGTATAAATTCAATGCATGCCACATTATTGTGAATGCTACATACAAAAGTAGGTGTAGTGATGAGGATATATATAAAATGGCATTGATAAAATATCAAGATGAGAACAATGTTGCTTTTAATCTTCAACACGTGTGGAAAATCGTCAAAGACCGTCCATCGTTCCAACCACAATCCAAAGATGCGTACTTTGGCACCAAGAAGAGCTCTGAATCGGAAGCGAGCAACACATCTTCTTCCCAAGGTTTAGGTGTTGATTTTGACTTAAATGAAGAAACACGTCCGATTGGACAAAAGGCCGCAAAAAGAAAGGCGAAGGCAAAAACTACACCAAGAGGCGATAACCAAGACGACAACAATGATTTAAGACAAAGGCAAAAGGACATACTCAAAAGTTTGGACAATTTATCATGTTTGAAAAAAGAACAACTTGAATCAGATAGGAAAAATAAGCGGATGAAGCAATACATGGTTCTCCAAAAGGACACGAGCAACATGACGCCCGAGCAACGTTTCTACCATGACCAACAGTGTGAAGAAATTAAGGCAAAATTGAAATCATCATCTTAGTAAATTTTATGTAGTGTTTACTATGTAATTTTCAATTGTTGTTATGAACTTTTAATTTATTGTACTAGTTAATGAATTTTAAAATATTGCAATGTTCCCTTTTCCCATTTGCAAATTAGTTGGCGTACATACTGTATTGTTTAATCATTTTAAGTAAATTCCATCTTAAGAACATCTACATTTATACTTTTAAATTAAGAAATTTCGTCTTAAGAAATTATTGTACCAACAAATATATTTACTTTTTTTTCAAATATTCAAATAACTTATTTTATACAAAAATAGACATGCACTATTAGTGTAATAAAAATTGTTCAATGAAAACTTAGTCTTTAATTCGTCATATAACTCTTGCCCACGCTAATGCCCACCTTTATGCCCACTGTAACAGAATATTTCTATTAACTAGCCGTTGCAAAACTAGTCGTTGCAAACTATTTGTTGCAATACAAGAAGCTTATATATAGGAGTAGTGAGTGACTTTTTCATTTCATCTTCAAAACATTGTTACTTCATATACACAAAAAATAGCTTACTATACACAAAATGGCTCAATATTCAAGCAGTTCCAGCTCATCCAATGATCTCGACCTTGAAGCCAATGATCCGGAGTTAGATTTGATGTCATCAATACTTTTGGAAAGTCAAGCTATAATGGATGAATATGAACGAAGATGTCTCTCTCAAAGAACCACTCAAAGGAGAAGGTACATCCAAAGGGAACGTGAAGCCGAAAACGAGAGGCTTGTCAATGATTATTTTGCTGCAGTCCCGGTATATCCCAATCACATATTTCGATGTCGGTTCCAAATGCGAAGAGACTTATTCTTTCCTATAGTGAATGAGCTTGGCAATCGCTCAACATTTTTGCAACAAAGAATTGAAGCAGCTTATCGAAAAGGTTTATCGCCACTTCAAAAATGCACGGCGGCTATTCGTCAATTGGCTTATGGAGTTCCAGCTGATCATCTTGATGAATACCTACGGATGGAGGAAACATCTTGATGAGATATGGGGCAGTCATTATTTAAGAATGCCAAATGCTACTGACATCCAACGACTTCTTCATATGCATGAGGTGAGACATGGATTCCCAGGAATGTTGGGAAGTCTTGATTGTATGCACTGGGAATGGAAAAATTGTCCAGTTGCATGGAAAGGCCAGTTCACCAAAGGACATGGCTCTCCTACAATAATGTTGGAAGCGGTCGCGTCTCAAGACTTGTGGACATGACATAGTTTTTTTTTGGGTCACGGGATCCCGTAACGATCTCAATGTCCTGTATGAATCTCCCTTATTCAACAACGTGTTGCAAGGTAATGCATCCGATGTTAATTTTACGGTGAATGGCACACATTATACAAAGGGATATTATCTAACTGATGGAATTTATCCAACATGGGCTACTTTCGTAAAGTCTTTCCCTTGTCTAGACGATCCGAAGAGAAAACTTTTTAAAGAAAGGCAAGAGGCTGCAAGAAAAGATGTCGAACTAGCTTTTGGGGTGCTCCAAGCTCGATGGGCAATTGTTAGAGGACCAGCTCATCAGTGGTATAAGAATATATTATGTTAACATGATTGTTGAGGATGAGGCGAGAAATGGTTGTAAATTTTCCAAACGATGAAGGTGATGAGCCCGCACAATCCATCCAAGGCCCAAATGGAGAATTTCGAGATTTTCTTCGAAGAAATTCAGAACTACAAATAGCGATGTGCATCACCAACTTCGGGCCAACTTGGTTGAGCATATTTGGGCAAATTACAATGACAATTAACAAATTATCATTTAAATTTGAGTGTTGTACTCTTTAATTTTCATATTTTTTATATTTGTTTTAGTTTCTTGCAAGATTTTATTTTTTATGTTGTACTCTTTTAATTTAAATGTTGTTTTCTAACTTTTAATTTATGAAATTTATGAATAAATATTTTATTCCGCTTATTTAGATTTTAATTATTTTTATAATAAATTTCTATATTTAATTTAATAATATTGATTTTTAATATCATTAAAAATAATATCATTATTTAAAATGTAAAATATGAATAAAGTTGATGGATGAAGTAGTGGGACCAAAAAATATTAGCTATGGACAAATGAGTCATTGTGAGTGTATGTTTATAAAATTGATTGTTTGATGAAATGATGATGTGGAAGTGATGTGGAGGAGAGAGGAGTGATGGATGGATGAGCCATTGGAGATAACCTTATATTGGAGTATTATATTATTATTATGAATGTATTGAAAGAATAAAAAATAGATGATGTGAGTGTATTGGGAAAATAAAAATGAGAATAGTGATAGGTGATTTAGTATAGTACTCCCTCTGTCCCAACTCTTTCTTCACAGTTATTGTTTTCTCGTGTTTTAGCGAGTTAGTTTTTTATTAGTATTTGAAATGATAAATTAGTTTTTAAGTACACATATAATAGAAGAGAGATAGATCTATCATATCACTTCTTAAAAGTCGCTTTATCATATCAAATACTAATAAACAACTCGAGAGAAAAAATGTAGTGTGAAAAAAAATTAGGACGAAGGGAGTAAGATTTTTAAAATTTTAAAATCTTTATTTTAAGTCTATAAATAAATGAGGTTTAAGATTGTAAAGTTAAAGTTTGACTGAGATAATTGCGAAACGAACGTACCAGAAACTATAGAAATATGTTGTGTCAGCCTTGATTTTAGCATTGAAGATGGGAGACTATACAAGATAATTGATGAGTTATGTTTGTAGCTTGAATGCTCGGGCTCGGCTACTGATCTATTTCGTATGGGTAGGGTTTGCATAAACTAGTTTTATCGGACATTTATTTTGTAACTAATATTTTATAGAAAAATAATTAATATCATTTAATGAAATAATTAATATTATTAAATTAATATTTTTTAATAAAATATTAAATACACACAAAATATAAATTAATGAAACACATTTATATGAGACGATCTCACGGTGAAACGGGGCATAAGTTCGATATTGGAGGTTTTTAACACTTTAAGAAGGGATGGTGAATTTATGCTAAGTTGAACTTCGTTTTATGCATAAAACCATCGTATATGATGTTTTTTTTGTCTAAATTGATTGAACGATGTATAAAACTAGTTTACGCAATACTTTGTCGTTTGATATATATATATAACACATTTCTTAATTTAATCAAATTCCAGCATGTTGATATATATAACACATTTCCTAATTTAATGAAATTCCAGCATGGTTGGTGATCAAAGTCATAAGGACATCTTCAATTAATTATTCCCCTATTTACTATGCATGTGTGGGGTAGCTCAAACCTTTACACTTTAAAAAAAAAAAAAAAAAGATAAAAGATGAAATAATATAGAACGAGTATAAGAGGTACTCGAATCCCGAATCCACAAAAATTACAATTCTGATGGTAAGCACTCTAAAGGTTGAAAATCCCATGAATGAAAAGAAGCAACAAAGGAGAGCGGATAGTGTGATATAATCCACTTCCAAGAACAAAACTTGATGACATCAATCAACTCATCCAGAGTTTACGAACTATCCTTAAAAATAAGACAATTACGGACCTTCCAAATCTTCCTTAACATAGCCTGCCAAATCAACCCGAAAATCTTACGTCTGATCTTGCCTCTTTCGATCCCAACAAAATCACCAAAATGGTCCCTAGCAGAAGAAGAGAACGAGATTGATTTATTAAGTCAAGAGGATAAGGCTTGCCAAACGAGTAACGCAACCGGGCATGAAAAAAGCACATGATCTGAGGACTCAAGAGGACCGAGGCACATAGAACACGCTCCACCCCCTAAGCCCATCGAGATGCCACGCACAATAAGATTATCCTTTGTAGGTATGCGACCACGGATGACCCTCCAGGCAAAAGATGAAATTTTTGACGGGATTGCCTTCCACCACAGCTTCATCCAAGGGAACTGGATCTCCTCTCCAATGCTCGAATCTTCCACAATGACCTCATACATGGTTTTCGTGGATAAGGAGCCGGATATCGATCCCTTCCACACCAAAGAATCAACCACGTTGAGCTTAACTCTGTACCTGTAAATCAACTGCCACAAATCTACAAACTCAAGGAATTCATCAGTATTAAGCTCTCTAGACCACCTAAACACCCAAGACTCCCTTTCAACATCCAAGACTCTACCCACCACCTCCTCCTTTTGTAAAGACAACTCAAATAACACTGGAAACCTGCTCGACAACTGACCACACCCCTCCACATAGGGGTCGACCCAAAAACTAGACTTATTACCATTGCCAAGAGAGAAAACCAACTCTTTCCTAAATAGACATCCCGACTGACTCCACCATAACTCGTACATGTCTGTCCACCATAATGACCACTTTTTCCTGACAGCATTCCCCTCAGACACCCATCTAAAGGACTCATACCTAGACTCAATAACTCTGACCCATAAAGACTTTTCCCTAGAAACTCACCTCCACAACCACTTACTTAATAAGCTAGTATTGAAATTCTTAACATCCCTCACCCCTAACCCACCCTTCGACTTACTACGACTCACAAGCATCCATCTTACCAAGCAATCTTACGACTCGACCCTTCCCCCCTCCCATAGAAAGTCACGCTGAATTTTGATGATAGTTTTGGTAACACACTCAGGGGCTTTAAAGAATGACAAATAATACACTAGCAGAGCAGATAGAACTAAATTCAAAAGCACGAGTCGACCTCCAAAAGATAGATAACGTTTTTCCCAACCTGAAAGCTTTCGACGAAATCTGTCCACCAACGGTTTCCAAACTTCCTCTCTTCTGTAATTTGCACCAATTGGAAGCCCCAAATATGTAAATGGAAACTTACCAATTTTTCATTGTAGGATATCCGCTAAGGCCTCCAAGTTCTGATTACCGAGATGAACTCCGTGGATAGAACTCTTGTGAAAGTTCACCTTCAACTCCGGATGTAATTTCGAAGAGTCTAAGAATTCCTCTCAAACACTTGGCATTTTTTACGAAGCTTTCCCTAGTAGAACCATGTCATTGTAAACTGTAAATGACTAATCAGAACCTTATTTTTCCCAATCTCCAACCCCTCGAACTCTTTCATCTCGACAACTTTTCTCATCAAACAACTTAAGCCTTCCGCTGCAATCAGAAACAAGAAGGGGGATAGAGGGTCCCCCTGTCTGATTCCTTTCTGGAGTTGAAACTCACCCGTCGAACTCCCATTTACCAGAACTGACATAGATGCTGACGATAAGCAACCTCTAATCCATTTCCAGTGAAACTCCATACCTCTCATCATATCATCAATGAACTCCCAAAGTATTGAATCATAGGCTTTCTTGAAGTCCACTTTGAAGAAGAGGCTCTGCTTTCTTTCTTTATTTTCAAGATCCACTAATTCATTGAGCACCAAAATACTATCCAGTATCTGTTTCTTTCCCACGAATGCTGATTGACACACCGAGATTACAGTTTCCACCACTTTAGCCAATCTCTTGGCTAACACTTTAGCCACAATCTTGTACATACACCCGATCAGAGAGATTGGCCGAAAGTCGATCAGCAGACTAGCATCGGTATTCTTTGGTATAAGGGTAACAAAAGATGTATTTACACCTTTTACAATCCTTCCATTCTTGTGAAAGTCTTCCATGACCACCATGATATCATTCTTCAGGACCGACCACATTTTTTTGATGAATTTGAATGTGAAATCATCTGGACCAAGACTCTTATTACCCCCGCAACTCCACACTGCAGCTTTAACTTCTTCTTCCAGAAACGGCTCAACCAGAAATTTATTATCAACCTTAGAGACCCTCTTAGAAATAAGCCCGGATAGAGAAAGGAAGCCACACTGATTCTTCGAGAAATGATTCTTAAAAAACATGTAAACCTCATCCTAGACTTTATCCACTTCTTTGACCCACACACCATTGATGATTAGACCGTCAATTTTGTTGACACGACCCCGGTCGATGCATTTATGGAAAACGGCCGAATTTGCATCCCCCTCACGAATCCATGAACTCTAGCCTTTTGGAAGTTGTAACTGCTTTTCACCTTTTTTAATTGTCATACCCTAGCTTTTGCTTCCTTCAACTCCATGCATTCAACCTCTGATAAGTTGCGGTTCTCCTGTTGTCGATCCAAATCATCGAAAACTGAATTTTCCTAAGATATCTTCCTCTCAATATCCCCAAACTTCTCCAAACTCCACGCCTTGATGTCCCCTTTGAGAAGCTTCATCTTTTCTTTGAACACATAACTTTTCCAATCGTGATATTGATACCCCACCCATTTTTCTTCCACAAAAGACGCCAACTCAGAATGTTTCAACCATACATTAAAGAACTGGAATGGGGCCCCAGTTCTGATCGCAATAATGCAGGAAAATCAGGCAATGATCCGAGCTCCCTTTAGAAAGTGTTGGGATAACATATGTCAGGATCTATCGGGATAACCTCATAAACACAAATTTAAATTAACAATTATTACTAGCATGAATTGACCTCATAAACACCAACAACGACATGCAAATAAAAATCACGTAAAAGATCCTAGCATGCGGAATTTCTAGGAGTTTACGTAAACGTACCCATTGGAGAGACAATCTAAGATGGACATGATCAAGTATCTGGCTACCAACCAAAAGTCCTTCTCAAGTATTCCCAAGTCCTCGCTCAATAACCCGGTGGGAGGTTCTCCGATGAACGATTTATAAAACAAAGGAAAAAATAAAATTGTTGCACCACCTTTGTGGATTTCTAATATTTTCAACACATGGGAATTGGTGTGGGATGAATAAATTCATCCCCTATTTATAAGAGCGGGGGTGGTCGAAAATTTGGAGTCAAATTAGGGTTAGGAAAGATCTTTTCTTGATCTCCAAGAAATCTGGAATATATCTCATATATTCTTCTTTCCATGTGTATTTTTCCACAAAAATCTCACACCCTTATTTACTCCTAATTTTCGAAAATTTCAAGAAGATTTGCAAGATTGTATCTTTCTTGAATTTATGAGATAATCTTGTATTCCAAGAATACATATCTTTCTCCATAAAATCTTTCCAAGAAAATAAAGAAAATCTTTCTTCCCTTTCTTATACAATATTTTCAAAAAAAACCCATTAAAGCTACCAAGTGGGAGTTTTCTTGAATTTATGAGATAATCTTGTATTCCAAGAATACTTATATCCTTTCCATAAAATCTTTTCAAGAAAATTTATTCTCCCTCTTTTCTGTAATATTTTCGAAAAAAACAAAATATTAGGCAACAATCATTTATTTTATTTTAAGCACCTTTTATTTATTGGACTATAATTGGGCTACTTGAGGGGCCTTTAGGAGAATTATGATGGACCTTCCAATGGACTTCTGAATTCCAATATTGAGCCACAATATAATTCAGCCCATTAATATTAATTAATACCACTATATAATTAATATTGCACTATCCAATCTTAACCCATATTACGGTAATATGGCTCCAGGATATTATTTCTCGTGTTTAAGATTATTTAGTCCATTAACTAATTAAGCCACTGAAAAGCTTTATATTAATTAATATCTTTAACCTTGGAGTAAGGACAGCTCAGCTTTATTATCCATACCGAAAAATTAATTCCACTTGCAAGATTTGGTATGATAAAGGTTCCGAGCCCACCAAGGGGACTAATCACGCAAGACATTGCAAGCACACGATTCTCTGTATTAATCTTAGCAATTGTCGTACAATTAATATTATTGCCCAAGATATAGGGTATCGAAGTCTCAATGATTCTCTTCCCATTTATAAGTCAAAGCAATAATTACTAATCGCACACGGTCCTTATTAAGTGACAGAGATTAAGAAATCAACAACCACTGAGGTCTAACTCTTCATCCCATAAGTCAGTGCGAATGAGTTTATCCTCTCTGCAGGTCCGCTTCAGCGCATCGAATGCACTAGTGTAATATCTTAGTCAAGACAAGTCAATCTGAGCCTTACACATCAACTTCTACCAATAGACTATTCGGGTCTATCTAAGTTGTGAAACACGCACTAGTTTACAAGGGAATGTTACTGTGATCTTCTGTGATCTGGTATCTCCACGTTAACTACAATGTAACATGTGCTATTATATGAACGGTTTGCAATAAATATATATAACATTCAATCATATTTAAAGCAATAGTGATAAATAATTTATTTTAGTAAATAAGTGTTTAATACATAGGTTATACAAAGTAAAAGCATACTTTCACGTATAACCCCAACAGAAAGACCTCTCAACTTGCTTGACCCCCACTTGTCATCCCATTCAGAAGACACTAGTTCCCTGTTAATACGGCTGCAACATCGACCATCAAGTCTGGACCAAGTGAACTTCCTCCCCACAGGACTAACATTAGACAAACCTGCTTCGATTATGAATTCATCGAACCTTCTTGAATTCGAACTGAGATAATATACATCCCTTCCCTTTCTTTCGCTGCAACTTCTCACCTCATTGAAATCCCCAATCATGCACCAACCTACCTCAGAGTTGTTCACAACTTTTGTACACAGAGCGCTCCACAATCTTGTTTTTTCATTCGCTTCCATTGGTCCATAAATGTTCACTATTCCCAACCTCTTTACACTTAGATTCTAGAAAATTTAAGGATGAATTGATTTCCACCATAAATTTTTTGAACAAGAAACATAAATAATTGTAAATAATCAATACATCATGGAACTAAATATCAGTAAATTTACCAATTTGTCCGACACAATTTTAAAAATCCCTCAACATGTGTAGCAATTACAATACACGAAGAGAAAGGTATCTTTCTTTCTTTTTTGAAGGTAAGAAAAGTCCCTTTCTGAAAACAGAAGATTCTAAAGATTTACAACTTATCATTTCATCGTCACAATTAATTTTTCAATGAAGTAGAACTAGGGATGGGACATTGTTGTTGATTTGAAACAGGTTTACGCCAATTTCAATACTCACCAAACAATTTTTTTATTGCAGATTGCAGCATTTAACTTTGTTAGAATTTAGATAATTATATAAATTTGAATTTAGATAATTAAATTTGAATTAAAAATTTTAACTAAAAAATATATTAATAAAATAATTATATCCAACATCGAGTATGTTAATATTATGTCATAATAATAATATCATATGATAAACATCATGTTTGGTAAAAGAACCTATTCAAGGTCGATCTTCACCCACTTATGTACATGTTCATTAAATATTGTTGTTGATAATTAAATTTAATGTCAAATTGTATAATATTAAGGGTTCATAGGTCAGTGGTAGAGCAATTGGCTGCAGATCAATAGATCACTGATTCAAACCCAGTTGAGCCCTTTATTATGGTGATTTATTTCATATTTTTGACATCATCACATTTACAAAATTGGTAATTTATATGCGGGATTGAAGATATTTTTATTTAAATTATTAATTTGAAATTAAATAATTTAAATATTTAATTAGTTTGATTAATTTAATTATAGATATAATTTAATAAATCACGAGCGAACATCTAATCTTTAATATATATATATATATATACACAAAAAAATTGATGGAATCAATAGGGGTGGCATACCGTATCGTAGCTGTCATACCGTACAGTAATTTACGGTATGTGAAAATTCATACCGTACCGTACCGAAAATTACGGTATACCGTAATTTCGGTATGCTAAAATCACATACCGTATACCGTACCAAAATTTCAGTATACCTTACCGTGCCGAAATTTTCGGTACATACCGAACTAATGGTATACCTTTTCATACCAAATTAACGGTATACCGTTCATACCTTGATTATTTATTTAAAAAACCTATATTTTATGAATAATAATCTCTTAACAACATATATCTCCCTTAAAGTCTGGTTTTTTAACTATGGGAACACTCAAAAAAATTCTATGAATTCTAATTTTCAGCTTGAATCAGGAAACCCACAGAGACAATTCAAAATAAAAGGATAAATTTCCAATGTACAATATATATATGTATATATATATATATATATATCCAATGTATTAATTAAATTAAAAAAATAAAATATATTATATATTTTTCTAAATATGTTACGGTATATATCCAATATATCGGTATACCGGTATACTGAAAAATATTTCGGTATACCGGTATACCAAAACTTTTGAAAGTTTATACCATTATCGTACCGAAAATTCCGATATACCGAAAATTACGATAAATTCGGTATATTTTCGGTATGGTAAGCCGGTATTTTCAGTAAATTTTCCACCCCTAGGAATCAACATCACATCAAAAAAATTGGTGTACACACTTTACATGTTTGTTTTAGGGATTAAGTTTTTTGTAGTACAATAACTTTACTTCGTTTTGAAATTGCTCCGGATTGTTTTGACATTTTAATTTTGATCCTATAAGTTATTAATTTTTTTTTAAATTGATCTTTAAACTTGTTGTAGCAGGTCACAAAACAGGTAATCATCACCTATGTAATTATTTTAGTATTTCCTTTAACTTCGAAATGCTACCTACACTTTTTTAATCCTAATAATTTTGGGGAGAAATAGTGATTTTCTGCGTATTTTGGTTAATTTTTTGGATTTTTCGTTCAATTTAGTCCCAATAAACCGACCCGATTTGCTTTATCTTTAAATATGCAAATCGATTTTAGACCCGACTCAAAATCCGACCAAAATTATTAGGATTAAAATAGTTCAAGTAGTGTTTCGAAATTAAAGAAAAAATAAAATAATTACACATGTAACAGTTACCTGCTGCAGCAGGTTAAAGGATCAATTTTTAAAAAAATTAAAATTTACAAGACCAAAATCAAAAAGTCAAAACAATTATGATCAATTTCAAAACGATGAAAAATTACTGGACTATAAAAAACTTAATCTCTTTTTTTTATTTAAAATGTAAAATATTAGCACTAATCCTGGCGTACTACACAGGATTAGAAATAGTTCTTATATTAATTATTAATTTGAAATTAAATACTTTAAACATTTAACTAGTTTGATTAATTTAACGAGAAAATTACTACGAGGTGCTAGATTTCAGGACCCCTTACTAATAGGTACTAAAAATAAATACACTTACTATTAGGTGCAATTTTGTGATAATAAGACACTAATGCCCCTCATAGCTCATTACATTCCTCACTCTCTGTTTTCCTCTGCAGATATTTTCTTTCTCCCTCCTTTCACCCCCACAGAGACAACCAATTGTCTTCCCTCCCTCTCCAACCAAGTCATCTTTCCCATTCCTAAGAACATGCATCCCCAACACAACCACCATTGGTCGTCTCCATTGTCGTCGCTGCCGCCCGAACACTAGATCTTCTAGTCTTCCACCATGAGTGCCGCCGCCAGAACCCTAGATCTACGGCCGCACCGACTGGATTGGTGGCTTGCTGGGAAAGCTCTGCGAAGCCCAGAAGATCGCCTACATTTACAGGTCAGACCATCTCCAGGATCGGGCTATTGTGTCATCACAGTGTTGGGATATTCCTCAATAGGTTGTGACATTTTGTCAAGAATGTCAACAAATTGTCGATGACATAATGGAATGTCATATTTAAAAATGAGGTAAAAATGAGTTTTTATACAACTTTTAGTGCATTCACGAGAGACCTTGAAAATGATATTTATGTAGATTTAAATTGTTGGAATGTGATTCCGTCAAATTCGTTGTATATATTTAATGTGCAAAAAAGTGGTCAAGAGATGACCTGGAATTCAATGGGAATTCGTACGTTGAATGTTGAAAATTCTTCAAGCTTTGACAACACCGGATCCTCGCCAATCCCCTGTAAACACCTGGACTCGAGGGAGGACCAAGTTTGATTATCTCCTCTTCTGAATTTTCTACGCCACGAACGATAATACCTGAAAAACACGTTGGAGGGGGCTCCAGCGCGGACTCTCCGACGCTCAAGTCAGTTATCATTCTTAATCTCAGGTGAAATCATATTCAGAAACTCAATTCAAAGTATTCAAATGTAAGTAAGTAAAATCAGGTAATTGTGTGTTTTATGTGTTACCTGGAAGGGGTATTTATACCCATCCAGCCGGAGGTTTCTCTATCTCCTCCCACTCTCCATGTTCAGATCGTGGGTTTCCCTTAATCTCCATCCTCCTGGAGTTGATCCACGTTTCCACGTCTTTTCCTCCCAAGTCACTGAATCAGTCTTAGATTATAATTCCCTCAGCTCCGCATATTTCGCAACCTCCAACTTCCTGCACTCGGCTCCCTAGAAAATCGGAACCAACTCCCTGAATCTGCTACCTAACTCACGCGGATCCAAGCTCCTTGATATCCGTACCTTTCATGGTCCAGATTAATCATATCTTCCATGAGCCCTCCTCCTTTTAAGCCCATTAAGGTATTTCTCGAATTTAGGGTCTTGGGCCCAATCCTCTCAGATTAATTAGCACAGTTCAGCCCAACTTCCTGACGCTTTAGTTACTCGAGCCCAACCTATCTCTCTTGGCCCCCATCTTCCTCATTTCCTTCAGGCCCTTCAACTTGAGGTCTTTCCAATCTTGCCCAATATAAAGTTCTTGGGTTCTTCTTACCAGCCCAACTCCTCTTTCGGTCAATATAATCATTCTCCAACTTTGTCAAACTTCCACGTGTCTTTCTTCTATTCAATGACCAAAATATTCCCCATCAATATTCAAGATTAGATATTCAATATGTGGTTTATTAATTTACGTCTATATTCATGATTAGATATTCAATATTTATGTGGATTACTACCACTACAAGAAAATTGGGAAATAGCAACGAAAATTTAGCAACAAAATTAAATTTCATCGCTAAAATCAACATTTTAGCGGTGAAATAAAAAATTTCATCGCTAAATTTCAAGATTTAATGTTTGCGACGAAACTAAAATATTTCATCACTATATTAGCGACAAATTATGTTATTTTGTAGCTAATCACCAGAATAGCGATGAAAACTTTATTTCATCACTAATATTTTAGCAGCGAATTAGAAAATTTCATCGCTAAATTCCAAGATTTAATATTTGTCACAAAATTAAAATACTTCATCGTTATATTAGTGATAAATTATGTTATTTTGCAGCTAATCACCAGAATAGCGATGAAAACTTTATTTCATCGCCAATATTTTAGCGGCGATTTAGAACATTTTATCGCTAAATCTCAAGATTTAATATTTGCGACGAAATTAAAATATGTCATTGCTATATTAGCAACCAATTATGTCACTTTGTAGCTAATCATCAAAATAACAATGAAAATTTTATTTTATCGCTACTATTTAACAACGAATTATACAATTTCGTCGCTAAATTCAAATATTTAATATTTGCGACGAAATTAAAATATTTCAATACTATATTTACGACCAATTGTGTTTTATTGTAGCTAATAATTAGAATAGCAGCGAAAATTTTATTGCATCGCTAATATTTAGCAGCAAATTAAATAATTTGTCGCTAAATTTCAAGATTTAACATTTGCGATAAAATTAAAATATTTCATCGCAATATTAGAGACCAATTATGTTACTTTGTAGTTAATAATCAGAATATCGATGAAAATTTTATATCGTCGCTAATATTTAGCGTCGAAATAAATAATTTCATCGCCAAATTTCAAGATTTAATATTTGCGACGAAATTAAAATATTTCATCACTATATTAGCTATGAATTATATTATTTTGTTGCTAATAATCAGAATAGTGATGAAAATTTTATTTCATTGCTCATATTTTAGCGGTGAATTATATAGTTTCGTTGCTAAATTTCAAGATTTAATATTTACGACGAAATTAAAATATTTCATAGCCATATTAGTGACCAATTATGTTATTTTGTAGCTAATAATCAAAATAGCAATGAAAATTTTATTTCATCACTAATATTTTAGTGGCAAATTAGAAAATTTTGTTGCTATATTGACGATGCATTATTTTATTAATAATATGATTAGCGACAAAACATGAATTTCATCATTAATTGTTTAGGTGAAATTAGACAATTTCGTTCCTAAATTCCTACGATTAATATTTGCGATAAAATTAAAACATTTCATCGTTATATTAGTGACGAATTATGTTGTTTTATAGTTAATAATTAGATAGGCGATGAAAATTTGAATTATATAGCTAATATTTTAGTGGCGAATTACATAATATATTGACGATGAATTATTTCTTAATATATATTTCAAAGATTTTTTTCAATAATATACTATATATTTCAGAGATTTTTTCCTAATCCATTATGAATTGGTATGCTGTGAAACTGATTCATTTTTTTTTCTGGCATGACCGTTATCACGACGAATACCCTTTTTGTAACATAAGTCACACCCTTCAGTTATCACTACTAATGTCCCCATGTTGTAATATAAGTTACACCCTTCAGTTATCACTACTGATGCCCCTTGTTGTATTATAAGTCACACCCTTTAGTGTTATGCTATCATTTATAGTAAAAAGTCACACCCTTCAGTTATCACAACTAATACCCTTTAATAGTATAAGTCACACTCCTTAAGCATGTTGGTCCCGGTGCTAACGAGTCTCACACGTGTATGGGGGGGAATACACGTGTTCAGTGATTTTTAAAACTTTTCTTTCACTGAGGTCAGATGGGTCAGGTTGTCCTGATGATTTGGCCCTGAGAAGCACAGATTGCCCTGAGTCAAAGTCTACTGAGACAATGATCCTGAGCTACTTTCAAAAGCTTCAGATTAGCCCAACTGAGCTTGAGTTTATCAGAGATCCTGAGGCGCTTGGATCGGATAATTATCTTACTGAACCCTTAGTAGAGTTAGTTCAGTTTGGTAACTATCTGTTCTAGCTACTCAAGTGTGCGGAATGGTTGGCCCTATGTTTATACTCGTTTTAGCTTTGCTGAGAATCTTCTTTTTAATAAAACAGTGATTAAGGCTGTGATCAGTTTGATGCAAGTTCAGTGGATTGGTTCCAACTGAATATCAGTGAATTATGTTTTCAGTGAAAAACATGCAACAAATAATAATGCAGTACAGAAAGCAAAACAACACAGCAATTATAGTGGTTCAGAGACTCAAGCTCCTACGTAAACTCTCTCTGACCTTCAGAGAAATCCCTTAACCACTTCCTAAAGCTTTCTGGCTAACTCACTGTAGCTTACTCACTTTTCTACCTTGAGTTTTCTGGCTGACTCACTGCAGCTTACTAACTCAAACACACACAAGTGTTCAGACTACCACAAGTAGCTTACTAACTTCTTCTCTAGAGTTTTCTGGCTAACTCACTGTAGCTTACTAACTCTTTACAACTCCAACTCACCAACAAAACACACACAAACTACCTTACAAAGGGTTTGGGTTTTGGGTTGGTTTCCAACTAGGATGAGATATCCTTTACAATAAGAATAATGTAAAGGTTATGATATCTCTAATAAGCTTTGGATATTTCTTATCAATCTAGGCTTAGTGAATGAGCTCTCTCCAATGTGAAACACTTGGGAAATTCTAGATTTTTCGAGTGCTTCAATTTGCAATAATACGAATGAGCTCTTGAGTTGCTTTTAAATTTACCGTAACCTCTCAATGTAAAGGGTCACTAGTATTTATAGGCAACTTCACCAAGGTCACTCTTGAAAAAACTATCCATTGGAGGAGATAGTTCATGAGTTTCCTCTTATGGTGTTTGATGAACGGCTATATTTAGGGTTTGAATACTCCCTTGCATGTTTTAGGAAATATGCATTCATGTAGCCAATCACCACTTTTTGCAGTCTGAAACATAGTACTACTGACATGCTTCAGTGACCTGGCGCTTTCAGTGTCAGTAAAGTACAGTGTTGTCTTCCTCTGATTAGTTCTTATCTTCAGTAAATGTAGACAAACATAACGACTCTTTTTGGTCAATCTCTCTGAGTGAGATTACCTTAAACAACACTTAGATTTAGTTCCTTTTGTCTGCATATGAATGTCTTGGGCAATATCTATTTTTCTAAATATTCGCGTTTTTCTCAGTTTTGTAGTCTTCAAATAGATATTATTCAGTGCCTCAGAACATTCAGGTTATACTGAGTATTCAGTATCTTACTGAGTCTTCAGTAACTACTGGGTCTTCAGTATCTTCTGTGTCTTCAGTATCTTCTGAGTCTTCAGTGTCTTCTGAGTTTTCAGTGACATACTGAGTTTTCAGTGTCTTCTGAGTCTTCAGTGTCTTCTGAGTCTTCAGTGTCTTCAGTGACATACTGAGTCTTCAGTGACATACTGAGTCTTCAGTGTCTTCTGAGTCTTCAGTGTCATACTGAGTCTTCAGTGGCATACTGAGTCTTCGGTGTCATACTGAGTCTTTAGTGTCATACTGAGTCTTCAGTTTCTTCAGTAGCTTACTGAGTCTTCAGTTTCTTCAGTTACTTACTGGGACTTCAGTTACTTACTGAGTCTTCAGAATCTAACATGATCTATATCTGCTGACTATACATGGTGCAGATAACTTCCTGAACACTCTATACTGAATCCTGACTCTGTCTATCAAGATTATCCTGAACATGTCATACTCAGGGGTTTTGGGATCTAATCAAAACTTCTTTATTAAATTCATCTCCCAACAATTTCCCCCTTTTTGATGATGCCAAAACCATCTTTTACAAAAACACCTAACCTATACTCAGGTTTCAGTTTTTCTATTACAATCCAAAATGGCAATTCTTCCAACAATTTCAAAACATAAGTCATATCAAACATAAAAGACATGTAAAAAGATAATGAGATATTATCTTTGAGCATAAGGATAAAATTTTCATTGATGTAAGATCATAGTTACAGATTACAATGAAAATCAAAAATAAAAACAGAAGTACAAAATCTTCAATCTTCTTCAACTTCATCCTCAGGCACCTCCAGGTTGAACATCCCATAGTATCTTTTCTTCAATTCATCCCTTGCTTTGATGATATCTGGGTTGTTTCCTGTCAGACCTAGTTGCATGGCATATTGAGCAATCTCATGAGAAATGGCTATCTCATTCACATAGTCATTCTCAAGTCTTGGAGCTGGGAAAGTATATGGACCAGGGGAAACTATCTGAGTATTTCCTTCATCTGCCAAGTTGATCCAACTTTGCGGGTACTTAGGATAGAATGTTAGAAGGTATTCAATGAAGGCTTCATTCATATCTGAGCTGCTCCCCCTCCATTCTCTCAGAATTTCATAATAGAACTAGAAGGTTCTCTTTATCTCTTCCCACGCATCATTGAACTGAATAGGCATCCATTTGTCAATGTGCGGCCATTTCTGAGCTTTCTTTGTACCCCTCCTTTTGCTCAAGAACTTCTTGAAACCACTTCTTCTCTTCTACTCTTCTTCTTTCTTTTTCCTGATCACAGGAACACCTGATATAGAAGCAGCAGTTTTCTTCTCTTTTTCAACTTGAAGGGTTTTCAGAGCTTTCTTGGTGTTGAAGACTTCTTTTTCAGCTTCTTCCTCAGATTCTTAAAAATCAATTATCAATTTCCTCTGAGTAGACTTAGAAGCTTTAGCTCTTTTCTTCTTCTCTTGTTCTACAAATGCCACAACCTTTCTCTTTCCAGGTTTGACTTGTTCTTCACCGGCTTGGCTTGTTTCCACCATCCTTCTACCACTCAGTTTCTCATAAATTACTTCCTGAATTGTCTGCTCAAAAGTTTGAGTGTAGATAGGCTCTTCAACTTCTTTGAACTTGAGCTTCTCAGTGTCTTCCACTTCTTTTAAGGCATCAACTATTATCTTTTCTTCAGCTTCTTTCTCATCCTTTCTCTTCAAGGTTTGTGCCAACAATTCACTTAGTTTGCCACCAGGCCTTTCCCCCTTTTTGGCACCATACCTTGGAAGAAGTTGAGAAAGTGCAGTATCCATATGATATTGCTCTTTGCTTATACTGCGCACTTCTCCTGCCAACTGATCGTGCTCATCTTCCAGCCTTCTCATATGATTTTTAGCTACTGGGAACTCTTCAGAAATAGGTGCAAACTGGTGTGAGAAGACATTATGCATCATCTCTGTCATCTTGGTCATGAGCATAGAGTCCATTTCCTCAACAGCTGTCTTGATCATTAAATCATTCTTCTCAACCATCTTGGCTTCTAGATATGCAGTTCTTTCCTGATACATCTGTTTCATCTCTGCATTGAGCTCATCTTTGACTACATCAACCTTTCCTTCCAAGGTAGTCAATTTATCAGCAAGAGATGTTTGTAGTTGCAGCATGTAAGATTTGCACCACCTTCTCCAATTTGTCCAGGATAGGACTGAGATCAATCTCTGGAGTGTATACAACTTTTTCCACCTGAGCCTCAGTCTGCATACCAGATATAACAGATTTAAAGATAGGAACTTCAGTAGCTTTGTCATAATCTTTAATAGTACCAAAAGATACTTGAAGAGTGCTAACTTCAGTCTGAGGATGTGAGATATCAGTCTGTCCAACATCAGTTTCCTTCTCCATCTGAGATTGCTTTTCAGGATCATCTTGTTGGTCACCCTCTTTATCTTGATCCTTAGAACTTGAGGCATCAACAACAGTTTCCCTTCTCTCAGCCACCTTTTTCTTGACTAGCTCATCAAAATCAGCATTTTTCATCCTGAGCTTGGTCTTCCTGAATCCAGAGAACTCTGTCAGCACAACAGTCTCAACATTCCACCAATCCTCTCCTCTGAAGGAGGCAATATTCAGCATTTTTGGAAGAGTCTGATTCAGGATATAGACTGTGGTACTGAGTCTGAAGAAGAGATCCTGAAGGTCAGGATATGCGCTCAGCTCAGGGTATCTGTCCAGGATGAACCGTTCCCCCTTGCTGTGCCACTCAGTCTCTTCTTCCTCTCCCTTCTTCATCTTTGGACTCTCAGGATCAGTAGGATCAGATTGAATGAGTTCAGGTGCTGAGGGATTGAGAAAAGGTTCACTCAGGAGTGCATCCAAATTCAGCAGCTCCTGAGGTTCAGTCTGATCTGAGGTCTGAACAGGTATCTCTTCAAGTAGGAACCTGAGGTCCCTTGAATATTTCCTGAGAAATTTTATCTGAGCTCAAAGAAGTTCCGAGTACCTTAGAGAAAACCTGTTCCTCAGTTTCTTCCTGTGCAATTGTCACAACCTGAGCCAGAACTTGCAGTGGAGATTTCAGTCCTTGCTGGCCTTCAGGTTGGATTTCCTCGGTGTCACTGACCTCCTCCTCAGTAATAGTTTGAAGTTTTCTGCGTTTCTGAGGGGCCAGTGTTTTCTTCTTCAGAGTTTCTCCCTTCTCTCTTTTCACTTCCATCAGGGCTTTCCTCCTGGCTTGTTGGGCTTCAACAGTTCCTTCTTCAGCGGTCTCCTCCTGAGACTTCGAGCTTTTCTCTTTCCTTCCTTTCAAAGTCTTCTTTGTTGTTGGTGGCTTGAACAGGATTTTAGACTTTGGAAAGGATGAGGAATTGGCGAAGATATCCTCCTCTTCTCTGCACATTTCTAAGATGTATGCAATCTTGGTTGCATGACGGATCTTTTCTTTAATAACAACAGATCCATTCACCTTCTGTACTTGCTTAGCTTGATCACTCACCACTTTGATTAAATAATGTAACCAGATGAATGCAGTGGTGGGTGAATCTTCAATCGCCGCCATTAACCTCAACTTCGGTGTGCTTATCTGTTCAAAGCTGCCGGACCTACTCATTATGCATTTACTCACAATGTCCAGCAATACTCGATACTTAGGCTTCAAATGCCTTTTATTCAGAGTTGCTTCGAACTTAACTGGATGCTCTGCAATCTTATCCAGATACTCTTGCTCCCTACCCATCATATAAACCTTAGGGTCTTCTCCTCTATCGCTTAGTTCATATATGGCATTAAGATTCTTAGGAATGATATACAATTCCCTAACAAAATCCACATACTTTGAACTATGCTCTAAATGTGATACAGTAATCTGCGATTCTATACAATCTTCCTCATCTAATTTCAAATTCGAGATAAACTCTATTACCTCTTTTGCGTATTCTTCCTCTGGTTGATTCACAACCAGGCAAGTGAGCTTTGCCAGTCGAATCATATGCAACGGTTCTTCTTCGTGAGTTGCATTTGATGAGCTTTCGAGAGATACGACATATTCATATCAAGGTTTGTTATAAATAGCTAGCTTGTCGTATACAGAGAACGTCATTTTTGGAGAATTTTTTGTGAAGGGTTTTTGAGAAAGATGATAATTTCTGGGCAATCGAAAGTTTTTGAAGCAGAGTGTTTTGAAGATGAAGGCTATTTTGGAATCGGGCTTTGAAGGAATTCTTCAATAGATATATAGGATTTTGATTTATGGAAAATCGTATAGATGAAGAAATCAACGGTTGAAATTAAACACCGACTAAATCGGGTATATGAAAGGACGATTTCACAAATATTAAGCCGTCAATTTATCCTTATTGGTGATTAATGAACAGTGCATTTAATTATTGTTCCTGCAGACCATTTGACTTTCTTCGTGTATTTCAAAGGTCTAGCCCAAATATTCCTTCAGGTGTTATGTTATTTATTGCCAATGATTACTGAGATTCAGTTAGACAATAAATGTGTTGCATGAGTCAATACTTCTTCAGACTAATTTCCTCCATCAGTCTTACTGAGTTTTGACCTTGATAAAATGTTAGTATAATACTGAGTACTAAACGAGGTCGATTATAATCGATCTTGAAGCTAGATAATAGGTCAAGATAATAATCGAAAATCTTGAACGAGGTCAAGATAATATCGAGTATTGAGCGAGGTCGATATATCTTGTAATCTTGATCTTGAGAATAACCGAAGTTTCCCAAGACTCGATTGTTCAAGATTTCAATTTTATCCCGAGTTTCTCAAGTAAAAACACGAAAACTTCATGCATCCGAAAAACCTTAAATTTTTGATTTGCTTCATCACTTTGGATCCAACATGCCTAATTCTAATCGATAGTTCACGAAATCTTGATTGACCAAAGGTTTAGTCAAGATAT
Organism: Stenogyne calaminthoides; assembly: GCA_037126765.1. Taxonomy (NCBI): domain Eukaryota; kingdom Viridiplantae; phylum Streptophyta; class Magnoliopsida; order Lamiales; family Lamiaceae; genus Stenogyne; species Stenogyne calaminthoides. Next base: position 18,625,041 of record JBBCBC010000034.1, read on the forward strand.
CACTCTCTGCTTTATCAATATGAATTTTCTCCATTCGATGTCTTTCTTCTCAACATGATCTCGATGAAGTGATGTCCGATATCAACATGCTTACATCCGGTGTGCAATCCGGATTTTGTGTAATATCAATTACACTATTATTATCACAAAATATAGGTACTTCATTGGCTATAATCTTATAATCCCTCAATTGTTGTGCGAGCCAAAGAATCATGCAGGCACAAATGACTTTCCTACAACCATGTATTCACTTTTTAGTAAGTCTTGGTTGCATCGAGGTTTGTTTCTTTGAAAACCATGATATCAATTTACTTCCAAGAAATTGACAAGTTCTGTGGTAGACTTCATCAATTCTACATCCTCCATAATCAAAGATCCGAATAACTAGTTAATTCAAGGTTATCATCAGCTGGATACCATAACCCTCTATTCACAGTGCCTTTAAGATATTTCAGAATCTTTTTGGCAGCCTCCATGTGACTAGCCTTAGGATTAGCTTGGTATCTTGTGCATATCCCAACAACAAATGTTATATCAGGCCTACTTGCTGTGAGATATAGCAGTGATCCAATAATGCCTCTATAATCAGTGTGATTTATTGATTTGCCTTCAGGATCAGGATCCATCTTGTAGTTAGTATTCATAGGAATTCTAACTGCATTGCAATTCTGTACACCATACTTTGCAATCAGATCTCTGGTGAATTTTGCTTGATTGATGAAAATTTCTTCCTTAGTTTGTTTCACCTAAAGTCCAAGAAAGAAATTCATCTCCCCCATCATTGACATCTCAAACTTTCCTTTCATCAGGGTAGAAAACTTTTCACACAACTGATGATTTGGAGATCCAAATATGATGTCATCTACATAAATCTGAACAAGTAAGATGTTTTTCCCATCTTCTATCCTGAACAAAGTCCTATCAACAGTTCCTTTGATAAAACCATGGTCAGTAAGAAACTGAGAAAGGGTATCATACCATGCTCGGGGTGCTTGCTTAAGACCATACAAGGTTTTCCTGAGCCTGTAAACTTGGTCATTTACATGCGAAACCGGAAGTTGTTCCACATAAACCTCTTCCTTAAGCACACCATTGAAATGCACTTTTCACATCCATCCGATAGATGTGAATTTCATGTGGGCAAAGCATATGCAAGAAACAAGTCGATGGTTTCTAGTCTTGCAACAGTGCAAAAGGTTTCATCATAATCCAAGCCTTCTTCTTGGGAATAACCTTGTGCAACTAGCCTTGCCTTGTTTCTCACAATGTTGTTGTTTTCATCTCTTATTCTTGAACACCCACTTAGTTCCAATCACATTGTGCCTCTTAGGTCTATCCACTAGCTCCCAAACTTCATTCCTTGAGAACCGATTCAAACTCTTCTTGCATAGCAAAGAATCCAAAATGAATCTTGTAGAGCTTCTTCAATCTCGATGAGGTTCTTTTTGGGATAGGAAGCAAAGCAGAACAAAGCACTCTCTCCATGGAACCTTCTTGTTTTGACACCATCTGATAGATCACCCACAATCTGACTTATAGGATGACTATCCAACCATTTTCTCCTGGATGTTCCCCCTTCAGTAGTATCCTCAACATCATAAATGTTAGGTTCGGGTAGTTCATTAAATTCAGGGAACAACAGAAAAGGAGAAAGAGAATCATCTTCCTCAGGGGAAATTCCATTCAGAATATTGTCAGAGACATTTGTTCCTCTTTGGTTGATAGATTCAGAGTTTGCCTCAGCTGTGACCACATCTTCATCGGCATTACATACCTGAGTCTGAACTGTTGTATGTTCAGATTGGTCAGCTTTAGTGTGTTGGCTTTCCTTCAGTGGAGAATTTCCATCCTGAGTCTCACCATCCTGAGTTTTTCCATCCTGAACTTCTTTGTCTGAGTCTGATTCACTCCATTCATAGAAAGTGACTAGCTTCTTCTTTTCAGGTTCAGTGGATGTTTTATCATTCTTTTTCATGCTAAGTCTGGTGATTCTCTTGGTCAGTTCTCCTGAGTCATGTTCATGTTTCTTCTGAACACAAGTAGATTCATAAAAAACAACATGAGGTGTTTCTTCCACAATAAGAGTCCTATTGTTGTAAACTCTGAAGGCTTTACTGACATCAGAATATCCTAAGAATATCCCTTCATCGGCTTTGCTATCAAAAGTTTTCAACTAATCTTTACCATTATTGTGTATGAAACACTTGCAACCAAACACACGAAAGAAAGAAACAAGAGGCTTCCTTTCATTCTCTGACTCATAAGGAGTTTTTCCTTGGTTCTTGGTCAAGATGGATCTATTCTCGAGAATAGCATCCGGTGTTGATAACCGACCCAAAATCTCTTAGGAATACAAAGAATCAATCATTGTCTTGCCGAACTTCTTTCGAGTCTTATTTCTTCTTTCAAAGAACACCATTCTTTGTGGGGTCCTTTGCGGTGATGTTTCATGAGCTATTCCATTTCTTTGCACAATAATCGGATATAATATGATTGATAAACTTCGGTTCCTTTATCGATCCGATTTTGACCCACATTCTTTTTTCAAGATTCTTTTTCAATAGTTCAGGCAGGGTTTTATGCGAGTCTCTTTTCTTCTTGAGTAAGAATATGACCCATGTGTATCTAGAGTAGTCATCAACTACCACAAGTGTGTATTTTTACGCCATTAGTGCTCACATGTGTTCTTTGGACCAAAGAGATCCATATGTAGGGGTTGTTGTAGTATTCTATCAGTAGAAACATCTACTTTGCTTTTGAAAGATGCTCTGATTTGTTTTCCTTTCTAACAAGCATCACATACATGTTCTTTCTTGAACACTTCATTGGGTAACCCCTCACAAGTGCTAATCTTGCAAGTTTGTTCAGGGTTTTGAAGTTTAAGTGATTCATTCTTTTGTGCCACAACCACTGGTATCAGTGGAACTTTTTGCAACCAAACATGTATCTTTAGGAGTTGAACTCCAATCAAAGAAGATACACATTTTTTTCTAGTACCCGGTCCAAGAAAATTTTTCGTGAAGTATTGTCTTTCACATAACATAAGTTCTTTGAGAACTCAACCACGAATCCTTTGTCACATAATTGGTGATAGAAAACAAGTTATGCTTTAGACCAGACACATATGAAACACCATGGATATGAACAGAGTCAACTTCAAGAGTTCCATATCCTTCAGTTTGTCCTTTGGAATTGTCTCCAAATGTGATCTGAGGGCATTTTTGCTCAACATAGTCGATGATTAGTTGCTTATATCCGTCATATGTCTTGAACATCCACTATCCAGATACCATATCAAAAGAGAGCCAATTCATTTCCACGCATCAGTGTTATGTTGTATTCATTCAGCTCAGTGCCCTTTTCCTTCACCTGAAAAACAGATCAGTTCTTAGGTACCCATTTGGTGTAGGGTCCTACCAGGTTAGCTGTACCTTTTGGAACCCAAATCTGCCTAACAACTCTAATTACTTTAGAGTGGCTGATTTGTCTCCCATAAACATCTACATACACATTCACCTCCCTAGGTGCCTTAGCAAGATCCTCGTGTATGAAGTGGTGGCACTTTAAGATGAACATGAGCCTTAGAGTTCTTCTTGGGTTCAGGCCTTTTGTTCAAGTGCCTTGGCTTTTGTGCAACTAGTCTCTATCTCTGCTTACTTGGGTTCAGGAAACCTTTACCTTTAGGCAAATGGGGTTTAGGTTTGTCTCTCTTGAAATTGGGGGTCTTTCAATGTCGAGGACTTGGTCTTTTTCAATTGAGAATATCGGTCTTTGAGTATTTCTCTTCTGAAACTTCCTCTGATGGTTCAGTGCAGATCTCTTTAGGTTGGTATTCTTAGCCTGAGGCTTTGAAGTACTGGCCTGAAGATTTCCTACTGAGTGTTCAGGTTTTCTAGCCTTTTCCTGAGGTCTGAGCTTTCTTCCCTGAACCTTCAGTTTTTCTGAAACCATAGGTCATTTACCCTTGTCTAAAACTACGGGCGGTTCTTGAAGAAGATTAGGTGCCACTTGTTTAACAAAGACGATCTTGGTGCTACTAGAAGAAAGATTCTGAAGACCTTGTGAGGTTCCCCCGGAATGTATCCCAATCCGGCTTTTTTATAGTTGCAGGTCTTTGATAACTCTGAATTTCATCTATCACTTTAGATGCAAAATTCAATAGAGCTAACTTTCTCTGCGCAATATCTTCACATTTCTTTAGAGTTTCATGCTTCTCAAAGAGGTCATTGAACTTAGTTCTGATAAGCTGAATCTCTTTAGTGGATGTCTCTAATTTTCCATTCAGGATCTCTATCACCTTCTCTTTTTCTGAGAGTTGTACTTTCAGAACATCCAGTTAATCAGTAGTTCCCATCAATTGAGAAGTGACCTCAGCATTTTTAGAGTCTTTCCACTTTGATTCTCGTGATCGGTTCTTGTTACGCTCTTGAGTTTCAATGAGCGATTTTGTAATACGAATAGTCCTTCATAAGATTCTCAAAAGAATCCATCAGGTCAAAGTTATTATTTACAGTTGAACTTGAGAACTCATGTGCTTGTGTAGAAGCAACAACATAGATAGAAGAATTTACCTCCTCCACAGTCATAAGACAGATATCATCACTGTCACTATCTGAGAAAATCTCATCTGAGGAACTGGAACCTTCTCATAATGTTCTTCTTCCTCAAAGAATCATAACTTTCTTCTTTGGAGAACTTCTTGTCTCTCTTGGCTTGTCTTTTCCTTTCTTTCTTTGCTTTTCACTCGGGGCAGGTCATATTGAAAGTGACATTTCTTCTGATAGTTGTAACATCTGTTGGTATCATCATCCTGATCACTTTCCTCCTTGGTCTTGGAGTCCTTATTTTTGGATGAGGATCCTTTAGCTTTCTGGTCCTTTCTTTTCTCAGTGTATCTGTCCTCAGCTTTTGAGTCTCTTTTGTACCTGTGATTCCTGTAATATTTCTTATATTTCTCATATCTGCTATTGAGTCTTTCAAACCTCCTTGCCATCAGTACTAGTTTATCCTCCTGCTCATCCTGATTTTTGGCAAGTGAGTTCTCAGACTCTCTAGACTTACAGGATTTCTCTTTGGCTTTGAAATCCACATTCTTGCTAGATGAAGAATCATCTTTGCTGTCAGATTTCTTGGATTTCTTGTCAATCACAAACTCATAAGCTTTCAGTTCAGAGAAAACTTGTTGATATGGCATGGAATCAATATTTTTGGTGTTTTCAATAACCACAGCATGTATATCCCATTTCTTAGATAATCCTCTAAGAATTTTCAGTGCCACTTCTCTCTGTGGGTATCTTTTCCCAAGAGCACTTAGATCATTCATGATGCTAGTGAATCTGACCTCAAGTTTGTCAATGGATTCACTATATTCCATTTCAAAGCTATCAAACTTTACAATAGCAACAGAAAGTTTGTTTTCCTTAATATGATATGTGCCTTGACACATAACAGCAAGTGTGTCCCATATTTCTTTTGCAGTTTCACAGTGAGAAATCATCCCCATAACACCATCATCAATAATGCTATATAAAGTATCTTTAGCAATGTAGTCAAGATTGACTAACTTTCTCTCATCAGGAGTAAGTTGATCATCAGACTTTGGAAATTCATCTCTGGGATCATTCCTCTCAGTATCAGTGATTATGGGATTCACAACAGTAAATTTGAATGGTCCTTCAGAAACCACTCTCCACATTCTTTCATGTTTTGAATACAGATGAGCCTGCATTCTCAATCTCCATTGATCATAGCTCTCAACAGAGAACATAGGAAGTCTCTTAGAAGGCATGATGACTGAGCCTTGTAAGATATCATCAAACAGATCTATTCAGTAGACCACCAAAGTCTTTCAGCAAAATAGACTATGGCTACCAAAGCAAGTGGTCAAAATGAACCACTGCTCTGATACCACTTGTTGGTCCCAGTGCTAACGAGTATCACACGTGTATGGGGGGGAATACACGTGTTCAGTGATTTTTAAAACTTTTCTTTCACTGTGGTCAGATGGGTCAGGTTGTCCTGATGATTTGGCCTTGAGAAGCACAGATTGCCCTGAGTCAAAGTCTACTGAGACAATGATCCTGAGCTGCTTTCAGAAGCTTCAGATTAGCCCAACTGAGCTTGAGTTTATCAGAGATCCTGAGGCGCTTGGATCAGATAATTATCTTACTGAACCCTCAGTAGATTTAGTTCAGTTTGGTAACTATCTGTTCTAGCTACTCAAGTGTGCGGAATGGTTGGCCCTATGTTTATACTCGTTTTAGCTTTGCTGAGAATCTTCCTTTTAATAAAACAGTGATTAAGGCTGTGATCAGTTTGATGCAAGTTCAGTGGATTGATTCCAACTGAATATCACTGAATTATGCTTTCAGTGAAAAACATGCAACAGATAATAATGCAGTACAAAAAGCAAAACATCACAGCAATTATAGTGGTTTAGAGACCCAAGCTCCTACGTCCACTCTCTCTGACCTTCAGAGAAATTTTTTAACCACTTCCTAAAGCATTCTGGCTAACTCACTGTAGCTTACTCACTTTTCTACCTTGAGTTTTCTGGCTGACTCACTGCAGCTTACTAACTCAAACACACACAAGTGTTCAGACTACCACAAGTAGCTTACTAACTTCTTCTCTAGAGTTTTCTGGCTAACTCATTGTGGCTTACTAACTCTTTACAACTCCAACTCATAAACAAAACACACACAAACTACCTTACAAAGGGTTTGGGTTTTGGGTTGGTTTCCAACTAGGATGAGATATCCTTTACAATAAGAACAATGTAAAGGTTAGGATATATCTACTAAGCTTTGGATATTTCTTATCAATCTAGTCTTAGTGAATGAGCTCTCTCCAATGTGAAACACTTGGGAAATTCTAGATTTTTCGAGTGCTTCAATTTGCAATAATACGAATGAGCTCTTGAGTTGCTTTTAAATTTCCCGTAACCTCTCAATGTAAAGGGTCACTAGTATTTATAGGCAACTTCACCAAGGTCACTCTTGAAAAAACTATTCGTTGGAGTTCATGAGTTTCCTCTTATGGTGTTTGTTGATGAACGACTATATTTAGGGTTTGAATACTCCCTTGCATGTTTTAGCAAATATGCATTCATGTAGCCAATCACCACTTTTTGCAGTCTGGAACATAGTACTACTGACATGCTTCAGTGACCTGTCGCTTTCAGTGTCAGTAAAGTACAATGTTGTCTTCCTCTGATTGGTTCTTGTCTTCAGTAAATGTAGACAAACATAACGGCTCTTTTTGGTCAATCTCTCTGAGTGAGATAACCTTAAACAACACTTAGATTTAGTTCCTTTTGTCTGCATATGAATGTCTTGGGCAATATCTATTTTTCTAAATATTCGCGTTTTTCTCAGTTTTGTAGTCTTCAGATAGATATTATTCAGTGCCTCGGAGCATTCAGGTTATACTGAGTATTCAGTATCTTACTGAGTCTTCAGTAACTACTGGGTTCAGTATCTTCTGAGTCTTCAGTGTCTTCAGTGACATACTGAGTTTTCAGTGTCTTCTGAGTTTTCAGTGTCTTTAGTGACATACTGAGTCTTCAGTGACATACTGAGTCTTCAGTGTCTTCTGAGTCTTCAGTGTCATACTGAGTCTTCAGTGACATACTGAGTCTTCAGTGTCATACTGAGTCTTCAGTGTCATACTGAGTCTTCAGTTTCTTCAGTAGCTTACTGAGTCTTCAGTTTCTTCAGTTACTTACTGAGACTTCAGTTACTTACTGAGTCTTCAGTATCTTCAAAAACTTACTGAGTTTTCATAATCTAACCTGATCTATATCTGGTGACTATACATGGTGCAGATAACTTCCTGAATACTCTATATTGAATCCTGACTCAGTCTATCAAGATTATCCTGAACATGTCATACTCAGGGGTTTTGGGATCTAATCAAAACTTCTTTATTAAATTCATCTCCTAACAAAGCAGTTTCACATATTCTTGTGAGAAATTAATTTACCCTACACTTTGTCTTCTATTATTATTTATTAATATTTATTCCAAAGATCTGTTCCTAATTTAGTAAATAATTTTGACGAGAAAATCCAATTATTTTTAAATTTAAACCAGTTTTTAAAATAAATGAATAAAATAATGAGAAAATTATAGTTAGGTACAAGATTGAGTAAACCATTACAACCAGATACAAAGTGCAGAAATTTGAACTAAAGTACGCGGCACTTTAGTTCAAATTTAAACTAAAATGCAGAAATTTTCTGCACTTTGTATCTGATTGTAAGTATTTGGGTGACTTTGTAGTAGGATGTTTTTCTCCCTAAAATAATATATATAAATATATAATTTTGAAGAATTAATAATTTTAAGCTAATAATATTAATATAAATTTCTACTCTCCTCGCTTTTAAAAAAAAGGAAAACATTGTTTCAAAAGAATGGCGACGGCTCCTCTCCAAATTCATGTAATTGACCCATTCTTTTCGAGAAAAAAATCACAAATGGTCTTGTAACTTTGCCCGATTCCAGAAATAGTCCTGTAAATTTTTATTTTATCAATTGTGGTCCTTTTGATTTCAATTGTAGTCCTTTTCGCCGGAAAATTAAAATTTTTAGTCGAAAAATAGCACACGAAGAGAATAGTATAAGTTTTGACCCTCGCCTCAACGTATATCAGTCGAAATTAGCCACGATAATGAATGTAATTCGTGATTTTGATGTTGCGATTCATGGGGGAGGTGTAATCAAAATATGAAATTGATTGAGGATTTTTCTTCCTTGATGAAAGACAGTTCAAATGAGAGTGGTGTCGACCGTCAATGTGATCAGAATAAAAAATTAGGTCAATTTTCCGATCAAATTTTAAATTATCCAGCGAAAAGAACTACAATTGAAACCAAAAGGACCATAATTGATAAAATAAAAACTTGCATGATTACTTCTGGAATCGGACAAAGTTACATGACCATTTGTGATATTTTCTCCATTCTTTTCCAAATCCTCTTCCTCTTTCCATCAATATATTTTATTATTGTTTTATGAATCCTATTCTGCTATTTTAAAGATTTAAAAGATCATTAAATTTAATTACACTTATATATTTTTTTTAAGCCCAAGCCCATTTCTAATACATTTATTTATACGAGACCTTACCCTAAAAATTTCACATTCACAAATATCTTAATTCTTAGTACACGGAGAAAACGGTTTTCTCTTCGGCAGCCATTGACATACGGTACATTTTTTTCTTCACGCACCTTTTCTAATTATTCTTTTATCAAATTTTGTGCCTCTCGATAATAATATTAACGCGTATACACTATTATGCTATTAATTGAGCATGAATCTAGGTGTAGACAACACTTAGGAGTTGAGTGAATATATTAGGGAGAAAAACATTTCACTACAAAGACACCCAAAAATTTACAACCAGATATAAAGTGCAGAATTTTTTTGATTGTATCTGGTTGTAATGGTTAACTCAATCTTGTATCTAGTTGTAATTTTTTGAATATATTACTATTAATTTATAATGATTGGATATTGAAATTGTTGAAAAAGATGCCATGAAGTTGTTTGGGTTAATAATGGCTGATTACAAATTCCTTTGTTAGTTTTATCAATTAGGCATGGTTTAAATTTATTAAATAAATAATGCTCCCTCCTATTCAATTTGCATGTCGTTTTGGATTAGTGCACAAATTTTAATATAATTTTTTTCCCAAATTAACCTTATTTAATGAGTTGCTCCCTATTAATTCGGTGGAGTATTTGGAGCAATTAAATGGGTTATTCCCTATCAATTCGGTGGACTAGTTAATGACAAGGCGTGCCTAGTCAAATTTACTCCCTACAAATTCGGTGGACTATTTGGAAAAAAATAACATGCCCACTTATGAAAATATTGTGGACAAAAAGAGAACTCTTCATCTTCTTTATTAATTCGCCGGAAACGAGAAGAAAAAAAACAATAATAGCTTCTTGTGCGCTGAAAATTTTCATCAATCTTCCATCACAAATTCGTAATTTGGAGCCAAAATTTTCCACCATGAAGGGAATTCCGTATGACGAAAATTTGAATTTTCATTCTAAAACATCAGGAGTATTTTTTTAATTTGTCCTCTGCCTCTGCTCTACAAATATGGCAAAAATAGAACCAACTCTTTACATCTCCACAAATGGATTCATATTTCCCATTCGATTTGAACAAACCTCCTCCATCTTTCAACCAAGAATTACATAATGAAGAAGAAGAAGAAATAATCCCAATTTCTGTAACATCTTCTTCATCGGGTAACTACATAATCGAACTAAACGATAACAATGTGCTTGGATATCCTACAATAGAACTTGATTTACATGAACTTAGGGAAGAGAATGATGAGTCATCTTCAGATTCAGAGGAGGAGATAATTGCCCAGCAAACAGGGGAAAACTATGCAACAACAGCTGAACCCCGCGAAGCAAGCGAACTTGTAGATGAACCACAAACAGTCCAAGGTATGGTTTGGAAATTGGCGCTTGTGTATGTCTTTTCTTTTTTTTTGATAATGTTGCTTTATGTATTGGTGCTTATGTGTGTAAAATGTGAATATTGGCCGCCAACAGTAATCTTGCATGCTTCCACTTTCTTATGTTTCTGTCAACATAATATTGGCACTTGAGTGATCCAAAAATATGTGTGTAAATGTGAATAACGTCACTCATGCTTGCTTTTAGATTATCCAAAATTATTATCGATTGAGTATGGAATTCAAGTTAAAATTTGACAGCAGATTCATTATCATCTGATAAATGGCCTCCAAAATTTTAGAGAATATCGGTGGAAGAATGAAGGAGAAGAGAATGAGTAAAAATAGGGTAAAAATAGGATGGTTTTGAAAGGGGAGAGAATAAATAAGGGCATTCAAGGAATGAAACGTATTGGGAACAAAAGAAAATTTTAAAGCATAATTATTGGGAGGGGAGAGAATAAATAAGGGCATTCAATGAATGAAATGGTAGAACGACAATTAAAAACTAAAAAGAGAAAAGATTTAGAACGACAAATAAAAAAAGAAAAGAAGGGAGTATCATATTTGCGGAAGTTCACGATATACTCGTTAAATTAGGTTCAACTTTTATTGGGATATTGAGTAATTTGGAATATGATTTTAAATTAATACGTGAGTTTTGGGATCTTAAGAGAAGTAATTGGTAAATAAAAATTTGAGAATACGTGAATTCTGAATTTTGTAAATTAAAATGTTTATTTACTGGATTAGAACAAATTAAATTAGTACCAAGATTTCTAATTAGGATTTATAATATTTTGAATATAAGGATTTAATTTTATTTATCTATACCTGATGATGACGAGAAATAAGCTAGACTTTTTGCATTCATATCCACGAGATTCATATGAGCTGAAAATTTCTATCTATTATGTTTGTCTTTATTAAATGTAATTTGTGATTTTATTGACATTCATGTGAAATATGTATGTTCTTCCCTGATCATTAACATGATTGAACATACATTCTTTTGTTATTAGTATTCTGTATGTACATTATGTCTTGGTCATGATGCAACTCTTCCTCTGAGTAGTTTTCACTAGTCTTCGAATCTGCATAACCTTCTCTTGGCCTCGCTCGCTGCTGCTAGCAAAGTCTCGATTGATTTTTACTTCCTTTAACTTATATGTTTCAAATTGCTGAGTTTAGGAAAATTCAATTATGAGAGATTATAGCTATGCCCAATTCTAGGATTTCATGTAAAATCTATTATTGTGAATTAATTGATATTTTGTTAATTTCAGGGGCAAAGTTTGGATTAGTAGATTGTAGAATCACAAATAATGAGGTATAGGGTTTTTCTCTCTTGTCATAAGATGTTATTTATTTAGTTTAACAATTTTTGCACTTGTATGTACCGAACCTAAATATTTTTTTTTTTTTAATATGTTACAGAAAGAATGTTGCAAATCGAGTTAAGTTGAAAGTTAATCATTGTGGAGGTTCAAAGCTTTTTGTGCGTCACAGTTATGAAACTGTAAGTATTTCACATTATATCTTTTTATTATTCAATACTTGATAAATTATATATTTTTTCTAATTGCATATTTTTTGAGTAACTTGTTGTCTCTTTTACAGGTTGTTGATACATCATTTACGAGCATTCCTCTGATGACCACAAGATTCTTAGATTTTTAGACTTTTGTACCATAGATTGTTAGACTAAATTGCAAATACTTGATCTTGTAAATTTCATATTTTTATTGATTGCAATATATGTATACTTTAATGTATTTTGCGGTTAAGAAGTTGAAACTTATCTTATTACAAATTGTCTGCAATTAGTTCACGTAGAACTAAAAAAAAAATTAATAACAAATTATGGTGAAATTAAAAAAATTGTAGCTGATAGTTATGATATCATACGATATTTTGTTGCTATTTTTGCCCTAACAAATTTATACTAATTAAATAATTTTGCAATGAATGATTTACTATCGACGCTAATTTTTATATCGAGAATAGTTTGCGATGAATTGTGGTATGTGGTCGCTAATATTTGCAGTGAAATAAAAACTTTGCTACAAAATTTGGCGATGAAACTCATATTTTCATTGCTAAGATTTGCGACGAAAGCAATATTTCATCGCTAACATTTGCGATAAGAATTTATATTTTTATCGCTAACATTTGCAATGGAATACATATTTTCGTCGCTAACAATTTACGATGAATCCTATATTTTCGTCGCTAACAATTTGCAACGAATCTCATATTCTCATCGCTAGCATTTTGCGATGAAACCCAAATTTTCGTCGCTAAAAATTTGTGATGAAACTCATATTTTCATCGCTTATATTTTGCGACGAAGCCTATATTTTCATAGCTAAAATTTGTGATGAAAAGAAAATATTAAATGCAAAAAGCATTAGCCCACGAGTGCATTGCGATAAAAGTCGAAAACAAAATAATTCCATCGCTAATTGGTGTTAGCGGCGAAAATAATAGAATTAGCAACTAATTTTTTTTCGCAGCTCCTATTTTCTTGTAGTGTACTAGGTATCATCCTAAGTGTTTTATTGCAACTAGGTGCACACTTTTTTTTTTTACATTACTAAGAGGTGCAAAAGGGTATGTGTTAATGCCCTTACTTTTCCACCTTCCATTTACACCACGTAACTACCCCATCTTCTATTTTTAAAAAATTAGTCATTCCCTTTAGGAGTTTGATGATATTTTAAAATAGGAAGATATGTATACATTCATTACCAATTTTTTTTTTTTGTTGTATTTATATATCTCCTTCACTATGTTTTGCATCTTCTTAAACTTTTTTTTTATTTCATTTACACTTAAAAAATTGCATATTTATAATGTAAAAAAATACAAAAAATTACATAGCATCTTCTAAATATGCACGAAATACATGAATATATGCACGAATACGTGAACATATGCACAAATACGTGAAAATATGAATAAAATTTGAAATAAAAAAAATCAGAAATCCATTATATGGCTTCATCTTCTTCCACTAAGAGTAAACACAGAAATTCAAATTTTCAGCAGATCAATCTTCATCATCGCCACTCTCCATTACCTCCAACCACCAACCTCTTCAAAAATATACGTATCATCTTCTAAGTCCAAAAATTGACATATCTTCGACATGGACATATGCATGAACATATGCACGAATACATGAACATATGCACCGAATTTGGAAAAAAAAATCATCCATCTTCATCTTCTTCCACCATCTTTCCACTAATAGTAAAATCAGAAAATTCAATTTTTCAGCAAATTGAACTTCATCATCGCCATTCACACCTCTAACACCAATCTCTTCAACAAACATCCAAACTCAAACACAAACAACAACAGAAATAACAAAAATTCAAAAATCAAAATCCACCCAATAAACTTTGCACTTTTCCACACGATAGGTGGCATATCCACAAAATAGCAAAAAATCCACACAATAGGCTCACTAATATACAAAAAATAAAAAATTTAAAAATCAAAATCATCTTTAGAAACGGTGGTGGCTAAATAGGCAGAAACAAAAAAATCGTCTTCAAAAGAAACATATAATTAAAGTAACCTCTTATTTATATTTTATATTTGCTCAAATTAGTTTGATATAGAATGGGAAAAATATTGACGATCAACAGTAGAATTTTGTGGAAAAAAAATTAATATAAAGTTGAATCACTGTATTAATTGAAAGATGAATAAATTACGGGTTATCTATCCATTGCCTGATAAGAATTTCTTGTTGGTCAAGATAAGATGAGGCTGATGAAGATAAGTTCTAAGTAAGCTGATAAGCTAAGCCGATGAGAAAACTGATTTGAGAAAAAGTCACCTAATTTGTTGAAGCTCAAAAGAAGTCATCTGATTTGATGACGCTGAGAAGAAGTCACTTGATTTGATGAAGCAGCTGAGAAGAAACTATCTGATCTGATGAAGTTGATAACATAGTCACCTGATCTGATGAAGTTGATGGATGTGATAAAGTTGATTAATATCACCTGATCTGACAAGCTGAATAAGACTCATCTGATATGATAAGATGAGGTTGAAAAATCCGTTTGACACACAAAAAAAGTAAACCAATGAGAATTTAACAACACATGTAAGGATCTGACGTAAAGTTGTGTGCAACACTGCAAAAAGACAAAGAAAAGCCGAAAGATTATTGGTGCGGATTTGAATTTACTCTCCAATGATAAAATTCAAATCCAAACTATAAATACATTGCACTATCTTCATTATAAGAAGATGGAGAAAGCTACCAAGTGAATAAGATAACAAAACCATCAAGTATCTCCATTGAAGAACACAGAGCATGAGATATCCAAATTTATCCAAGATATATCTAAGCATAAATGTCATATCTTAAGTTTAGCTTAAAGACTAACAAAATGTAAAGAGGAAATCTCATCTTGTTGGAAACAAAAATCAAAACCTTACTCAAATGGTTAAGAAGTTTGTAAACAAGTCTAGAAGCTTAGTTTAAGAAACTAGCTGATAGACGGGTATTCTATGGAAATTAAGTATGATAATTCTCTAAGTTTTGATGTTTCTTTGTAAGCTTAAGTGTAATGCAGAATGCAGAATACAATGGTAGAAACACTTGATAAATCAGACATCCTTGTCCTTCACTCGAGCTAAGTGGAAGCTCATCCATTCTCCCACAAATTCTTTTTAAATATAAAGAGTAATTATAATTGTTGTGTGCATATCGCACGAGGTGGGCCCAAACTCATATATCGACAATTACAGATCCTCGAAGAACCAAGAACTTTCCTATATATCATACCTCTCATAGCATGTCGCGAGGTGTGATCAAGCGACATCATCTCCTCCGAAGTCAGTGACCTCGGACACTCCTAGGCTCATAGCATTAACTTTGACGTAATGTGTGTCACAGGTTAGGTACAGAATATCTTTCCTAAACCATGCTTGGTTCAGAGAGAAATCAGCGAAGGACAACCTTGATTGACCATTAAGCGTACTTAAAACGGCTAATTTCCTGCAAATCCGGAATTAGCCCAGATCGAAGTGCCAACGATGTCCGCTAGGTCGTCAAACCTCGAGCGACCTCCCTCGAGCTCCAGAGAAAGATCAAATCAAATCTTTAGCATTTAATGTCTTGCAGGCAACTTTTCGACCATTGTACTTGTAAACTGGGAGAGTGAGCTCCACTCTCCCCACCACTATAAATAGAGGGCATTTATGACCCCAAAAACAGAGAATTCATACCATATCAAACCTCTTGTAATTTTAGTTCTTGCATTTATGAATAACAAATATTCTAACTCTCAATCATAAGCAATAAATGCTACATACACCTCGTACTTGTTTGTGTTACTAAAGTCCTAAGCCACAATCAAACTCTCTAACTAGATATTTTAGTACACAACAATAATTAATATCATGATTTTATATTTTATTTATTAGAGTGGGTCTCCCATTAATATATTCATCATAAAAAATGTTTAATATAAGAAATAAGGGATACTCATGGATCTGACCCGTTTTAACTTGAGTCGAATTTCGGAATATTGGTAAGTAGTAAATTGTGCATATTTTTAATGAATTATAGTGCAATTTATTGGGCTCGTTTGTATTAAGATAGTATGATTAATTATTTATGTGTGTTTTGATAATATTATTTCACACTTAACCTATTTCTTGTGTTTTTGAGAGAATTTTTAGGTGTTCTTTGTGGAATGTTGACTTGAAATTTAATATTTCACTTGATGTGCAAGAGTAGATAGATACGGAATCAGCCCATAAGGAATCAGCCCACATAATAATTAATTATGGGCCATAAGTTGTTTGTTACTATGCCTAAATTGATTAGGCATGTGAACAACAAGTATGAAAAAGAAGGATTCGGGGTTAAAGCCCATTGGCCAGTCACTTTTGAAGACCTAATATATATATATACACATGCCATATTAATTGGAGATTCACGCAACATACAGAGGCGGCATGAGACATACGCACCACAACCTACTTGAAGATGCCTGGAAACATGTTTAGTTAGTAATTTTTATTTTATTGGGATTTTTAAACTCGCATTTTAATATTTGTTAATTGATCTGAGACGTTTATAATATTTATTTAGAAATTATTTATTTCATCTATTTTAATTTTTAACATACTTGGATATTTAATTTAGATTGATCATCTAGGTTAGATTAATCTTGTATGTCTGCTAGTTCATAAATTTGTAATTCGTAATTGTTGCAGATTTATGGCAATTGGTAGCAACTAGTATCTTGCTAAGATGATTTAAATCGATTTCTTTCGAATCGAGCTTGCGTATTCGGAAATTTGTTTGTCCTTTATCCTAGAGTTTAATACTTTTGGTTGGATTAAATTTAGATCGTATCTAGAATGTTCAGTTAAAAAAATCATTGAAGAGTTTGTTTCAATTGAATATAATTAAGGGATAAAACCGGTAGCCAGAACTTGTTGGCTACTGAAGGGCATTAATCCTAAAGTTAAATCGAGTAAATGTAACAGTCAGTTAACAGCTTAAAGTCGAGGGATTAATGAACTGTGAATTGGAATACCTTTTTGTTATTGTTGTGTTCGATATAATTATTCAAAGATTGTCGAACACGTAAGAGAGACAATGTAATATTCAATTATTAAAGTAATCATGCTTTCGATGGACAAGTGTGCTTTCGCGTTTGCCGACCAAACAAGTTTGTTCGCCCGACTTAGGCGACGAGAGTCTTTGGGTGCGAAGCCATCATCTTTGCAAAAGTTGTATTTTCCCGGCAACCAGTGACCATTCAACAAGACAGGCGAACACGGGTAATGGTCGAGCGAAGCGGGAAACGAACAAAGGAGAAGCCGGATAAACAAAGAAGGAGAAGCGGCCCATACGAGCGAAGAAGGAGAAGCGAAGCCTGGGCGACAAAAAAAGAGAGCAAAAGCCCGAGACGAACAAAGAAGGAGAAGCGAAGCCAGGGCGAACAAAGAAGGAGAGCGGAAGCCCATACGAACAGAGAAGGAGAAGCCCGAACCAAACAAACAAGAAGGAGAGCAAAAAGCGAACGAACAAGAAGGAGAAGCCGGACCGGACAAGAGAAGGAAGCGGCCCATCTGAGCGAAGAAGGAAGCGAAGCGGGCGAACAAGAAGGAAGCGAAGCCCGGATGAGCGAGAGAAGGAAGCGGCCCATCACGAGCGAAGAAGAAGCGAAGCCCGGGCGAACAAGAAGGAGAGCAAAAGCCCAAATTTAACAGAGAAGGAGAGTGTAAGCCTGTATTTAACAAAGAAGGAGAGAAGAGCATAGACAGCAGAGAAGAATAAAGGCTTCCAAAGAACAAAGAAGGAGAGGAGTGATGAATAAAAGCATGGCATTAAGCCTGGAACAAAGAGGAGAAAGCCCATACTTAACAAAGAAGGAGAGTAAAAGCCTATATTTAATAAAGAAGGAGAGAGCAAAAGCCCGGATTTAACAGAGAAGGAAGCCTGCATTTACCGTAGGCGAGAGCGTAGCCTGCATTTAACAGAGAAGCGAGAGCGTAAAAACCTGCATTTAACAGAGAGGAGGAGGACACGCCGCCTCCAAGGCAGCAGACAAAGAAGAACCAAAGCATTTGGTTAACAACAACGCTTTCAAAGGAAAGCAAAAATGACTTATCGGGAGGAGCACACATACATGGTTAACAGAGGTCCTGGAAGAAGAGGAGAAAGGGTAAGAGTGTGTTTTGCCCTAGTATGCGAAGCACAAAATCAAGGCCGTGGTGTTTAGTTTGCGGCCACCCAATGAACGACCACAAGGGCGAGCCTCGTGAGTGCGAATAACCACCGGCGAGCACAAGAATCGGGCCACCCACAGCGTCACCATCACCACACGGATGACAAGTCAAATACTTCTCGAGCAAGTAAAGACAAATGTCAACCAAAAGAAGCACAAACAAAAAACGTGGCAACACCACATAGATTCGTGCATGTTAAGAAATTGTCATTTCGTCTTTGGCGGGACACCACCGACAAGCGAGGACACCACCCGGCTTATCAAATCTTATAAATAGGCCTAAAAAGAAGCGAAGAAGGGGTTCGAAATTTTTCCTAAGATAGCTTTTGTATCAATTCTCCCTCCCACATAACCATTGTGTTCATCACTAACATATTGTGCTTTCGACGACTCCCCCAAATCATAAATACTATAATCCCACGGCTTGAAATACGCCCCCGGACGTAGTCATTTATTGATGAACCGGGTCAACAATTTACGGTTATTTCTTCGCAATATGGTACATTACTCATTTTGTTTGTGAGTTGTTTCAAAATCAGCCACATCGTATTCTCATTAAAAAAACGACTTGCAACAATTGGCGCTAGAAGGAGGGTACAGAAAAAAACCAGTCCAGACACAATCCTAAAAAACCGAGGCGAAATAAGAAATATGATGCCTCAATCTAGAATATCTTGAGATGGAGAGGTGGGGATAGAGCCGACCTCACGCTTTAAAAGAGGCTCATCATCGGCCTACAAAAACCGATCGTGGAAACCATCAATCTTGAAGATATAATAAGCGATCGGCGACCATAACTAAGGCCATCACTTTTTTTTGAGATGTAAAGAGAGGGCGAAAAAAGCTGGCCAAGTTGAAAGTTCAAGATGATGATGATCTACGCTCGCAAACACCTGATAGCGAGCAAGTTAAGATGAAAGTTGCGCGGAAGCGGGCCAACAAAAAGGTTGTTGATATGTCGGACGACGAGCAACCTCAAGGGTCCAGACAATCGGTGTTTGAACGTTTGAGGCTCTCTTTAAAGACCCGAATGCGATCATAGGCGTCGGGGATCCCGGAGGAAGCGGCCAAGCGAACATCATGGCTCTTGACTCTTCATGATCGACCGCATCCCGAAAAGAGTAGGGGAACAACAAAAATGGTGGAACTAAATTGTCTATCCATCATCGGTTGGGTAGTCGACCGAACTTGGAAAGGGATGCCCCATCATGAGCTGACCCGGGTCCTCATTATAGGACACAACCCCGATCCAAGTCTGTCAGTTCCACGAAATTTGTAGAAATGCAGAAAGCAATCGAGGGTTTACAGGCCGACCTAGCCGCAACGAGAGGACTCCCGCGGGCGGGCACAATGCCGTGCTAGCCACTATCACCGGCGATCATGGCAGCCGAAGTACAAGAAAAAGTGGCAAAGAACCGACCACCAATCCCTATATTCGATGATGAGTCTGCGCCCATATGTTCACCTCCAAAGAAGTATTGAATTTTATGATCGCTTACGGGCGCCCACCGGCCTGCTTGATGCCGATCATTCCCCATGGCGTTAGGCGACCCGCGCCCACGGATGGTTTTCTACTACGCCGCCCGTGTCCATCACATCTTTAAGTTGGGTTGGGGAAATTTATGTCCCATTTCTCATCTATGTGTGCTTGCCGGGTCAAAGCAGCGGTTAGACATTTTTCCCAACTTAATGGAATTCCGATCGCGACGTGGAAAGGTTCGATAAATGTTTGTATGATGGGGCTCCGTCGAAGAGGATGCCAAGATCCTTGCGGTTGGTGAGGAGGCGACTGTCACGGACATGTGGAAGGCCATGCATAAGAATGGCCAAACACATATACCCAAATTCTGTGGCGGCCCAAGATTATAACGATCTGCAAGACACCTTTCGCCCGGATCGCTGTTAAGAGGTGACGACCGACGGGAAGGTGATCGCGGAAAGAAACCAACAGACGAAGGGGATACAACCCCGAGTTTTTCAAACCATTTGAAGCGGGCCAAAGCACATGCGTCGTATATTCGGGGTCTCGGCCCGAGAGACAGTATATAATCAGATCAAGGATCGAGACATGTTGGAAAAACCCCGATGCATTTTCAAGGATAAAACTCATCTAAATCCTTCCAAGTTACGCTTTCGTTCCATGAGTTTATCGGGCACAATATATAGGCGAGTCGCAACCTCGTCGCGACGACTTCTGGAAATTATACGAGAAAATTGCCTTGCCCAATATATTAAGAAGTCGTGAGCAAAAACCCGGCCTAAGAGGTCGGGCGATCAGAAGAGAAAGCGTAAGGCGGAAGAGGTGTCCGACAGCGATCATGAGGAATTCGCCGACGGTGGGCTTCTAGAAAAAGGGGCCCCAACCACGAACAAAAGGTAGGGAGGCAAGAAATTAACATGATCCGTCGAACCACGGCCTGTGGGGTTGCTTTATCAAGTGCCTTCCTTTCAAATAGACGAAAGAGGATGGAGATCTTGCGCCCGCGAGCATTCATCGAGGTTGAAGGTGCATCATCTCTGGGACACGAGCATACGCGAACATTACGTTCGTTAATATTACGCACAAATGGAGAAGCAAATTAGGGATCTAAGTATGTATATAGAACCGTGTGATCACACCATCATGAGTTTGGGAATCTATAACCCGGCCCCATGGTTACGTCGGGGGAGGTGAGCTAGAGTCGATTTTAAATCCAGGAATCAAGCGAACTAGAATCTTTAGATTTTTGTAATCGTCGATGCTCCATCTACCTATGGGTTCTTAGGTCGCCTGATTCATCCAGAATTTAAAATGACTTGTTCATTTTACTACTATTGTCTTAAATTTCCTACTTTTGATGGAACGGGCAACATAAAGGGCGATTAGAAAAAAAACTCGAGATTGCTTACTATCGTGCGTGTCAGAAAGACAGAATACTGTCAGCATGGTAGAACCAATTTGGGAAGTCGGATATTCAAGCCAACGGGCGAACACACCGTTCCGAGCAAACATAACTCCCCGAGCGAGCACAGAACCCGGGGCGGCCAGTCAAGTCCCAGATCCCATGGGTATAGATCTGCCAAATGGACAATCTGATCACGAGTTACCTGACCTAGAACCTTGCATAGGTTTCGACCTTATGGAGGTAAAAAATGAGCACCGGGGGTCGAACATAAATCCCCGGTGGAAACAAAAGAAAAGACAAGCAGACCGACCACAAAAGCCGAGCAAGGGGTATCGAACACATAACCAGAAAACCTCCTGCAATTCGCAAAAAAGGCAAAAGACATCAAGGTATCAATAAGGTTATTACACGAGTGTAAATTTGTAAGCAAGTCTTGTCTACAAAAAAAGAGTTTTAACAAGTATGGATAAGAGCCTCAAAGATTAAAAACATCCTGCGAGGTGTTTTATTCATTTATCTAGTTTGTTTGGCCATATGTCAATCTAGTCATTAATAATAAGGCGACCCGAATCCAACAAGAATCGGACGGAAGCGAGTTTGTGTTTGCTTGGCGAAAGAACGTGTACTTACCATGCTCGCAACAAAGCACGATTGAGTACATAGGTCGCGCCATAAATAAAGGCGACCAGAGCGTAAGTGATCGCTAGTTACCCTAAGCCGATTCACGAGCGAATGGGTTGCACCTCGTGTAAGCCAACCTTCATGATTGCACCAACGTAAGACAATCATAAACCGGAGAAGTCAAGTCAAACATGGACACATCGAGATGGTTCGGTTCTTATAAAAAAAAAGCGGTAACCCGCTAAACATACAAGAAGACTAGCTCTGAGTCAAACATCAAAAAGGTCATTCGGCCTAAACATAAACAAGGTAATCCTAGCCTAACACAAAGATACTTCAAACTACAAAACCGAAAAAAGCTTAAAACTTCAAGTCACGGAGGAGGAGTAGTAAGAGGAGTTTTCTATCCTTGAATGCCTTGCTCGCCACCATAAGTACCTGCGCCGCCACCGAGGCGTTATCTTTACCCAAAGCCGAGCCTTACGCTCACCGGCATACTGGCGCTGATGATCGCCTCCACCTTCGTATCACTATCTTTCCTCACGTCGTGTCCTCGTCATCGGATGGGGTCGACCATCTCGACTCCCTCGGCAAGAACAAATCAAAGGCTGATTACGGAGATAGGTAGATGGGAGATGGTGACCAATGACTCACACTTACTTTGGGCCGAACACGGACCTCCCGATTCGGACTTTGGTGACGACTGTTAAGCTTTCCGGCGATGAGATCGTCGGCCTTCATTAGCGACGACCGGCCCGTATTCATTGGCGTTGTACGTGCTGCGCCCGAAGTGGTCGTCGCGAGCATAGAAAAGTCTTCGTACAAGAGGGTTTGCTATCTCGTGATCTGGCATAAAAAAAAATTGGCGATGAGCGTAGGAAAGATCTTCAACACGAAGACTCACAAAGCGATTCGAAGAATCTACGGACAATCCTTTTTACCCACCACTCCAAAGACCGAAATATGGCGAGCCGGAAACGAGGTATTATCAACAAGCTTTGTGTTCTCGATTTGACATCAATTGAGTGATGGTAATGTTTCACTCAGCGAAAATGGGGAGATCGCTGGGGAAGAAGGAATGATTACCTCGGGATCGCCCCCACGAGAAGCTAAACGATGCCTCGATCTCCTCTCTAAGGCCTTCAGCGAGTCGGACCCCCTTATTTACGCGCAAATCGGCCCGGAGGGGGGTATTGTTGTGTTCGATATAATTATTCGGCGTGTCGAAACCGTAAGTTAGACACGTGTAATATTGATTATTAAAGTAATCATGCTCGATGGACAAGTGTATTTCGCCGTTTGCGACCAAACAAGTTTGTTCGCCCGGCTTAGGCGACGAGGGGGGTCTTGGGTGCGAAGCCATCATCTTTGCAAAAGTTGTGTTTTCCGCAACCCCGGTGACCATTCAACAAGACAGGCGAACACGGGTAATGGTCGGCGAAGCCCGAACGAGACAAAAGTAAGCCCGAAGCGAGCGAGCGAAGCGAAGCCGAACCCGAACAAAGAAGAAGCGAGCGGCCCATACGAGCGAGAGAAGGAAGCGAAGCCCAGACGAACAAAGAAGGAGAGAGCAAAAAGCCCATACGAACAAGAAGGAGAAAGCGAAGACCCAGACGAGCAGGAAGCGAAGCCGAGCGACAAGAAGGAGAAGCAAAAGCCGAACCCGAACAAGAAAGGAGAGCAAAAGGCGGACCCTTTAACAAAAGAAAAGCATGAGAGCAAAAGCCTAACAAATAAAGAAGGAAAAAAGCCCGCCCAGATGTAATAAAGAAGAGTAGAAGCCTGCATTTAACAAAGAAGGAGAGCAAAAGCCTGGATTAACAAAGAAGGGAGAAGGATTTAACAAAGAAGAGAAGCGAAGCCTAGAGAAGATGAGAGCAAAAGCCTGGGGATGAATAGAGAAGTAGAGGCGAACATTTAACAGATGAGGAGTGAAGCCCGGTATTTAACAGAGAAGGAGAGGAAAAGCCTGCATTTAACAAGAATGAGAAAGCGAAGGCTTCATTTAACGAGAGAAGGAGAGCAAAGCCTGCATTTAACAAAGAGAAGCGAAGAAGAGAGAGAGAAAAACCCAGATGAACAGAGGAGGGAGGACACACTCGCCTCCGAAGGCGAGCAGACAGCAAGAACCAAAGCATTTGGTTAACAACAACGTTTTCCAGGCGAGCAAAACGACTTATCGGGGAGTGAGCACACATACATGGTTAACAGAGGTCCAGGAAAGAGGAGAAGCGGAAGAGTGCTCGCCCTGTATGAAGCACACAAAATCAAACCGTGGTGTTTGGTTTGCGGCCACGCCCAATGAACGACCAAAAGGGCCGAGCCTCATGAGTGCGAATAAGCACCAGGCGAGCACAAGAATCGGGCCACCCACGACATCACCATCACCACCTGGATGAAAAGTCGATTACTTCTCGAGCAAGTAAAGACAAATGTCAACCAAAAAAGCACAAAAGTAAAGCGTGGCAACACCACATGATTCGTGCATGTTAAGAAATGCCCGACTTCGTCTTTAGCCGGGGACACCACCAGCTCAAGTCAGGACACCACCAGCTTATCCAAATCTTATAAATAGGCCTAAAAAGAACAGAAGAAGGGTTCAGAAATTTTTCCTAAGATAGCTCTTGTATCAATTCTCCCTCCCACATAACCATTGTGCTCATCACTAACATATTGTGCTCGACTCACTCCCCAAATCATAAATACTATAATCCCGGCAATGCGCCCTCGGGGCGTAGTCATTTATTGATGAACTGGGTCAACAATTTACGGTTATTTCTTGCAATATTGTACTGGCGTACTCATTTTTGTTTGTGAGTTGTTTCAAAATCAGCCACATCGTATTCTCATTAAAAAACGACTTGCAACAATTATTAAATTTTCTTCTTTAATTAATTGTTAGTTTCATAGTAATTTAATTCTTTAAGTTACTACGAAACTAAAAATTAATTAAATAAGAGAATTTAATAACAAAAAGGTATTTTAATTCACAGATCATTAATCCCTCGACTTTAATGTTGTTAACTGACCATGACGTTTACTCTATTTAACTTTAAGATTAAGCCCCTTAGTAGTCAACAAGCTCTGGCTACCGGATTTATCCTTTAATTATATTCAATTGAAACAAGCTCTTCAATGATTCTTTTAAACTGAACAGTCTAGATACAATCTAAATTTAATCAAGCCAAAAACGTTAAACTCTAGGATAAAGGACAAACAAATTCCCGAATATGCAAGCTCGATTCGAAAGAATTCGATTTAAATCACCCTAGCAAAAATACTAGTTGCTACCAATTGCCATAAATCTGCCCAGCAATTTCGGATTCTGAAATTTATGAATCCAAGCGGGACATCAAGAATAATCTAACCTAGGTGATCAATCCAAATTAAATATCTAAGTATGTTAAAAGTTAAAATAGATGAAATAAATAATCCCAAAATAAATATTATAAACGTCTAAGATCAATTAACAAAATTAAAATCTCTGAAATTGAAATAAAAATTACTAACTAAACATGTTTCCAGGCATCTTCAAGCAGGTTGTTGTGCGTATGTCTCCTGTTGCCTCTGTATGTTGCGTGAATCTCCAATTAATAAGGCGGTGTATATATATCAGTTCTTCAAAAGTGATTGGCCAATGGGCTTAACCCTGAATCCTTCTTTTTCATACTTGTTCACGTGGTTAATCAATATAGGCATATTAACAAATAACTTATGGCCCATAATTAATTATTATGTGGGCAAATTCCTTATGGGCTATGGATAATGCCAAGTGTACTACAACATAAGTCTTTTCAATGGAAGGGGTCAGAATCCGACATCAATTCAACTGGAGAGTCGGATTCTTTAATTTTAATAAAAGAATATATAAGGTAAAAGCAGAGGCTGGAAGTAAGGTTGTGTCATCAATTTCTCATTTTTTTTATTTTTTTGGGAAAAACTATTTTAGATGAATAGTTATGAAAAATAAAAGTGTGATTGGATGTGAAAAAAGTGTAATGATTATAGTTGATGTGATATATATGCATGAAAATGAAAGTGTGATTAGATGTGAATTTTTTTTTTTATTTTGAATAATTAATATGATGAAATTTTAATTTGTGTTGTATTGGTTAATAATTTTTTTTTCAATAAATTTAATATTAAGATTTTATTATATAATAATATTAATAATTTAATATTTAAAATATATTGACAATTTTTTACTAGTACTTTAAATATTAATTACGTTAATATTAACAATAACCTTTTTAATATAGTATTATTAAAAAATACTATTAAAATAATACTCATAAGAAATAATTACTAATATTATAATAATATTTCAAAAATATATAAAATGAATATATTATAATGCTCCTCGTCACGGGATAACGTCTTGGCGTTTCTTATTTTTTCGTGTTTTATGGCGAATTTTTTATTAATATTTGAAATGATAAAATATTTTTAAAGAGATATATAATAGAGATGTAGATTTATATCTTTCTCGCCCAAAAGTCACTTTATTATTTTCAAATACTAATAAACAATTTGATCGCTAAAACTTCGATAATAAAATGGCGTTCTGCGTTATCTTCAACGAAGGTAATAATATTTTTTAGGGAGAAAAACATTTCCTTCTGAAAGTCATACTGAAAAACTTAATAGCGTACAAAGTCTGAGGAAAATTTTGCACTTTAGTTTAAATTGAACTAAAGTGCCCGTCTTTAGTTCAAATTTGCATTTTGTATCTGATTTGTAATGGTTTCTTCAATCTTGTATCTAGTTGTAATTTTTCATATTTTTTTAGCATTGAATTTAAGAACCATATTATATACTACAATAATAATACTTAATATAATCATATTTTTATTATATTAAAAGATTGTTAATATTTTGAGAATGAAATATTAATTAGTATCTTTTAGCTTTCCTAATATTAATATAATAATATTTCTTAAAATTTTGAAAATAATAAAATAATATTTTGATATTATTGATATTACAATAATAATAATAATATTAAAAAGTAATATTTAACTTCAATATTTATGTTATAATGATATTTAATAATCCATTAAGTCCAAGATAATGTGCACACTATCCTTTTCGGCCCCATCTCATGATAATAGGCACACCCAAAAATAAAAAACTCATCATAATCTTGATCCTCATAGTATCGATATTACACAAAAATATCATTCTTTTATTTACACACTACACACATGATTCAACTCCTTTCTTTATTTTATACAAAAAAAAAAAATTACAAAATTATTCCTCAAAAAACTCTACTAATTATTACACTTTACGAATCTTTGTGTTCATTTTGTGGTGCATATTATCTCGGAACGGACCCGGCGGAGGAGGCGGTAATATTCAAGTTATATTAATATTATATTATTATTTAATCTTACATTATTACATTAATATTTAATATTAGAAAATATAAATAATATTAAGTATATTAAAAATAATATATTATAATGTTATTTAGTATTTAAAATTTATTAGTATAATACTCCCTCCGTCCCAAAAAGCGTCTTGCGTTCTTTGTTTTCGCGTGTTTTTTTGGCGAGTTTTTTATTAATATTTAAAGATGCATGCAATAGATGAGAGGTAGATCTATAATACTCCTCTTTAAAAATTACTTTATCATTTAAAATACTAATAAACAACTCGCTCACAAAAACTCGATAATAATGTAGGTGTGCACGTTTTTTCGGGACAGAGATAGTAATAATTATATTGTTTTATAATAATATTATTTTATTGATATTATTAATCATAAAAAATAAAATTAATAATTATTATAATATCACTAAGAATAATATTTAATATTAATATTATATTGATATTTGATAATATATATGAATGTTTATATTATTATATTAATTATATAATCATACTTAATTATATTAATATTTTAAATATTAATTCTACTTGTAGGACAAAATTATTTATAATTATTTTAGTATCTTAAATATTATTCGTATTAGTATCATAATATTTTTATATAGTTAATAATATTAATAATATTATTAATATACATATATGTTTGATGTTAATATTAATATTGTAATAGTATTGAGAATTGAGATGAATAGTATTGAGAGTGTGAGATTTAATGGTGAATAGTAATGAAAATGTTGAGTGAGTAGTAGTAAAAAATGAGAGGGAATAGTAATGAAAATTAAGAATGAATAGTTTTGAAAATTGAAAGAACTCTTGAAAAATTGAAATTGAGAATGAAAATGAAAAAAAAATCCAACATCAAGCACTAGTTTTCAACGAGGTTTGCTTTAGAGTATTTACTTTATCGTTTCCTGCTCCCATTATTATGATTTTATGTGTTCCACTTGACTGCCTGAGGACTCACTGGATGGTGATGGCAGAGGACTTGAGCCCTGATACTGGTGTAGTAGTAGGCTTACTATGATTCCGTATCTATCTACTCTTGCACATCAAGTGAAATATCAATTCAAGTCAACACTCCACAAAAAAGAACATCTAAATTCTCTCAAAAATACAAAAAAAACAAAAAGAAATAGATCAAGTGTGAAATAATATCATCAAAACACACATAAGTAATTAATCATCTTATCTTAATCTAAAAGCAGCCCAATAAATTACACTCTAATCCATTAAAAATATGCATAATTTACTACTTACTAAATATCCCCACACTTAAATCTTTGCTTTGTCTCTCAAGTAAAAACAACAACCAGAAGAGTAAAATGGAGAAGCTAAAAGATTAAGCAGGTCCTCTCTACACACGAATATGACACTATCACAAAGTAGCAACTCACAAAAGTCTAGACTAATGTCAATGCAATAAGAAATAGTGAGCTTTAGAAAGATTCTACTCAAATTTCCAAAATCATCTATGATAGATCCGCCGATTCCTTGACTCGTCAAACCCCCTTACCATACTTTGACTCCGCACAATTCACTTCATCTAAAATAGACAACTCAAATAAACTCGCATTTAGTGCACCCCTATCTTCTAGCTTTTTTTTTTTCATCTTTTTTTCTTTTTAAGGTCTGCAACACCTTTATAATTGTCGAGTTTTAGCTCTATTTGTATTTGACTTTGAACACGTTCGAACCCTAAAGTAGGCGGATGAAACAACACCTTTTTTCTTCTTCTTCTTTTTTTTTTAATTTTTTTTAAAATAGTAACTTCACTCTATCGTTGGGTTTTTAGCTCATTTTAAAGGCCCTAAAAGTGGGCATTTGTGCTGGGTTTTTTTTTTTTTCACAATTCTTCAACTAAACTCCTTTTCCTACAAACCACATCATTTTTTTTCCAACCTTAAAAAGGCACACCATAAATGCATCGTCTATCAAAACAACCAAATTAGACTACTCTACTATCTGAAATCAAAGCACAACTTAGGACCATAACTCATCAATTCACCAATTTACTATCATAAACTCAAAGCAGACCCTTTCATGATAACCTTCATCTACTCACAAACTCCGCATGCATCAAACAAAAGAAAATTAACCCACAGGACTCCAGGTTTACCACAAAAACAATAATATCACATTCTTTAGAAAAAAATAGCATTTCGACTTATCATTGCGACTTAACTTGTCCATGCACAACCAAAAAATATATCAATGCCTTTCTCCCAACACTTAATAACAAGCAACAAAATAAATATGCACAAGGAAGAAAAAAGACAAGATAAGAGAAAGTATCTTGGGATAAATTTGGAGAGTGTAGGCCTTACAAGTAATCCACCATTCTCATTCACTTCATTTGGAGAGCACGCAACAAAATTGAGAAAGACACGGGAAGACAAAGCAAAAGGAAAAAAAAAAAAAAATAAATAGAAAAATACGGGTTGCCTCCCTTATATAAGCTTTTGTTTAACGTCTTTTTAGCTCGAGGGCCAATATTCATTTTTCAAGTGATAGGAGTAAAGTAATCATTTCGATCAAATGTCGATTTGTATTGACGAACGATATTTCCTCCAATCATGATCTTTTCATTCCCTTGAGCCCCGGAAGTTGGTGAGTAACTCCCTTAAGAACATAATATACCCCAAAAAAATTACTTCATTGGCTCAAATATAGGTACATAAACCTGTTTTCATCATCGGAATCGTCAAGCGCCAAATGTTCTTTGATGACCTCTTTCACTACTTCTTGGAACTTTTGCGAGAATGAAAGTGAATTAGCAATAATAGGAATTAAGCGGGAGAAGAGTACCTCATCTTTCATTCCATGATTTTGACACTAGAGTAGCCCAGTGTTAGTTTCTAAAGGCTGTTTCACACTAAGTAACCAGTGTCAATCTGTCGAAACTTGTTCCTTATTCACCTCAATTTTTATTGAAGGCTGGAGGCTCTTTGACTTCCTCAGTGACTTCTACTCCTCACCGTGACAACATTCACGTTTTTTGGGATTAATTCGGAGTTGGGATGACAATTTCTCATCATTTTCATACCAATCGGTTGACTATAATTGCTAATGACCCACTTAGAATTCAAATTTCTTTATGCTCAATTTAGCCTCCTCTTGGAAGCTGTGTCATGTTCTCTCTTGTACCATTTTCAATGGTGCATCAACAGCTAAATTTTTGAGAGTTCTGTCATCATGTTACTTAATGGGAGCTTGTGCTTGCTCTGGAGTTTTATCAAATGGGGCCCCTCAGCTTCATTTGCATTTATCAAACTAGGTTCTGAGGTCAAACCCTCATAGAAGTACTGGATCAAAAGTTGCTCGAAAATCTGATGTTAGGGACAACTAGCCACCAACTTCTTGAATCGCTCCTAATACTCGTAGAGAGTTTCTCCTTGCATCTGCCTCACACCACATATATCTTTCCGTATCTGAAGCTACACAAGATCTTTGGGAAAGTATCTCTGCAAGAACACTTTCTCCATTTTGAGCCCAAGTAGTAACCGTTTGCGGAAAAGCGAATAGTAAACCCCGTTCCTTTCTTTGAGTCCTTCAATGAAAAAGAAAATACTTTCAATTTGACAATTTCATCGATGGGCCTCCTCCATGGTCGATTTTAAAACACACCATGTGGAATTCCCTCAAGTACGTGTAAATATCAAGGAATTTCCTAATTGAATCGTTGATCCATTCTAGAAAGGGTATTGATGAATTGGTCAACAATATTACTTGTTTGTTTAGAAAGTATTATTTGTTGACCTATATAGTATTCGTCCAACATGTAATATTATTTAACTTTTAAGGTGATATTATTTAGCGTACATATTAATATGATAAAAAAGTAGTCATAAATATTGTTTAACATCAAAATATCTTGAATTAATGACTCTTCCACTACAAAGTTTCAAAACAAAAATACTTTCTAAGGTACAAAGTATTTTTTAAAGTGATTCTAAGATACTGATTTGTACAAAAAATGCCACTTATCTCTTTTGTATGTATTCATAATTTTATTTTTTGTTTTGACCAAGTACACATTTTGGGAAAATACATATTATTTTTGGGAAAGTCTTTTGATTCGAAATACAAATTTTATAAGATTTCAAATTTAAATTAAATTATATAAAAATTGCAACTAATAAAAAGTGGAATAAAAAAAGCGAAAGTGCATAAAATTAAAAATTGCACTAAAAAATTGGCCTAGTAGAAGCGAGAAAATTAAAAAAGCACTCCCAAAATCGTCGAAGTGTAAAACATGCCGAGAACTCAGAAGTGCAAAAAAGCGGTGAAGTCGCGAAAAATTGTGAAGGGCAACTTAGACTTTTTAACCATATTTTTGTACCTTAGAGTCAAAATAAAGTTATTTTTGTACCTTAATTAAACTTGTGGAGTGACTTTGTACGTAAATCGGCTCCTGATAATACTCCCTCATTCGAGAAGACTTTTTCCTTATTAGGACGTCCCACAAGACTTTGCTCACCAAAAAGGAACTCCTTTCTAAACTTCATCCTGTGATATTGGCGTATTTACACAAAATGTCATTGTTTTGGGACCCACCCATACACTCAATCAAACTACTTTGTTTTTACAAAATTGGCCAATGACGCCACTTATTATATTTTTTCTTAATTTTTTGTGTCATAAAGTTACGTATAAAAGTCTTTTAGGACGGAGTTAATATGTTTTAAAGATACATTTTATGGAATACTATTACACCATTAAACTTGAGAATACTTCGTTGTTACGCTTAACAGTATTATACATTTATAATTACAAAATCCGAAATATTCAATGTTGCTTTTGAGGTCATAACACCCAGCTTCCATTAATTGCATCATAACTTCTATCTATCACCAATGTCTTCTCATCTAACTTTAGGAATATTAAGATATTGTCATGTATTTATAAATTTTAAAATATATTGTCTTAAAATAAAATCGGGTCCTAAATAAAATATTATTCCGACCAATTGCATTCACTTGCAATGACGGAAAAAGCCATCTTCACGTAACATCATGATGTGAACTAATAATTTTCAACACTGCAAATAAACATGTAGAAAGGCGAGAAAAAATAAGGTAAATATATATTTATTTAGAATTTGGGGGTTACAACTCTTGTTGATCTCTTGGTTCTCTATCTAAAGAATCCAAGGTCTATGACGTATTCGAATTTTTGGTAGTACCAAAGTCTTAGCGGCATTATTTCAAATTTTTTTCTGATTTGGTAGTAGGTATTTTTCCTACAATTTGATAGTAGGGAGGCAATGGGGTCGTCGTTGACTTATTCCATCTTATTTACGGTCTTGACCTACAATTTGATAGTAGAGAATTTATGGGATAGTGCATGAATTG
This sequence comes from Stenogyne calaminthoides, assembly GCA_037126765.1. Lineage (NCBI taxonomy): Eukaryota > Viridiplantae > Streptophyta > Magnoliopsida > Lamiales > Lamiaceae > Stenogyne > Stenogyne calaminthoides. The sequence goes on from JBBCBC010000034.1 coordinate 18,657,550, forward strand.
ACTTGACCTATTGAAATTCTATTTCGAATATCCTATTTATAAAGAATCAGCGACTTAGGGGCAAAAAAATAATATTTTCAAAAGAAAAAGATAATTCCAAAAGAAAAAATATAATCTCAAATCTTGAAAATATTATTTTATATTTTTATCTCCAAAATCAGGATTATAACAAATATATAACACTATTAAATTTAATTAAATTTAAGTGTCTACACATGGGTGAACACATTTCTTTCGATCATTTTTCTTACTAATATTTTACCTTTGTCTTTGTCACCAATCGATTGCCATATTCCTTCATAATATCACACCTTAAAAAAAATACAATATGAATTAAAAAAATATACAAAATTATAGTATCACATATTAATACATTCAGTAGTACATAGTAACCAAGCAATATTCTCAAAACCGGTGATGTAGACAAGAAAATGTGATGCAAAATGCTCCACTCGTCATTTCAAAAATTGTCTTCGTTTTCGTTTGACATGTTGAACAGAAAGGTAAATTAAGTCCATTTATGAATAACATAATTGATTGTGAGTAAAGTATAATGATAATTTAAGTAATTAAGTGATTGTTGAAGAAGATAAAAAATTGTGTAAAATGGCGTGTCTTAATTACCTTTACGTACAACATGTCAAAAAAAAAAATTAACACAATTTTAGTGAATAAGGAGATATTGACTTTTACATAGATAAAACCGAGATATACAAATTTCAGTTAGGGTGCGGACTAATCATAATTAGAAAAATTGCTCGATAATCTGAGTTTGTCTCGATTAAACTTATTTATAATATAAAATTGATATCATTCACTTATAAACTAATATTATAATAATTATGATATCATTTACTTCAAATTAATATCATAACATTTATTTATGTATAAATGTTTTTGGTATTATTTATAAATAATGATATTAGTAGTGAATGTTATGATATTAATATGAATTCAATTTCACACGAAATTTATAAGTTAAACAAGTTTATTTGGTGAGTTTGTCATGTTCTTATACGTTGCCCGAATATAAGGGGTGCTTTGGAGGCAGTCAACCCTTTGGAATTAATTTTTTTATAATATATATATAGAATATTTTGTATTTATGCCTTAAATTTGTAAAATTTTGTCATTTCGTTCCCGTCGAAATATAAAATTTTCTGTCCCCTTACATTATGAAAATTTTCGCCCCCTTGAGAAGAAATTTTGGATATGTCCCTGTTTATATATAGATGATCCGCGACTAGGTGGTGTATGCACCAAATGCACTCTATAATTTATTTTAGAAACTTGCGATTTGTTTTTGAAAACTTCATGATTTGTTATACTAAAATGTGAATCAGTATTCTATGAAAATAAATTGCACATTTTGGTGAATAAATCACAAATTTCATTTCCCAACAAATTATAAGATTTTTAAAATATCTTATAAAGTCTTGCAGCGTTAGCATAAAGTAACATAATACCACTCATGATTTGCATAAAGAAAGTGGGGTGGGTCATTGGCAATTTTGACCGATCTTATTTTTGGGAGAACTTCCATAAAAATCGTTGCAGTAATTATTAAAAAAAGATAAAAGCTACGTATGAGGGCGAATTACCATCGTAAGGCCGGGATCAATTTAACATATGAAATCACACTATCTTTCCAAAAGTGTTCAAGCGTAATGCCCAACGGCTTTTTCCGTCTCACCATAAAACAAATCTCGTATAAGTGCCTTCTTAAAAAAAAATTATAAATTAAAATACCATTATAGTTTTAATAGTATTATATTGTTAATAAAGTTTATTGCCCGCATTTTCATGCTTGGTTTATAGGAAATGAATACTATTACTCCAAAGATTCAGGAACATGATAATTACCCAAGACCAACACCGAAAATCTGTAAGTTTTAAAAATTCGAAGAAAAAGAAAGAAAGGAGGGAGAAAACTCGCAAAAGAGAGGTTCTTCTGCGTGAAAGATTTTGATTCATTTGAAAAACAGAGAAAGGCCACATTTGGTATGCCCCAATAGAATCTCGCAACATTTTCTTTTCTTTTTTTTTCCATTCTTTTCTGGCAGCATTTTTTCAGTTTGCGCCTAATCTGATTGACTTTTTCATTGATAATTTGATATGCATTAATGAAATTGGAAAGTTTTCTTCTTTATTATTTATTATTATTATTATTTTGCTTTCAATTAATCGTGCGTGTAGAGGTGTGAAATGTGGCCCGGTGGGTTGGCTTATTGGGGTGTTTTTGGAGTAAATTAAAGATTACTGTTTTCAATTCATTAATCCCTCCACCCATTTCTCATTTTTCACACCACCCCATCCACCAGTTTCGTTCCCATCCCAAAACTCTGTTTCTCTCTCTTGCCCTTTTCTCTGAATGAGTTGGGGTTTGTGTTCATATCTCTGTTTTTTTTGTGAAGAGGGAGTTTTCTGATCATTATTCTAACTTTGTTAATTTTTTCTTTAACTAATAACATTTGCTTTTTTCAGGTATTGATTTCAGATCCACTGCCTAGCTGCTTCTCTTTGTAGGTAAAATTCTGGGATTCTTTGATCTTTGTATTGATTGTGAAATTATCTGTTCTATTCTTGGGGTTCAAATTTTTGCTTATTTGGTTTGTTATTTGACTTGTGGGATTCATGTATTACCTCTTTATAGTTTTTCTTTTGTTTGTTCATAAGCAATTTTGATGGGTTTAACTTATTTCATTTGCTCTCCTTTATTTCTTGAAAAAAAAGTAATTCCTGGTTTTCTCCCTTCAAAGTATAGTTTGACATGTATGTGATTGATTTACAACAATGAATTTCTCAATCTTGTAACTCCTTTATCTATCATCAATTCCGTAACTTATTCAAAGACTGGAGAAATTCATATATGCTAATTTTCTGTTTTATATATTTGGTGGTCTGCTACATTCACATGTAAATGTTAAACTGATACAGTTTGTCAAGAATGCTAGATTTTTGGTATGAGTTAAAGCGTGTGTTTCTATGTCTCTTGTTTTTTCAGAAAATTTTTATGCAAGTGTTTCTGCCAGGATGGTGATACCCCTAGTTCAGTTTCTTACATTAATGCTAGGGTTTTGAGATTTTTGGAAATGCCTTTCTGCAATTTGTTATTTTGAGTTACTCTCATCATGAACAGTTTTTACATTGTTATTGTCCAGCATTGCAAGTAGTACTCTTTTTCTTGTTCCCAATATTCAATTGATGATTACAAATATTTTTGGTCTGTATTTCTAGGTTCACATTTCGAAGTATTGTTCTTGTTTGAGTTGAGGATTATGACATGAATAAGGATGAAATGAGAATATAATATGTTCACATTCAAGTACAGGAATTTGTAGAAATGTTTGGATGTCAAGCACTACCCTATTGATCAAATTTCTTGTCACAATCTAAATGTTGGTGGACCTGTTATCCACTTGTCTTAAAAATTCAGTATTTGACAGTTAACACATAAGTTTTGTATAGTAGCAGTGATGAAATATGCCTTATAAACTTTGTTTCTTTTGAATATGGATATATCCAGCGTTTGTTAGTGTATATCATATATTGCTCTCTCATTGTTTAAGTTTTTCATGCCACTGCGTTAGATTAGGCTGAATCTACTTCTGTAATTTCCCAAGTATTCACTTTTGCTTTTAATGCTTGCAGATTTTGTGGAGAACAAAAGTTCTTGGTATTCTGTCTTCCGTCTCTTAAATCTGTTTCTGAGTATTTGAATAAATAAATCTTGAGCCCTAATGCAAGGGGCAAAGAAGTTCGTTACCACCTTTCCTGAAAACATAGGCTTTCGGGATCATGGTTCTACATCAAATGATGCTGCCATAGATTCCCATGTCTCATGGGCTAACTTGCAGGCTTCTGCAGAAAATCAGACCCCAGAGTATCTGCTTCACGCGGAGACACGATGGGTTGAATGGTGAATGGAGTTTAGGTGAAAGTAGTTCACAAAATCAAGCTGACTGTACTGAAAGAAGGAGAGAGCATACATGGACTACTTTCGATTACAGGCTGCTCTCATTATGGAACAACATCATCCTGAATCATCTAATATCCTTTTCATTTAATACTATTGATGTTGATAGACATGGCAGTGAGACAGAAAACGTGCTGCAGATTTCAGGTCCCAGTGCCATTTCCCCAGGATCTTAGCATGTGTTCAGAGTTTAAGAGGCAGCGAAGAGGATCCCAATACACACATATCGGTCAGGTCATCTTCAAGCGAGAATTTGCCACATACTGGTAGTTCCTCCGATGCATTTGGTGTGCCTGATTACAGACCAGGTTGTTCATTGAAAGAAAAGCCCTGAAGTACACACAGGACAGTCATCTGGAGCTGGTGGTGGGCCTGAACAGTCTAATTCAGGGATCCGTCTTGGTGTTGGAGGAGCTGTTTTCTACAAATCCTTTCTCTTTGAATCCGGATAGTTCTAGAAGAAACTTACGATTGGCGCTTTTAGTGGGTCCCTGCATCTGGATCATGGCATATCTGGCATCCCAATTTCAAATCGAAGCAAATGTGGGAAATTCAAACGTTCCATCTTCAAGACATTCATCACGACTAGTTTCGTAATCATTTAGAAGCTTACAGCCAACTCCTGTGGAAAAATGAATCCATTATCATCAGCCGGTTCTTTCACATGTTCATCAAAAATCCTCAAGACTAGATGGAGTGTAGCCTCTAGCTCAAGGACTAGCGATTCACCGCTATGTCTGGAAGCATTCCCAGAAGCATTTCTGAACATCCCGTTTTGCCTGCCTACGAGGAGATGGGTAGTTCATCTCAACAACCCACAAATTGGAGCAACGCATTGCTGGAAGCGTTGCATCCGCTTCCGTGCAGCAGGGGGTTAATTCTTCTTCACCTTGGTCTCATGAAGTTATCCTCATTATCCTAGGAGACTAACTGTCGTTCAAAGATCTCCTGTTATCCTCAGTAGGCACCGAGCCTGGAGGTCAGAGTAGTAATTCTGCTATTGGTCGGAGTTTCACCAGGTATCTCTCAGGAAATGGCACTTTCTTCTGCATCTGGTAATCATGGTCATAATATATCGAACTCTAGGGCAGCATTGTTGGAGACGCATCTTGATGGTGCTTTTGGATTACCTCATTCACTCGTGGCTTGGCTGCAGCTAGTGAAGGAAAAAGCAACATAATGTCTGAGGTGTGTCATATCTCTCATCTGATTAGACTTGATAATTTTTTATGTTCTTAGTTCTATATTGGCTGATTCATCATATGTGCTAATGTTTACAACATTCTTCTGTGCATAAAGTTTGAGTAAATCTCTTCTTCAACTTCAAACTATGTCCAAAAGTTGCATTTTTTCTATGTCAATATTTGAAATATACTGATGCATGATTTAAGTTAATTTTCTTACCCAGTACACAATTTTGAAACTGTTTGTTTATGGTATTTGATTTGCAATCATACTGTCATATAGTATGAACTTCTTAGTTGGGCCATGATTGAAAAAACCGAGTATTTTGCTTGATTGCTATGGAACAGCTGAATAATTGTGCAATATAATTGGCGATCTCTGGGAAGGCTCGAAGCCTATTTTTATAAATCTAGTTCGTTTTAGTAGTATAACAAAAAATTCCACGAAGACCATGAACCATTGAGAATCATGAAATTATGAAGCATTTTCATAAAACTATTGGAAACAATATCCAAATTATTAGGCACATCTTTATTATCAGGCAAATTTTACTTCTAGTAGTTATTGAGTATTTGGATGTTTATTCAAATGTGATGTGTGGTGAATTCTGTTCATAACTGGATATGGTGATTAGGTATAAGGGTCTTAGTTAATAATTGGGTGTATACAGTAAAAACTAGATTTGATGATAACATAGTTAATTACCATAAAGTACAATACAACCCTGTGCAGCACCAAAATCAGTATGTGGTGATCATAAAGAACATACAAGAAGTTTGTCAATTTTGAAACAAGGAAGTTTTGAAGGAAATTGATAGGTTGATATGTTCCTTTTAAAAAATGAATGGGAAATGATGTTTTAAAATTAGGGACAATTTGTTTTCTTAGATGTCCTGTGTTAAATTGCTATATTCAAGATGTTTGATGATATTGAACTAAAAGTGGTCTGTTTAAGTTAGTAGTCCTAAAATAAAACTCGGCATTAGATTCAAGCAGTGATTTGAAT